>CM068753.1:9045298-9454028 GCA_035084275.1 Hydrolagus colliei
TCTTTCCAATGTGAAGGGCACTATCCAAGGGTAATTTGTTGTTGTGCACATGTGTGTGCAGGCCCTGTGTATATGCTGTGTGTGTGTGTGTGCGTGTGTGTGTGTGTGCTCCGTACAAAATGGCTGCTGCTGTGCCCACAAATAAGAGTCACTACATTTGACAGTAATTACTGCAAAGCACTTTGTGAAGGTTTGACATAAGACACATTGGAAATGCCCCGCGCTCTCTCTTCTTCCTCTCCCCTCCATCTCTCTTCTTCTTTCATCTCAGCATCTCCCTCATTCTCTCCCGACTTCTCCTGTCTCTCTCTCTTCTCCCTGTTTCCCCCCCCCTCTCTCTCTCTTCCTGACTGTGTCTATCTCTCTCCGCCTGTCCCCTCTCTACTCTCCATCCCCTCCCTCTCTCCCTCCCTCGCCTGGTGGGGTGGAGGGGTAAGGGGTCTGGAGGGTAGTAATAAAAATAATAATCCAACATTGCAACACCTCCCAACATTGCAGTGGAGTTCATGTCCCTTCTGTCTCAGAGGTGAGAGCGTTACTACTGAGCCAGGCTGACACACAGCACAGGATGGTGAGAGCCAAGGCTTGAGGGGGTGGATGGTGGGGGAGTTTGTTTTTGTGTTGGGTGGGGGGGAATAAGAGCAAGTGGAATTGCTTGCTTCTGAGAGCACTGTCCGGCCAAGCTTTCCCGCTGCTTGTCTGGCTAGGACCACCCTCCCCGCCAGGGCCTTGGCTTGTTGGGTTAACTGTAGCCGGGTGGGAGGATTCCCTGCCTCCCCTCCCCCCACCCCCACCCCCACCAGTGACCGTCAGTATCACTGTTGTCAGGCACTTGGAAGTGAAAGCCATCCTTTGTGGGAACCAATTAATTGGCAGCCTACTGACTGGCAAACCCAATTAAAGGACATTGATTAAATAGTTAACCAAATAGATTTTTAAAGCCTGAATAAATGGAATTATTCACTGTACATCAGAACACTGGCATTACCCGTTAACTCAATTAGTCCAGTAAGTGAACTATAATAACCATCACAGCAGACTCTGCCCCCCCACCCACCCTCCCCTTTGCCTTACTTTTCAAACTCCCTGGCTTTCCCCGCATATCACGAGTGGGGCGGCGTTCCTAACATCAGGAATTCCGTAGCTCAGTGGTTAAAGCGTTTGCCTCGCAAGCGAGAAGACGGGTACAATTCCCGAGCGGGTCAAAACCTTTCCTTTACTCCCTACACACACACACACACACATACACACACCTTGCTTCCCCAGCAGTAAGTAGGAACCCAGTTATTAGTTGACTGACGGATCACTTTCCGGTGATCCTCCCCACAACCCAAAAAGAAATAAGTTGGTCACTCAATCCATGCATTTGTTTGGGACACCGCTGTGCGCAATTGGCTGCCATGTTTCGCCCAGCTGCGTCTCTCCTGGTTCACTGGTCCTCGCTGTGCGTTCTCCCCCCAACCCACCCTCTCACCCCACCCTCCTAATGGAGAGTCCCAGGTATTGGGAGAACCGTGTTCCCCCCCCGCCTCAACCCCATAAGTCTGGACACCAGATGTTCAGCAATTATGGGTCCAGGTGTATCTCAATGCTAGCTCGGAAATGTGTGGCTCTGTTCAGTGAGGTGTGTTCTCTCTCTTTCTTTTCTTTCTTTCTCCATCTTCCTTTTTTTCTCCATCTTTCACTCCCTCCCCCCACCTCTCTATCCCCCCCACCACCTCCTCTACACACACTCTCTCTCTCTCGTCTGTTATCAGGCAGCCCTCAGGCCTCTCTCAATCACTGAGATTCGCTTTTCTAATAACGAGTTGCCGTCGTGTGTTAATGTTAATTTGTTGCCTCGAGACACGACACAGAGTACAATCTCCAGACAAAAGCACGACATTAAAGAGCTGAGAACCTTTCCTCTTCCCCCCTCTCACTCTCGCAATCGCTATTTCCCAGCTTCAGAGGATGAGATCTCTCCCAGGTTTAAGCTGATAAAACGTTGATTTTATTAAAAACCTCAAGACTGTTCAGAGCGCCACCAAACTCCTCAGTACCGACTCGGAAGCTGCTGTATAAGCAGACAGGCTGAGACCGGGCAGAATTTCAGGGCTGAGGGTTGGAGGGAGGCAGGTCTCACTGGCCAACATTTACACAAAGGTTGGGGACGAGGTGGGGGAAACAGATGGACGGACAAGGTGATTCAGCCCTATATTAAATGCAAGAATTATTATTATTATCATCTTGCATTGGACATCTCGCTAGCACCTCCCTCCTCCCCAACCCCTCACTTTCATAAACTAATCCTTTTCACATACTCCTCCAATTTGCTGCCCACAAAACACACAGTCACTCCACTTTACGGTATTTTCCGAGAAGTGCTTTGAGACTGATCAAAATGACGAGGTGCGACAGCTAATGCAAGGATTCTGATCAATATTAAATCCCTGTTGGATTTTGAGTTGAGCTGTTTTGTTTTATTGTGTGTGTGTGTGTCTGTAGGTAGGTGAATGTGTATGTGTGAATGTGTGTGGGCGTGTGATTTTGTGTGTGTATCTGCGTGAATGTGTATGTCTGTGTGAATATGTGGGTGGGGGTGTATGTGGGCATGAATGTGTATGTCTGTGTATATATATATATATATATATATATATATACAGTATAAAGACATTCTATTGCTTACATTCCTTCCCTTCACAACAGATATTTCACAGAAGTTCCTTACACATCTGCAGTGCTGTGTGGACAGTAATGAAATCAGCCTGTGTCAGCCAGCCCCGAGGGCAAAGCTAAGCTTCATTCAAACCAAGGCTCCGACATCTAACAGTTCCCCACACAGCCTTGAACCCCAGGGCCCCCGCTCACTCACCCTCCTGCCAAACCCTGATTTAATGTTAATCATTTTTTTAATATAGATGATGATGTAAATTCCAAAGCTCTTTATTATTCAGGTTGCGTACTTGCCCACCGAGAACACAGTCCATTCACTTTACAGTCAGGATATGCTGAGAAGCACTTTGAGACGTCTACAAAGACATGATAAGGTGCTGTATAATAATGGTAATAATCCTCGCATTTGTTATAGGGCTTTTCACGTCTTCTAGACGTCTGCAAAGCGCTTCGCAGAAGATACTGTAAAGTGAATTGACTGTATATTTATGGGCGAACCGCGGCAGCCAATTGCGCACAGCAGCATCGCCCACAAACAGTCGTGGATTGAAATGACCAATTTTATTATTTTTTGAGGGATTATTATTAGGCGTGTGTGTGTGTAGAGTAAAGAAATTTGCCCAAGGTTTCGCCCTGACCTGCTTGGATTCGAACACGGGTTTCACGCTTGTAAGGCGAGTGCTCTAACCACTGAGCTACAGGACTTTGCATCAAAGGCAAGGATTATTATAAACTCCTCTGCGAGGAAGGCTTCGAGACGTTTCCCCTGTCATGAAAAGCGTTGCATCAAAATGCCGGGATCATTACTGTTGTTGTACAACCCTCGCAAAACAAAATTGTCTCCACGACTCCGCAATCCTTGTCGAGGTGCTCATGTGTTAAATAGGAAAACACAAACGATCTGGGAGGAATGATTTCTCCATGTTATATTTGGGACAAGTGCGTGCTATCATCTGTCGTTGCTTCCCACGTCACGCATTGCCACCTCTCAGTCTGTGATGTCTCTCTCTCTCTCTCTCTCCCCCACCCCCGTCTCTCTCATTCTCATTCTCACTCTCTCTTGCAGGAAGGCAAGGAACAAAATATTTTGGGAGGGGAGGTGGGTGGTGGGATGGAGTACTGGCATGCAGGGTGGCGGGGGCTGGCAAGCGATGGGTGGGGGGGGTGGGTTCGGTGCTGGCAGGGGGGTGTGGGCAGCCGGCCTAGTCGTTGGAACTGCCCCAGGCTGATGGCAGCTGAGACAGAGACAATCACCTCCACAGGCGGTGGCTAATTAACAGATCAATCTGCGAGATTTGGGATGAGGGGAGGGGGAAGGAGAGCAGGCGAGAAATTGCTCATTTGCATTGAAAGTGCTTCCCCCCCCCATACCCTACTCCTCTCCCCATCTCCTCCGCCCCACGTCTGGGTAGGGTTGGAAAGCTGAGGGTCGAGGGAGGGAGGGATAGGGTGATTTCCACTTTACTGCAAGGTAAATAGAGGCGTGTGTTTGTATAGAAACTTGCCTTAGGTTTCACTCTGACTTGACCCACCTGGGGAATCAAACCTTGGTCCTTTCACTTGTGAGAGAAAATACACACTCACACTTGTGAAAATACACACACACAGAGACGCGCACGCACTCACAGAAACGCACACACAGACATGGGCCATGGTTTTCTAATATTAAAAGCACAAGGATTGCATCTGTTCTTGGCTTCGTTTCAATGCTGTGGAATTTTGGACTTCAGGGAGACTCGGGCTATTTATTCATTCCTTCTCTAAATATCCAAATAAACCTTTGAGCTCACTGTACGCTACATTAAAGAACATCACTGACAAAATAAACTGGTCTGCGATTCCAAGCCCTACCATGCAGAGAGAGGGCAATAGGGGCGGTGGAGAGGGCTTACAGGGGCTATACAGAGAGAGACACACACAGAACAAAATAGACATGCACACAATATATAACACACTGCATACACATGCACATACATACATTGATGCAGCCACACACACACACTAGCACGCACACACACACTCATGCACACACACACACATACAGAAATGAGGTATCTCCATTGGCTCCTGAATGCTGCATTGGTATCTGTTGTAACAGGATTGGGATGATGACAGCAGTGAGTTGCCTCCATGACCGGTTGGGTAAACACACCAGCAGGACACATTCCGGAGCTCACTGATGTGCGACCGGGCAAGATATGGGCTGGGGTGGTTTTACGAGCGAGACGACTGCAGTGGGACGGGGAGGAGAGCCAGACCAGGCGTAATGGGCATGGAGGCGTGTGAACACACAAACAGGCGGTCACGAAACATGCATGTGTGGTCTTGAGCTCAGGGTGTGTGTGTGTAACACAGGAAGAGTATATCTGTGTCCATCTCGAGGTGCAAGCCCAAGGTTTGGGTCTTGAGCTCACTCCAGGCTGATGCTCAGATGGGTATTTGTCAGGTCGGGGTGTGTGGGGTCCTGCAGCTCAGTGGTTAGAGCACATGCCTTACAAGCGTGAGACCTGTGTTCAAATCCAGGCAGGTCAGAGCAAAACCTTGGGCAAGTTTCCTTGCTCCACACACACACCTAATAATAATCCCTCCAACAAAAACTATAATAAATTGGTCATTTTCAATCCATGACTGTTTGTGGAGACGCTGCTGTGCGCAATTGGCTCACAAATATACAGTCAATTCACTTTCACAGTATATTCTGTGAAGCGCTTTGAGACGTCTAGAAGGCATGGAAAGCATTATATCAAATGCAAGGATTATTATTATTTATTATTATAACAAGGGATACGGGGCCAGGGCGAGTAGGTGGACTTGAGGTACAGATCAGTCGTGACCTTATAGAATGGCAGAACAGGCTCGAGGGGCTGAATGGCCTCCTCCTGTTGCTGTGTTTCTATCTCTCGCTCCTGGAAAAAGGGAACCGAGTTTTACTCAGTTAATAAGTGACTGACTTCAGGTTTTATGGGGCATTCGTGCATGCAAATTGCCTGCCACGTTTACCTACAAACACACAGACCCCTATGTCTCATATAACAAAATCCTGGTGATTATTTTTGAAATATTTAATCAGTGGGGGGACTGTATCAAATGTGCAGCTTATTATAACACTTCTGCACACACACACACACAGTACACACACAGACGCGCGCACACACACACGCAACACAAGCAAGCGCGCACCCTCACACCAGAAAAAAAGAGTAGATCACTGCGATGTGATCCTCAAACCAATTCATGGAGAGGGTTCGAATGGACTAGTGTTTAACATAAAAAAATCTCTAACAGACTAAACCGAATACATCAGATGTTCCAGTCGGCTTGCTGGAAAGATAAACAATCAAAAGTTCCATCCACAGAGGAGTCAGTCAGCCTGGGAGCAGCCTAAACACAGCAGCTCCCTCACTGGGCTCTCTTGCTCGGCCCGCGAGAGCTGGGGAGGTGCTGACTCAGGGAGTCATTCTCTGGCCACTAATTGGAGCCAGACTCACGGCACAGTGTAACACCCTCATTACCTTCAGCTCCAAGCCTCCCCTCCCTCCGTCCGTCCGTCCCAGCCACACCAGTGTTCCAGGAACCAAACTCCCCTCTCCCAGTCCCCGCTCTTCCTTTCCCAAATAACCTTTGCTCCATGTTATATACCATTGAGGTCATCGAGGAGGAGTAACATTATGAAACGCAAACAGAGACACACACACACAGACTTAGAGACTAACATACGTTCAGAGACACATAGAGACCAAGACCCACATCACTAACCCAGCCCCTGGCCTCCCCAGCCTCAAACCTTTTCTTTGAGTGAATCATAGAACGATTTATCTAATCCCTGTGCTCTCTGACTATAACAACAACAACAACAACAAATTACATTTATAGAGCACCTTTCACGTCGGGAGGACGTCCCAAGGCGCTGCACAGGAGGCGTGTGACCCGAGCTGGGAGGGGAGTGTTTGGGAAGGGGTGAAACACGAAGGGGAGGTAAAAGAGTTCGGGGTGGAACAAAAGGCACGATCGAAGAGAAAAGTCTTCAAACCGGCCTTGAAAGAGGAAAGGGAAGAGACGAAACGGAGGGATTGAGGGATGGCATTCCAACTAACCTCCCTGTCCCCCCATCCCCGTATACCCCCCACTCTCTCTCCCCCCCCACCCAACCCCTGAAGGGTGGGGGATGGGGAGAGAAGGGGTGTGGACAGGGAGCGCAGTGTGAACTTTGTACACAGCGAACATTCTCTCCACAGAAATGTCTGTAAAAGAATCATTTGGTTTCAGTTCAGCCTCGGCTCCTTCCAACCAAAAAGTGGAGCCCGGATGTTGTGCATACAATCCTGGCCCCCACCCTGAGCCAGACATTACACCGTTAAAATAACGTTGCACATTAAATAGGCTGTGCAGGTGAGCACTAGCTCCTGTTCTCATTCGTACACACACACACACACACACACACACACACATACAGTCACTGCACTTTTACAGTGCATCCTGCGATGAGCTTTGAGACGTCTCGATGATGTAATAAGGCTGTATGCCAAATGCAAGGATTATTATTACTGTATTATGAAGTTATCACCATTTAAATCTCCCAGAAGAGGTAAGTTCAAAGTGGTTTTCAGCCATAAAACCATAGCCACATTACCTAGGTACAGTATATAGATTTAGTTGAACTTAATATTCAAGATGCCTAATTCGTCTTAAAATGATTTTTTTCCTCCGATAATAGGGTAGATATCTCGACCTATTGGACACCCTGTATTTGAGCTTCTAGTAGCTCTGTTTCCATAGAATCATAGAATGTTTCAGCATAAAAGGAGGCCATTCTACCCATTGAATCTGTTTGAAAAGAGCTACTCAGAAATTTAACTCACAAAATATACAGCCATTTCACATCACAATTTATTCTGTGAAGCGCTTTGAGACGTTCCAGAAGACGTGAAAAGCGCTATATCAAATGCAAGGATTATTATTATTATGCGAAGCCAATCCCACTCCCCACGCCTCTCTCTCTCTTCCCACAACCCCGCAAACCCGTCCTCCCTAAGTAACCATCCATCCCGTTTTGCCGAAGGCTAATATCTTGTTCACCAGGTATGTTATCCAGCCATTTCTAAATAGTCTTATGAACAGTCCTAGTTGCACAGACACAGATGACTATAGAAACTGTACGTTGGCCTTGCCATTGCCACCGTACATCCACTTACGCAATCTGTAGATCGATACACAGCATTAGCTGATTATCTCTGTTGTTACTGCAGTCATCTCCAATTAGTATTATCAGAATTGCCATTATTATTATTGAAGAGCCCACTGAGAGCCAAGCATATAGTAACTACCAAAAGACGTATTGACTGCTGTGTTTAAACTTGGCTCACTTTTGTTAAGTCTCACTGCAGAGAGCGGAGAGAGGAGAGAGGACAGAGGACTGGGGTGGGGAGAGGGAACCAGCCAGCCTTTAAACCATTACACGCCTCCCAAACACTTCCATTTCCAAACTGTTTTTTGTACCAAAAAAAAGGGAGACATTTGAGACCGAGCGTTGGGAGTTTGTTGGATGGGTCTCTGAGCCTGGGATTTGATCTGTGTCAGTGGAGATGGGGTGGCCTCTGGGTGGGGTAACCCCAGATAACAACAACAACAACTATTCGCATTTACACAGTGCCTGCTCTGCATGTCGGGAGAGCATCTCAAAACACTGGACAGTCAGGGATTTACACCACAGCTGGAGGGCTGGAGTCACGAGTGGTGGGGAGGGGAGGGAAGGGGGGGTGGGGAGTATGACTGAGGGCGCGGTCAAAGAGGAGGGTCTTGAGATGCGCCTTGAAGGAGGAAAGGGAGGTGGGTGGGTGTGCGAGGTGGAGGGGTAGAAAGGATGAAGACTGCCAGTGGTGGGGCGGGCAGGGCAGGGCCGAATAGGGCGGGGGAGGTGGAGCAGGACAGTGCCTGCCGAGCGGAGGGCGCGGTCTGGTTGGTAAGGGTTCAGTAGGTGGCAGAGGTAGGTTGGGGGCAAGACCATGGAAGGGCTTTAAACAATTGCAATCAGTGGCGCTAAATTACAAAGCAATTCAACTAGGTTTTCAACTAGGTTTTAACCGATTAACCAGCTTCACAGAAGCGATTCCTGACAGATGCTGATTAAAAGGTTGAGGGGTGTGAGTGAGCGAGAGACACAAGGAGAGGAGAGAAGACAGGAGGCAGAGGGGAGGTACACATTCCTTCCTACCTGATGGTCCTCACAGAGATACAGTATTTCCACATTAGGCTCCACATCGCAGCACAAGCATTGCTCTACTGTACAGCGTCCAGCCAGCCACACACCTCAGCACTGAGTATAGAGAGCTGCTCACAGAGAGAGGAGCCAGAGAGGGAGAGAGAGGGGGAGGGAGGAGGGGAGAGGAGAGGATGGGGGGGAAAAGGAGGAGGTGGGGAGGGAGGCTGGAATCTACAGTAATTACATTTCAATACAGCCAGAAAGTGACTCACTCAAGTCTAGAAACTAGTTCCATCTCAATTTATTTAAGCCAAAAGTAAGTTGAGATGTGGTGGTGATGGTGGAGGGGGGGAAGCAGACAGAATGAGTCTTGAGTGAGTCTTAAATCCCGGAGAAAGTTTTTTTTCACTCAAAAAAATACTCTCTCAGGTTACCATTGGCATTGAGCTGGGGAGAGAGGGAGAGGCGTGAGTGAGGCTGACTTGGATTTGGTGTAGTTAAAAGTTCAGAGGCGGTTTCTCTGAAAAATCATGTGATGGCCAGAGTTTACCAAGTAAGGAAAAAGCCCTTAACGGGATCCCTTGAGGGTTGAGTGTAGTAATTGAGAGAGAGAAAGAAAGAGAGAGAGAGAGAGAGAGAAAAACACAGCCCAGATCTGTGTAGGGAAAGACAAATTGGCCCCCCTCTCTCTCTCCCTCCCTCCCTCCACCACCTCACTCCCAATGTACACATCATCATGAACCATAAGGCAGCTAATGCTTTTTTTAAACAATACTGTACGCCCCAAATCATCTGGGGAAGGGTTGTTCCAACCCTCAGCTGCCTAAAACACACAGAGGGAAAGAGGGAGGGAGAGAAGGAGGGGGAGGGAGAGAGACTTGCGTGACACAAATAAAAACATTCTGAGTTATGTTAGGATGGAGTCGGAATTGGCGAGTTTTTTTCCCCCCAGTTCAAAAGGCTTCTAATAAAGCCTATAAATAGCCTGGTTGAAAGTACTGACATCACACCCAGATCATTGTATTTATCTGGGCTCCAATACTCTTTTCTCCAGTGCAAGTCTCCTGGCTAATAACACACCAAATCAGGAAGCATTTTACTCTTACAAAAGTCCCCCC
This sequence comes from Hydrolagus colliei, assembly GCA_035084275.1. NCBI lineage: Eukaryota > Metazoa > Chordata > Chondrichthyes > Chimaeriformes > Chimaeridae > Hydrolagus > Hydrolagus colliei. The sequence goes on from CM068753.1 coordinate 9,055,271, forward strand.
TCCGCCAGGAACCTCGCTGGAAAATACGGACTGGATTTCCAGTCCTTGTGATTTTAATGCATCCCACATAAACATCTGCCCACACCCCACCAACCTGATTAATTGCCAGCTCTCAGTCTTTGTGCTGCTCACGGATATTATAACCACTGGCAAACTCCTGATAACTCGACCCCTCACCGGTCACCCCACTTAAGTCAACATTCGCCCACAGAATCCACAATCGATTCACTTTACGGTATATCCTGTCGAAGCGCTTTGAGACGTCTCAACTACATGATCAGGCGCTACATCAAAATATTCTTATTATTATTATTAATCGTAACAAGCTGTCGATACCCCTCCCGGCCGCATTAATTTATGTACATAGACATTTGCCTAACTTGTCACTCCGGATAATAATCCTTCTGCCTTTTGTGTGTGTGTGTGTGTGGTGAGGGGGGGGGGCAGGTGTCAGGAAACAGAGGAGATAAGTGTGTGTGGGGTGGGGTGGGGGGGAAATACAATGCTCTCTCAGTGGGGGGTCTAATTACACTTGCAAATTTTGCGAATGTGTTGGTGCAAAAAAAACGGCAGAATGTGTGCTGGGCTGTGTGGGGATGTGCTGGGCTGTGTGGGGCTGGGGCTGTGTGGGGCTGGGCTGGGCTGTGCTGGGCTGGGTGAGGCTGGGCTGGGCTGTGCTGGGCTGGGCTGTGTGGAGCTGTGCTGGGCTGTGTGGAGCTGTGCTGGGCTGTGTGGGGCTGTGCTGGGCTGTGTGGGGCTGTTCTGGGCTGTGTGGGGCTGTGCTGGGCTGTGTGGGGCTGTTTTGGGCTGTGTGGGGCTGTGCTGGGCTGGGCTGTGTGTTATTGGACCTGATGATACAATGTGCTGCTATAGCAGCCACACACCAACAATGGACCTCGTTGGCAATCTCCAGCTAACTACCAGGGAGTTGCTCAGATACAAACACATCCAGCAGCTGAACTCATTCCCTGAGTGAGAAACAGCAGCAAGATTTCAAAAGGGAAAAGCGGTAACTTTAGTCAGTGCCTCTCTCGCACACTCACTTACTCACACTTACCCTCACTTACACACTCACTCATTCACACAGACACTCACTCTCACACACACAGACTCACTCACACACACACTTCCGTCTCTCCTTTGACCCCAGGTAAAAAACACACGTTTCTTTGAAAGCCGCAATAAAGCTGATTTCACCAGCGTTCAAAACAAACTCACTTCACACCAGCAGCCCCCTCACCACAAGCCCATGGCTTTGTGCTGTCAACTGGGAACAGTGATTGATGCCTTGTGGTACTCTCTCACACACCTCCCTCCCTCTCACACACTCCCTCCCTCCCTCACACACACACACTCCCTCCCTCCCTCACACACACTCCCTCTCACACCTCCTTCCCTCTCACACATCCTTCCCTCTCTCACACCTCCGTCCCTCTCGCACACACACTCTTTTCCCACACACACCCCTCTCTCGCACACGCATAACGTTTACACAAAACACACATCTCACTCACACACCCCCCCCTCTCTCTATGTCTCTCTCACACACACACACACTCACCCTCTCACACGCGCACGTGTTCAAATTACACATAATCACAGTCCACATGCAAACACAGAACACACTCACACAGAGAAACACTCAAACACACGAGAAGCACACTCACACGCAGAAATACACACACACACAAACACTCAACTCACACACAGATAAATACTCAAGCACCCCAGATACACGCAGACACACTCATACGTAGAGACACACAGTGCAATAAACAATTTCCTTGAAATGACAACCTGCAGTGAGTCCCACAAACTCACAGACCATCGCTTAACCCACACCAGTCCCTCTCCCCTCCCTCCCTCCCTCTCCCAGAGGTGAACACCACCACCTTTCTTACCTTTTGTAAAAGCCATGGATTGGCTGGAGACACAGGAACTGCCAGTAATCCAGACAGAAAGCTTTCAACTTCAACATCATTCAACCAGACGAGGCACAAATAAAATCAAAACGATAATACTTTTTCTTTTCCACACCCACCCCCACCTTCACCCCCTCACTGTCTTTTCGCGTCCCAAAATATTAATCCATCGGTTTGCGATCAGAGGAAAGGCTGGAGTCAGCAGCTAGATGAGCCAGACACTGACCCACAGGGTCATTGGTGATGGATTGAGACCCTGCTCACTCTCTCGATAGACACACACACACACAGAGAGACAGAGACACACACAGAGAGACAGACACACACAGAGACAGATACACACACCCAGAGAGAGGCAGTGAGCGAGAGGCACAGAGTGGGCTTTGGTTAGTAATGGTCCTCGCCTCTCTCGCCAGCCTCCCCCTTGCTAATCACCGTGACCACATGCTGCTCAGAGAGACCGAGAGAGACACAGACAGGCTCCCAAGGATGATGCTGGTAACTATAACAACTGAACCCACAGCCCGGAGAATGTACAGCAGAATAGAGATCTAGCCATTACCCACCCCCCCCCTCCCCTGCCCCCACCTCCCCCACCTCCCTGTCATCACACCACACACAGAGAGACACACACACATTCATAGAGAGTCACACACACACACACAACAACAACAACATAATTACACTTATATAGCGCCCTTCACGTCAGGAGGACGTCCCAAGGCACGAGTTCATAAGCAGAGAGAGACACATATACATTCATAGAGAGACATATATATATATATATATATATATACACACACACTCACAAACAAACAGTCTCACACACGCACACACACAGATTCATAAACAGAGAGAGACTCACACACACACAGATTTATATAGAGACTCAGACACATATGTTCATGGACAGACACCCACATATTCACAGACGCACACACACACACATCCACACATACTGTACAGATTCATTGACACAAGTACATGCAGACACATTCATTGCCAGATAGAGCCCCCCCCCCCCCGCCCCTCCTCCACACACACACACACACACGTTCATAGAGACATTCATTGAGAGACAGAGAGAGACACACACACACATTCATTCATTGAGCGAGAGAGAGAGAGAGAGTGAGGCGTTCATAGAAAGAGACACATTCATAAGGGAGTGAGAGGCAGCACAGGATCAATAGGAGGAGAAAATACACATCCAACATTTGCTGACTGTAAAAAAAAAAGTTGACGAGAAAGTTTGCTGTCCCTCTGCCCCAGCGATGCCGACACACGGACATGAACAAGGACATCTCTGAGCCGGGTTTAAATGTTAAATTATTGGCGCTGCCCTCTGCACGCAAAACCCACACTCAAGGCTGGATTTCAAACACATCAGTGATGCGTCTATCAAACGCATTCAAAAATTCATCGGGATTACAGTAATGAAGGGTTGTAGCACCCGAACAAGCCCTTGCCTTGCTCGAAAATAAAGATTACACCGGCGAATGGCCTCCGCATTAAAGTTCCCTTCACGTCTGTGTTTTGGTGGCAGAAGCAGGTGGAACCTCGGATGAATGGGGTGGAAATTGGCACAGATCCCTCGTCTCTTTGTCTCCATTTTTTTTTTGGAAAACAAAACCCTCGACCCCACAAATAGCCTGAGAAGCTTGCGACTTAAAAGTGCAACGAGCTGGGGGTTGAAGGCAACAAAAAAAGAAACGAGAGAGAGAGAGAGAGAGACGATAGATAGATGGATGGATGGATGGATAGATAGAGATAGATAGATAGAGGGAACAGCTGCGAATTGCAATGTTCTATCGTGTGGCTTGTGTTCGAAGTCACACAACTGAGAGAGCTCCCAGATCAGGTGCCTGGAGTCACATGTCATTGTTATTCACAAAGGAGTCTAGTTTGTGAGACGAGATGAATTTTTAATAAAAATCATCATAATAATAATCCTTACATTTTGATACAGCGCCTTTTCAAGTCTTCTAGAACTGTGTCTCAAAGCGCTTCTCAGAATGTACCGCGATTCTGTGAATTAAGTGAAATTTACTGTATATTTTGTGGGCGAAACGCGGCAGCCGATTGCGCACAGCGACGTCCCCCAGGAACAGCCGTGGGTTGAAATGACCGATTTTGGGGGGAGAAATTATTATTAGGCCTGTGTGTGTGTGTGTGTGGAATAAGGAAACTTGCCCAAGGTTTCACCCTGACCCGCCTGGATTCGAACGCAGGTCTCGACGCTTGTAAGGCGAGCGCTCTAACCACTGAGCTACAGTAGCAACACTGACATTCCCAGCACTGCGCTCACTCAACAGTTAACATCTGAACAGTCATTGTGGCTTCTCCAAACCGGATTGCGTTCAGAGGCCAACTCTACCACTCAGACTCACCGATGTCTGAGCCAGGAGGCTGTGGGTTCCAATCCTGCGTCGGAGACTTTGAGTTTACAGACAAAGGCTGATACTCTAGCGTAGCGCTGGGGGGGAGTTGGGGAGAGGTGGGGGGAGCGGGGAGTGGGGGGGGGTGTTGCAGTGTCAAAAGTGCCGTCCTTTGAGTGAGGCGTTAAACCCAGATCCCCACATGGAATCCCATTCAAAAACACAATCCATTTTAAATGAACGCACGCACATCCGGGAAAATACATTGGTTTTAAGCTCAGAAGCGCCATTCGGGGTAAACGGTTACACTAACACCCGGCGTTCAGCACAGAGAGGGAACGAATATCATTAAACAGCAGCTAAAATTAGGCAGAGCTGCGTTGGTGAAAATCATTAGTTGACAATCAGTCACTAGGGAAAGGATGATACAAAGAGTATTTGGGGGGATGGGGATGGGGGGGCGGCGGGGGTCACTTCTGGTCTCACTCAGCTCCCCCTCCACCCCCCAGGGAGGAGTGTGTGTGTGGGGACAGAGGGGAAACGGATGGCAGAGGGGGGGGGAAGGGATGGGGGAAATATCATTAGAAACCAAATTGCAACTGCAAACATATTGCAGAAGCTGGTGACTGAACCTAGTTACAGTCTCCTCACCTCACCACCCCTCCTTTCCTCCCTATTTTCCGACAAACATCAGTCACTGCATTTCGCCCACAAATATGCAGGCAATTCACTTTACCGTATAAAATACTGTGAAGCACCTTGAGACATCGATAAGTGAAAAGCGCTATATCAAATGCAAGGATTATTATTATTATATTATCTTTCAACTTGCTGCTGTGACAATGTGGGGTGAAAGCTGCCTGGTTTCTTAAACCTATGTGAGCTGCTCATCAACACGATGAGACAGACAGTTGGGCGAAACTAAAAATCTGAACTACAATGGGTTAAGTAACACTGCAAATTTCCCTTCTCACCCTCCCCCCCATCCGCTCTCCCCACCCCACTCCATCCAATTTCACCCCCCCCCCCCCCCGCCCACCTCACCAATCGCATCCTAATGATCACAGCAGTTATTTTGGGGCCTCACGCTGGACAGTGCATCACAAACTCCCATCAAAAGCCATGTTTGTTGTAGTGTTTTGTGTGTACGTTGGCAGAGCTGGAGATAAGCCTCATTTCCTGATGATCTCAGACACAAGGGGAATGACAGACAGCCTGGCCAGAGCTTCGGAGAGAGAGAGAGAGGGGGAGAGGGAGGAAGGAAGAGAGAGAGAGAGAGTCCTCCACAGCTGCTGTCCCTGCAAACCATCTTGTTGGGAGTTGGTCATTCATATCGAGTCTGACATAATCCGCATCCTGATGTGTCTAACCCCCACTCCTCCCGCCCATCGCGCCCAACTCTTATTTGGAAGGTTAATGACCTCCTTCTCAAATCAGGATCATCAGCTCAATACTCAATGTATATATTGCTCTAAAGCCCCTCCCGCCCCTGTCAGCACTGTTTACACAGCGTTTAACACAGGGCGGTAATTGGCTTTATGATACTGTCTCTTTCTCTCTCTAACACCTGAGCTCTCCTCCTCCCGCCTCCTAGGGCTTTGCTCCGAGAAGCCCCCAGAGAGGGCTCTTAAAAGCATGCCAATCTGCTCCCATAGATAAACCGAGTTTGGGGTTAAAAGTCTTGTAGCTCAGTGGTGAGAGCACTCGCCTTTCCGAGCGTGAGACCTGTGTTCGAATCCAGGCAGGACAGGGCGAAGCCTTCGGCAAGTTTTCTCACTCCACATACGCGTCTGATAATGATCCCTCAAAAAAAAAACAATAATAATTTGGTCATTTCAACCCACGGCTGTTTGTGGGGACGCTGCTGTGCGCAATTGGCTGCCGCGTTTCGCCCGCAAATGTACAGTCAATTCACTTTACAGCATATGCTGTGATGCTCTCAAGTTACTGCCTCATTGACCAGTCGAAATAATATCTCCCTAATAATGACTGTATCAAAAACCCTTGCAATATTAATGACCTCAATCAGGTCACGCACCCCCCCACCCCCCCATCCCACCCACCCTCTTGACCTGCTTTGTTGTAATGGAAAAAAAATATTCCCAGTTCCTCCAGTCTCCGCTCGCAGAGCGAAAACTCCTCCCTGGTATCAATCTCCTGTGTCACCCTGACATCAACATAAACGCACATTATTGTTGGTGCCTTGTGACCTGTGGCTCAGTGACTGAATGCCAGCCAGACAATGGCTCTCCATTGTCACTCGGTGTCAACTCCAGACATCTCTGGCCAGAGACCACATCATCATCAACAACAACAACAACAGCAGCAGCAGCAGCAGCAACAACTTGCATTGATTCAGTGGCGCCCAGCACTCACGCAGGGCAGCGTCCCAGAAGCAAGGCAAACGGCAATCCCTACAACCAGTTGCGTCTCAGAAGTTACTGTGTGTGTGTGTGTAGGTACGAGTGTGTCCATAAGTGTGTGTGTGTGTATAGGTGCGAGTGTGTCTATGTGTGTAGGTGCGAGTGTGTGAGTCAGTGCGCGTGTGTGTAGATGCGAGTGAGTCCATGAGTGTCTGTGTGTCCATGAGTGTGTATGTGTAGATGCAAGTGAGTCCATGAGTGTGTGTATGTGTGTGTGCAGGTGCGAGTGTGTGAGCGAGCGAGCGTGCATGCGAGTGAGTGAGTGAGTGAGTGAGTGAGTGAGTGAGTGAGTGAGTGAGTGAGTTAGCGCAGTGAATTACACCGCACAATGTTGCAGCCCTATTGTCCCTGTCCCTGTCTCGAGCTCAGGCTGAGGGTTGGGAAACTGTGGATGGAGAATCTGGGTTAATGAACGGTGAATATTCCTGTTCTGATCTCGTTCCAACTTCACCGATTTCATTCACACAAACCTGACTATTCTTCCCTGGCAGAAAAACACAGGAGCGGCAAGCCCCACCTAGTGACCGCACAGCCAGCCTGCAGGGAGAGCCCTGCCAGGCTTCGCTCACTCTTCACTGGTGGAAATTTTGGGGGTAAAATCTCTTTCTGTACTGAGGTCTCAGCCTCTTCACACCCTGAGCAGCATCATCCCAGAAGTGTGTGCATGTGTGTGTAGATGTGAGTGTGACCATGTGCAGGTGTGAGTGTGTGTGTAGGTGCAAGTGTGCGAGTGTGTCCATGAGTGTGTGAGTGTTCTTGCGTATGTATGTGCATGGATAATGCTGCTTAGCGTGTGAAGAGACCTCAGTATAGAAAGAGACCATTCAGTCTCTGTCAGCCTCTCTTCTGCAGTATCTAATCTTGAGCACAATATTGAAAGCTACGGGGGGGGGGGGGAGGGGGGGGGAGGGGTGGAGAAAGGAGCATTGCATCTTCAAGATGAGATACCGAAACCGAGCTCTAGACATTAGTACTGTACTGGACAGCGGGTCAATTCAAACAATTGTTTGTGGGTCACCGCTGTGACAATTGGCTACCCCTTTCCATCCCCCACCACAAATACACAGTCACTCCACTTCACAGTCTATTGTGTCAAGGGCTCTGGAAGACGTGATGAGCTGCTGTACAATAAGAATACACCGGTAATAATCCTTGCATTTGATTTAGTGCTTTTCACATTTTATCGAAGTCTCAAAATGCTTCGCAGAATATACTGTAAAGTGAATTGACTGTATATTTGTGGGCGAAATACGGTGACTGATGTTTGCAGCCAACTGAACACAGCAGCGTCCCACAAACAGTCGTGAACTGAAATGATCAATTGATCATTATTGTGTTTTTGTGGGGGAGGGATTATTATTAGGCGTGTGGAGTAAGGAAACTTGGCCAAGATTTTGCCCTGACCTGCCTGGATTCGAACCCACAAACAGACGTGGGTCTCACTCTTGTAAGATGAGTGCTCTAACCACTGAGCTACAGGAGTATCAAATGAAGATTATTATTATTATTATTAATACTAGAAGACATGGAAAGTCTCCCCGACAAGTTACCAGAGGTGCCAGGGTTGCCAGTAAGAGGCATAGAGTCTTACCTGCGTGAGACGGTGGCTGTGAACGAGGAATGGGACCGATTCCTTCACCTGCTCTGGGCAGGATAGCAGAGAGACACACACACACACACACACATACACACACAGGCAGCTAGACAGGCCACACATGAAATATTTACAGCAATGGGTCGGTTGCCCAGGTAAATATTGCAGGAGTAATCCGATTCACAATACATACTCCCGATCGGGTTTCAGCATTGACCTGCATAACAGCAGCAGCTCCACATTGCATGGGGGGGTGGGCGGTGGGGGGGGGGGGAGGGGATTGTGGAGAGCCATCTCGCTTTCAGGGAGCATTTGGTTTGGCAATAATTATAATGCTAATAATCCTTGTATTTGATGTAGCGCTTTATCACTTCTTCTAGACGTCTCAAAGCGCTTCACAGAATATACTGCACTGTGAAGTGAATTGACTGTATATTTTGTGGGCGAAACGCGGCAGCCAGTCGCGCACTGCAGCGTCCCCACAAACAGTCGTGGATTTAAAATGACAGATTTTTGGGGGGAGGGATCATTATTAGGCACGGTGAGCAGAGAAACTTGCCCAAGGTTTCACCCTGACCTGCTTGGAATCGAACCCAGGTCTCTCACTTATAGCCACTGAACTACAAACATACAGCGTTGATGATTTTCACACGTTCCCTGAACCTCCCCCACGCCCCCACCTCCCAAACCGCGTCAGGGTTAATAAAGCATTAAAATCCGCTCCCTCTGCCCTTTGCAAATCATCCGCCTTTTGATCTTTAATGAGGTTTGTCCTGTGAACTCGATGCATCAGAGAAGCAAAGAGCAGCGCAGCTTCAGTACAATGAGCTGGAGAATGTTTCGGTCAATCGCAACGTCACTAGATGTCAACCCCCTACCCCTCCCTCCGCCTCCCTCCGCCTCCCTAACAGAGATAGGGGGAGCAGGAGGATGGGGGTAGAGGGGGGAGAGAATATGGGGGAAGAGGAGAGGAAGATGGTGGCAGAGGGAGGGGTAGAGGGGAAGTAAGGTGGGGAGATAATAAGAATAATCGTGACATTTGACATAGCGCTTTTCATGTCTTCTAGACGTCTCAAGGTGCTTTGCAGAATATACTGTAAAGTGAAATGACTGTATATTTGTGGACGATGGGAGAGATGGAGGGGGAAGAGGACACAGGAGGGAGATGCGGGAAGAGGGAGGGGGAAGAGGGCAGAGGGGGGAGATGGGGGGAGAGGGAGGGACGAGGGGGGCAGGAGGTGTGAGATCAGCATTGTCACTAGAGAGAGAGAGAGAGAAAGAGAGGGATGGAGAGAGAGAAAGAGAGAGGGATGGAGAGAGAGAAAGAGAGAGGGATGGAGAGAGAGAGAGAGGGAAGGAGAGATGCCAGCTGAGCAGTGACTTGGGTTTGTTGTTGGGACTGGAGAATGCTGCCTCACCACTGGCTCGGAGGCTGAGGCAGGAACATGTAACGAGGAGAAACGTCTGAATGAAGTTACGTCAGCACAGCGTGAGGCCAGAGCAGGGGAAGGGGATTGGAGGGGAGGCAGAGGCTCAGTGACGTGATGTGGGCTGTGAAGAGATGGCAGTTTTGCTGATAATAATAATAATGATAATAATCTTTGCCTTTGACAGAGCTTTTTCACATCTTCTAGACTGTGTCTCAAAGCGATTCACAGAATATACTGTAAAGTGAATTGACCGTAAATTCTTGTGAGCGAAACGCAGCAGCCAATTACACACAACAATGTAATGATATAACCCCATCACCGTTTGCAGTTACCAAGAGATCATAAGTGCTAGAGTGCCTTCGACTGGCTGGAGCTCTCGGTGTAGGGCTTTGCGACGTCTCAAAGGCGTGATAAGGCGCTGTATCAAATGCGAGAATTATAATAATAATAATACAGTAATAATAAGTCATTCAGCCCATCGTGTCTGTACCGTCTCCCTTAAGAGCAATCGTTTTTGGTTCCATTTAGCTGCACGAAAGGAGCTTAAGACAAAAGACATCTGCTGCGGACCCCGACACCACTGATCCGGTCAGATGAAAGCAATTTGGATTAGGAGCACAGCTTATCCACATTAAATGTATTGTCGAGCTAACGAGCCTCGCGCAGACAGCAACAATGCGAGTGTAACCAGAGCCTCTCTGGCCGAGGAGAACTGCAGCGCCTCGCCTTGCCAAACACGGCAAGCACGCGGTCATCCCCCGACCTTCGCGACAGATTGTCGGAAGGAACAATCACACTTTTTTTTTTACCGCGCGGTTAAACCAAAGTCCATCAAAATACAATTCCAGGCAACGATTCTATCACAAGATAATTCTGGCTCGAACCAAACGTCGCTTGAAATGGAATATGCAGTAGGTTCGTGCAATCTCTCTCTCTGTGTCTCCTTCCCTCTCTCTCCCTGGAGGGACAGGCTCTCTCAACCCACATAGTATAAGGTGCAGGTTGGCAAGAGCCAAGGCTTGGAGACCCCGGAGTGTGCCCCGTTAGGGTTTTGGCTGCAGGGCTAATGAGAGCTGAGTTTGAGGATTCCCTGCCCACATTGACTGGTCTGCCCTTCCAGGTCCTGCCATTGAGCCAGACTGCAATCAGCAATGCTCCAAGGTACTGCCGACCCGCCTGGCTCAGTATCTGTAATGGAGGTGGGTGGGTGGGGCTTGATCCTGACATTCTGTTGCCAAACATGTCACCTTCTGCTCCGAGGAGACTCTGCCTGTGTTAAATGTCGTTCCAGTGAAAAGGATGCTCATTTTCCCCAAATTGTAAAAGGATCAGCCAATTGCACCTCAGAGAACAGAGGCAATTTATTATCGGGGTATTTAGCCCACAAACATGGGGACAGCAGGGATGGGAGTGGTGGGGGAGGTGGGTCAGGGGAGATAGTGGCGATGGCATTCTCTTCAAATCCCTCAAACTCCGGCACCTCCCTACTTCTCCCACCTGCTCACTCCTCCAACCCATTTGCCCCCTCCCTCCCTCCCTCCCTCCCTCCATCAGACTGGCTCTGGCCTCCTGCATGTCCCTCACGCCCTCCATTCCACCATTGGTGGTCACGCTTTCAGCCACTACTCCCCAAAACACTGGATCACTCTTCTTGTATCCCCCCGCCTTGACCCTTCCTTCTTTCCTTGCTTCCTTCCCCAACTTCAGGTCATGCCTGAAGACCTTCCTCTTCAACTGGGCTTATAGTCAACTCCCCCACCACCCCATTTGGCTCAGCGTCGAGCTCCAACACTGTCAAGCGCTCTGGGACACTGTTCTGCGTATGCGGTGTGGGTTGGGGGCTGTGAGGGTGGTGGGGGGGACTTGGTTGTTCAGAGATTCCACATCAGCAAAGACAATGGTGAAAATCTGCCTTGTTGACATTCAGTCAGACAGTCACGATTGCAAATGCGGTCTGGATAGAGGGTGTGATCTATATGGGGGTGTGTGGAGGGGGGGGTATAAGCAGGTCTCCGAACACAATGTGTGTATGTGTACGTGTGTGTGTTGGGGCAAGAGCTTCACTGCGGAATAAAAACAGGCGTTGAATACAAAGCCAGGTTTATACCCCCACTTTTCTTCCAGCCCCCACCCCTCAAATTCCAGAACACACACACACACACAGATACACGCCCTTGCCCTCTCCTCTCCAATGCACAGTTGTTTAATCAGCGCCGTGATAGGTATCCGGCTCCTCAGACTGCTTTCTCTTTGCTGGAAATTCTCTCACACAAACACACAAGATTATTGGGACCCAAACGCTTCAGAGGATCTCGAAAAAAAGATGATTTACAAAAATCTGAGCGCCCCACCACTTCCTCCCCTCCGCCTCCTTCCCTCACCTTCTCCTCCCCCCCCACCCCACCCCTCAAAAACAAATATTTGTACCATCTACCATCAAATCATATCGACGGAATCAAACTTCAAGACAGAATGGACAAGCGCTCGTTATCCCCAATTTAGCCCAGGCACCCCAGCCGAGCTAAAAACATCCCGAAAACCATAGCAATTTCTCCCTCCCCACCTCCACCCCCCCCCCCCCACCCACACACAACACACATACACATCAGAGGCGAAAAGCTTGCACCCCCCCCCCCTCCCCTCTCCACATCTCTCCCCCCCCCACCTATTTGCGGTAAGAGATTTGTGACCATTTTGAAGGACTAAACAAGAAGCGAGAAAGAGAGCGAGAGAGAGAGGGGGGGGTGGGGAGAAACACACACACACATATATACACAAAATATCACCCTGTTCCCCCCCCCCACTCAAAAAAACCCACATCAATCAATATTGTACGAAAAATATGTCAGAGGGCAGGGGGTGGGTTAGTTAGTCTCACAGAAACAGATCAGAGCTAAGCTTTTAATCAAAGAGAAATAAATTGTGATTTTTTTTTACACATATATATCTTCACGCAGAGCAACACACACACAACCTGTTATGGGAAACAAGGCGTTGAGACAGAGAGAGTGTGACAGACAGAGGGGGAGAGAGAGAGAAACAGAGAGGAGGAGAGGGGAAGAGAGAGAAAGGAGTTAACAGTACTCACAAATAGCAATGTCGACAGGCCATTTCCTAGCTTGGTTGTTGACTGATGTCTTCAGTTATATAAAAAAAACACGAGTGAAGGAAGATAAGAGGGGGAGAGAGAGAGAGAGAGACACACACACAGGGATATTTTGCAAACAGGCTGGGAGGATGGATGAGGTTATTTCATGTGCAAGAAAAAGGGGGAAAAATACAAGTGGAAAGGGGGGGGGCAAGGAATTATTTGTTTTAAGAGGGAGGGAAGAGAGAGAGAGATGGGAGGTGGGGTTGGGAGGGGGGAGGGGGGGGGGGGGGGGCAGAGGAACGACGAGATTTGCCAAAACAAATGGAATGGGAAACACAGTAAAAAACAGTGTGTGGAAGGGGAGGTTGATGTAAGCGGATCAAAGCCACTGCATCAGCTGACAGATAGATACTCGGAGAGAGGGATATATACAGACAGACAGACAGAGAGAGACAGTCAGAGATACAGAGAGGGATAGAGAGATATATATATACAGAGGGAAAGACAGTCATATACACAGGGATGGATAGACAGAGATACAGAGGGAGGGGGTGGGTATATACTGTATAGAGACAGAGATACAGAGAGGGATGGAGAGAGAGAGAGATAGACACATACAGAGATACACACAGAGAGAGACACACACACACAGATACACACAGGCACACACAGAGAGATACACGGAGAGAGAAAGAGACCGAGAGATATAGAGAGAGAGAGAGATGGAGAGAGATAGATACACAGAGACACTAACTGTGCATCCGCCAAAGGAAACGACGCAGTTGCATAAGGGGAGAGACAGACGCTCACATCTCACCCCCCACCCCCCTCAGCTCCCGCCTAGTTTTTGGGGAGGGGGGCTTCGTTGGGTGGGGGGGGGGGGGGTGAGATGAATGAATCCCTCTTCCCCACCCCCTCCCCTCTGCCCACATATCAATGTGGTGAAGTCCAACATAATATCGACATCAGAGAGGCCTGTTCATCATCTCCCCCTCACACACACACACACATATACATGTATGCATACATACACACACATATACACACAGATAGGTACATGCACACAGATACACACACATACACAGATACACACACATTTATACATACACACACAAATACATATTGTATCCGTGGAAATTGTGGGAGAAACCTCGCTGAAATATTTAAAAAATCTTTATACTTTATCTATCTACAGTATATATATATATATCTATGCGCAAACATCTATAGCTGTGCAACTGGCTGTTACTGTAAAGAGACAAAGATAAAATCTGATCCTTTAGTTCTAGCCAGTGTTGTATATTATTATACTATAATACTGTACAGTGTAACACACACACACATTGGTATACAATGTAACACACATACACACACACATTGCTGTACAGTGTAACACACTTCAGTTGGTATTTACTAATAATGAACAGATTGTTTTCCAAGTCTGACACAGAGAAGTTTCCTAATAAGACCTGAGCTCCACCCCCATCAATCTCAGCCCATCTCTCACACCAAGGCATGGCTTCGGTCACCAAACCACACCTACACACACACCTGTGCACACACCACACCTGTATACACACTCATATCCTATACACACACATACCTGTGTACACACACCTGTGTATACACCTGCATACACACTCACACGTATACATACACTCCTATGCAAACACACCTGTATACACACTCACATCTATATACACACACCTGTATACACACCCACACACATGTATACATACACACACATCTGTACACACACCTACACAAACCTATGCGCACATCTACATGCGCACACATCTACACACACACCAGTACACACACCTACACACAGCTGTATCCACATAATCAATACATACATCCACAATATACGCATACATCGTACATGCGCACACAAATACGCACTTGAGTACACAATACATGCCACACACACAATACACACACACACACAAGACACGAGCACACGCAGAATACACACACGCACAAACAGTTGCGCTCTTACACACACTCCTCGGGTCACAAAGAGACGAGGGTGAAATCTGCTAAACGAGGGACATTATCTGCTAGATGAGGGAGTTTCCGAAGCCGGCAGCTATTCCCACGCATGGGGCAGCCAGCTCTGCGTGATGCTCACAGCAATAGCAACATTCATAAATTATCGTCCGCGCACACTTGGCGCTCCGCGCTGCGCCCGACCTTCGGCTTGGGAGTAACGTCTCAAAGCGCTTCACAGGATTTACTGTAAACCGACGTGGCTGCGTCTGTTTTGCAGTCGAATCTGGCAGCCGATTTGCCCTCGACAGCGGCAAAACGTGCCTCTACACAAAATGCGGCCTTCACACAAGACGGCGTCTCGGACCGCAGAGCGATGATGATAATAATAATAATAATCCTTGCATTTGATACAGCGCGTTTCACATCTGATCAACGTCTCAAAGCGCTTCACAGAATGTGCTGTAAAGCGAATTGACTGTAGATTTGTGGGCGAAACAAGACACCCCGCAAACAGCCACGATGCCGCGTGTTTCGGGGGAGAAACGCGGCAGCCGATTGCGCGCAGCAGCATCCCACAGATAAGCGCAGAATGAGCAATCAATTTATTTATTTTTGATTTATTTGTTTGTTTGTTTGAAGGGTTATTACTCCCCGAAAAGTGATCTGGCAATCGACTTAACAACTGGGTTCCCACCGGGTGCCGTTTCCGGGAATCGAACTTGGGTCATCCAACCAGCCCACTCCTGCCCTCGCTCTACCCCCTGCCCCCATGCCCCCCACCCTGCCCCACCCCTGCCCTAAACCCTTGCCTTGCCCCCCACCCTACCTCTCCATCCTGCCCTTCCCCTGCCCCCACCCTTCCCCTGATTGAACACTCCTTCACTCTCCACACTGGCTAGGGCCTGTGACACAGAGGATATGTGTTATTCAGGGAAATCTCTCCCAGCTCAGGGACAGTCACCTGATCTAATCCCCACTAATCCATCTGAATGTGACCTGAAGGTGTTAGAATGGTCCAGTAATCACCAATTGCTCAGGGAGAGAGTGAGTGAGTGTGTATGTGAGCCTGTGAGAGTGAGTGTGTGTCTGTGAGAGTGAGCGAGTGTGTCTGAGTCAGTGAGTGTGTGTATGTATTTGCGTGAGTCTGTGTGTGTATGTATGTGGTTGTGTATTTATGTGAGTACGTATGTCTGATGTTTCAAAGCGCTTCACGGGATACACACCGTAAAGTGTGGTGACTATATTTTGTGGGTGTAACGCATCAGCAGTCACGCATATCAGCGTCTCACAAACAGTCGGGGGGGTGGGGGGCTGTTTGAGTGACCACATTATTATTTCATTTGGGTGGGGGGAGGGATTATTACCTCCAATAAAGCAATTCATCAAACAATTAACACCAACAACAACTCACATGTGTAGAGTGCCCTCCACGCAGGATAGCGTCTCAGAGCGCCCAACAAGCGGGTTCCTTACTGCTCGGTAAAACAGAGTAAGGAAACTTGTCCAAAGGCTACTAACCGCTTCACAAACAAGGAGAGAGAGAGAGAGAGGGGGCACGGCTGGGGTCGCTGGCGAGACCCACGACAGCTCGCAATGAATCACAATAAAATAGATTCCAGTCGTTCGTCAACTGAGAAGGAGTTGAACTCGTCAGGAGAGAGAGAGAGAGAGATCAGGGTCCAGTGGGACCGGAGCTGGAAAAGGCTCTTAATAATAACCCGTCTGTGATGGATTGCTCTGTTTGGGGGAAGGTGACAGCTTTCAATCCGCAAACACGGAATAGAAACATGGAAACGTCAGAGGCTCCCAGGTCAGTAACAACAACAATGACAATACTCAGCCCCACAAACCACACTGTTCTGAATTGGAACCAGAAAATCGACAGCTTTTCCACAACGTAATAGTAATAATACTGATAATAATCCTCCCGTGTGACACAGCCCCTTATCAAGTCGTCGAGAAATCTCAGAATGCTTCCCAGGATACACTGTACAGTGAACTGACCGTGTATTTTGTGGCCGAAACGCAGCACCCAATGGCACACGGCAGCGTCCCCCACAAACGGTGGTGGATTGAGTGAACCGGAAAGTGATTATTACCCCCCCCCCCCCCCATCCAAACGACTAACAACGGGGTTTCTACTAACACCGCCGCCAGAGACTGTGTGTATCGGCCGCTGTAACTAGGTGGGCAAGTTACCAGCCACCGGCAAGCCAGAACGGAGGCGTTTGAATCGCCTTGATACTGTGTAAACCTCTCCTCACCTCAGCGCCAGTCTTTGAGATGTCTCGAAGGCCTGTTAAGTTTTGCTCAGTCAAATGCAAGGATTATTCGTGGAGTCCAGTAGCTCAGTGGTTAAAGCGTGAGACGTGTGTTCGAATCCAGGCAGGTGGGGAAGAAACCTTGGGCAAGTTTCCTTAATCCACACACACACACGCCTGATAATAATCTCTCAAAAAAAATTGGTCATTTTAATTCCCCCCACCCCCCCGCATGTGGGGAATGATCCGAGGCGCTCTGGTGTCTCAGGACATCAGATCGAAGGCGAGGATTGATGGGGGAAGCTCGGTTGGCTTTAGAGAGGAAAAAAAAAACTGCTTTGATTTGAGGTCTTTGTGCCAGTCAAAGACATTGTCAAATCGTACGACTCACGTCTGATTGATGGTGGATACAGCGAGTCACTCTCTCCCCGCCAGGGAACGCAAAGTAACCCAACAAATAATAATGATCTGAGCGTTTCACTCACTGCTGGGATGGCTGAGCTGGCCAGGGGTTAGCTCTGCCTCCTGGTGGAGGAGAGTGATAACCACAGGCACGTAAACCTCAGAGGCTGTACTAATCATTTATTTTAATCAATAATCGTGATTAAAATTTAACAAAGCGCTTTTAGACGTCTTCTAGATGTCTCAAAGCGCTTTGCAGATTGTGCTGTGAAATGAATCGACTGTGTATTCGTGGTAGAAAGGCCAATTGCGCACAGCAGCGTCCTCCACAAACAGTTCGTAGATTAAAATGACCAATATTTTTTTAAAAAGAGGGATTATTATCCCTGGATAATTTGACTGACCACTGTCAGTTCCTACTTACTGCTGGGGGAAACAGAAAGCGTGTGGAGCAAGGAAACTTGACCAACGTTTCACCCTGGAATCGAACCCGGGTCCTCTCGCTTTGGCATCGAGCGCTCTAACCACCGAACTACAGGACATCACTCACAATCTGTTCTGCCTCTGGGACCTCTGGGTGCACATCACACAAACCTCAGCGCCAGGGGAACAGCTCACAGAATATACACGTTGCAGTATACTACATGAACTGCTTATCGAATGCTACGATTATTATTATTTTCGTGCCATAAACCAAAGTTGTTTCTGTGGGTGAGGGAAATGCTGCGGTCTGTCCAGTGGATGGCGCTGATGTCATCTACATTCAACGTCTCAGTTTACGCTGTCGGCAGATTCTTTCTTTTACGATTGAGTGCAGGCGGTTAGGGCTGGAGAAACCCTGGATAGAATATACACTTGCCACGTACGCTGCATCTTCTGCAGCAAAGATCCAACCCCATTCCCCCCAACCCCCCACCCCTGCAACCCACGAGCCCCCCAACTCCCACCCCCACACTCCCCCCACCCCATCCCAACCCTGACCTGGAACATCCAGAAGATGTGTAAAGCCGAGCGCTATATCCAAAGCAAAGATTATTATTATTATTATCTCAGTTTAGAGGTTACTTCCGTTGTTGATCAGCCCGTTGTCTGACACACGCGGAAACCCCCATCACTGTGTTTAAGCGTCTCCAAGCCAAGCTGAGATATCCATTCATCACACCTACACATAGATAATATAATAATAATAATCCTTGCATTTGATACACGTCTCAAAGCGCTTCACAAAATATGCTGCAAAGTGAATTGACCTGATGTTTGTGGGCAAAACTCAACACCCAAAACACGCACAACAGTGTCCCCACAAATGGTCGTGGATTGAAATGACCAATTTTTTTTTTTCTTGGAGGGATTATTATTAAGCGTGTGTGAATAAGGACACTTGCTCAGTAGCTCAGTGGTTAGAGCACTCGCCTTACAAGGGAGTTCAATTCCAGGCAGGTTAGGGCGAAATCTTGGGCAAGTTTCCTTACTCCACACACACACGCCTGATAATAATCCCTCGAAAAAAAATTCAGCAATTCAATGCTCGACTGTTTGTGGGAGACCGTGCTGTGCGCAATTGGCTGCCGTGTTCTCCCACAATTACACAGTCAATTCACTTTACAGTATATTCTGTGAAGCGCTTTGAGACACAGTCTAGAAGACTTGAAAAGCGCTCTATCAAATGCAAGGATTACTATTAAGCGAAATTCTCACTCAGAAACCTGGCTCGCTCACAATGCAGGTGGGTTCTGACTGCTCTGCTAATCTTCCCATTAGTATCTGTGGCAAAGTCAAATTTCAGGTCAATGCAAAAGATCAGAGAAGGTCCTGTAAACAGCTGCTCAGCAAATGGCCAGTTTATCTCTGGGGACGACGAGGCAAACACACCTTTGCTTCACCGACAGATTCACACGACAGGCAAGACAAGGACTGGGTATAAATAAAACCTTTCAGGTATGTAGCCCCCCCCTCACCCCCCCCCCACCCCCCCCCAATGCAAGCCAACGTCTCGCAGCGCTTAACAGTGAATTCACTTTATGGTGTAACCTGCGAAGTGCTTTGAGAACCATCTTACTGTTGGTAAATACACTTTCAACAGTGGTTAGAGCGCTTGCCTTACAGGCAAAAGGACCTGGGTCAGGGTAAAACCTTGGGCAAGTTTCCTTACTCCACACACACACACACACATGCCCGATGACAATCTCTCAAGAAACAAACCCACAAAAATAAAGTGGGCATTTCAATCCACGAGTGTTTGTGGGGACGCTGCTGTGCGCAATCGGCTGCCGCGTTTCGCCCACAAATACAAGGTCAATTAACTTCCCAGTGCGCTCTGTGATAGCGCTTTGAGATGTCGATAAGATGCGAACAGGCGCTGTGTCAAATGCCAGGATTATCATACGGTGGCGAATGCAATTCGTGAAACAGACTCCCGATTTGGGAGGGGCTTGCAGTTCTCCTCCCCGGTCAGCAGGGGGCGGAAAAGCATCGGAACAGCAGGACCCAGGGACGCCGTGAGATGTGTCAGGAATATTGAAGCCTGGCGAGGGAGGGGTCGGTGTGAAGCGCTGTGTGTGTGTGTGTGTGTGTGGGGGGACGCAATGCGAGGAACACAGTGTGATCTGTCAGCCTGACTCCGCACAGCTGATCCCAGCTGGGGCTGGGGTTTAGTATCATTATTAATAATAATCAAATAAAAATAATAATAATAATCCTTACAATCCATACAGCGCCTTATTCATCCACAAACGTTACAGTCAATTCACTTTACAGTGTATTCTGTGAAGCGCTTTTGAGACGCCTAGAAGACGTGAGAAGCGCTGTGCCAAATGCAAGGATTATTATTATTGTTGTTATCATCACTTTGTTGGGACGTCTCAAAGCGCTTCACTGGATGCACTGTAAAGTGGAGTGACTGCGTATTTTGTGGGCGAAATGCGGCACCCAGCAGAGTCTCCCATGGAGTGAAAGACCAGTGTGTTTTTTTTTAATTCGATGGACAGTTTGCCCAGAGAGAGAGAAGAGACTCTGCGTTCCCTTTGCAAACAGAGCCACAGGTTATTTAATCCCCTCCTGCCTGAACGGTGTGTTTCGCCTACAAATACAATCAATCTGCTTGACAGCAAATCCCCATCAAGTGCATCGAGGCACTGTGTCTGTGGGACACTGCCCCCTGTCCAATAGATCAAACACACAGAGATTGTTTGTTAGCGGAGTGGGCAGGGGTGGGGGGGGGAGAGAGGCTTAAGAAAGACGGCACAAATTAGGCAGTTTCTCTCCTAACCTAATCACTGACCTGACAGTTGGCTGAGATAGAGATGTAAAGGGAGATAATAAAACTTTATAACGTTTCTTCACCTCCTACCCACCTGCCCCTATCCCCCATCACCCACACAAACATATAGGCACTTCCCCCCCCCCCCCCCACACCCACCCATCCCCGCACCACCAAACCCTCCCGTACACACACACACACACACTTGCTGGCAAATTAAACGTCGCCCTGCAAACCCTGTGTGGCTGAGCGGAACAGAACACAGAACTTGGTCACATCGAACACAACAAGGAATGTAATTTTTCTTGTGTTCCCAGCGCAGTGTCTGCTAGCTGCCCGCTCTCTTCACATCACTCACTCGCTCACTCACTCACTCGCTCGGTCGGTCGGTCGGTCGCTCACAGCCTGACACTGCAGCAACGCTTTCCAATTAAGAGAGAAACTGAACTGAAATGGAGAGATGGCAGCAGAGCCTATCTCAACCGTCCCAATTTATTCATCGTCTTGCCCACCACCGCTCAGGTCCACAACATGGCTCCTGCATCCTCACAGCCCAGTGAGTGAGGCACACACACACACACACACAGACACACACACACACAGACACACACACAACAACAACATCAACCACCAGAACAATCATAACACAACTACAACAACAGAATGACCACTTGTATAGCGCCTATCATGTCAGAAGGACGTCCCAAGGCACTGGAAAGTCATTGTTTCAGACCAGACGAGGGTCAGGATTGGGGCGGGGGGAAGGAAGGAAAGGGGGGGGGGGGGGACTTGGGGGTAACCGATGGGACTGTTGAAGAGGAGGGTCTTGAGGCGGGACTTGAAGGAGGCGGGGGGGGGGGGGGGGGGGGGGGCAAGGCGGAGGGACTGTGGGATGGAGTTCCAGAGTGTGGGGGCTGAGAGCCTGGCCACTGATGGTTGGGCGGGTTGGGGGGGAGAGATGGAGCAGACCGGAGCCTGCTAAACGGAGGGGACCACCACGATAATAACTACAACCACAACCCACATAATAGTCATTTGTATTCCGCCTTTCGTGTCAGGAGGACGTCCCAAGGCGCCTAGTTGAACAACAGCTACACACCAACCCAAATAAACAACACGGATAAACAACACCACAGCCACACACCAACCCACACCGAACGACAGCCTCCAACAACAGCGCGAGCGAACAGCACCAAACTACACCAACACCAGCGACACACAGCACCGGTTGCTGTGTTTCTGCTGCAAAATCTACAGTCACTGCCCTTTCCCAGTGAAGCCCGCGAAAAACGCTTGGAGAACACGTTCGCGAGACGATGCCAAGTCAGTCCGCGGGCAATCGATAGTGTGCGAGTCCAGTTTATATGTCTCCTGATTGAACGAATAAGCCTCGATGGATGGCATTAACCGAAGACAATTTATTTTGTTGGCTGATCATAACCGGTCGGCCAGCGCTGAGATTGAGGGATAAATCCCAACGTCCCATCACAGCAACAAAGCCACCCCATCAATTGATTACTTGTAGAATGTTTTTTCCCCCCGATTGAACACTCGCCACATTGCCATAAACTGACCGACTCCCTCCCTCCCTCCCTCCCTCCATTGCCCAGCCTCACACGCCTGTAAATTCCGAATTGATGGAGAGTTTAACTTTACTCTGCCTCAATATCGCAACTTCCCCAGTCCGTCAGCCATTGGTTTTTCTCTCTGTCTCTGTGACTGTCACTCTGTCTCTATGTCTACCTCTGTGATTGTTACTGCCTGTCTATCTCTCTCTCTCTCTCTCTCTGTCTCTCTGCGACTTCTGTCTCTCTTTACGAGTCTCTCATTAGTATTCAAACAGGTACAATGGTGAACTAGCCATTTTATTAAACACTAAAGCTAAATGACAGGGTACATGTGAGAGGGTGTGTGTGTGTGTGTGTTTATGTGTGTGCAAATATGTGTGAGTGTGTGTGTGAGAATATGTGCGAGTGTGTGTGTGAGAACATTCAAATTCCATCGAATTCCCAAGGAATATTTTCAGGAATTGCAGGGAGGGAGGGAGACAAAAACAGAGTGGGGTAGAGAGATTGAGTGAGACAAAGATGGAGTGAGGGAGGAACGAATGCTCTCACTCTAAGCCATGTGTAGGGTTAGGGATATGGTTAGGGGTGTAATGACTGTATATTGTGAAATGCTGCCGCCGATCGCACAGAGCAGTGTCCCACCAACATTCACGGATTGAGTGACCGACCACAACCGTCAACCAGGTTCCTAGTTACTGCTAGGTTAACTGAGGCGTGAGTGCCTGTGTGTGTGGAGTAAGGAAACTTGCCTGAGGTTTCGCCTTGTCCTGTCCGACCGGGAATCGAACCCGGCTCCTCTCGCTTACGGGGCGGGGCGAGCGTTTGAACTCCGCAGTATCAGAGCTATGAGCTGTTAGTTTCTCACAGTAGCAGCTGCTGACTGCACTTTTCCCTGTTCTGTGCGTCTCCCCATCTCACACCTCAGCAATACTGAATGTCAACAGCCATCTGCTCCCAGTAAACATACATCCAGAGCCCTGCAGTTACACTGGGCCAGTGAGAAGGGTAATTAGTCAGCAGGTTGGGTAATTGAGACAACCCTACCCCCCCCAGATCCTCATGGCTATATTTCTGGCTGAGATGGATTTAAAGCTACTTAGAATTGTCCCCACTAATTGGGGCCAACCTCCTAGGAGCTTCAGATTGACTCTTTTAAGTCCTCTTAAAGAATGCAGCGTTCTGCATGTAGCCACCCCTCTAAGTATACCAGGTCCAACTAAGTCTTTAATTGTGATGGGTCTGTTATACAGATATAGAGAGACACACACATACACATAGACTTTCCTGGATTAGGTAATGCTTCCCTTTGAAGAAAGCCCATTTCAATCCCAACACAAGGGAAGATATTTATGCAATGTTCTAATATAAAAATAATAATCCTTGCATTTGATATAGCATTTTTCACGTCTTCAAGATGCCTCAAAGCGCATCACACAATATATTGTAAAGTGTATTGACTGTATATTTGTGGGCGAAACGGCAGCCAATTTTGCACAGCAGCGTCCCCACAAACAGTCGTGGATTGAAATGACCAATTTATCACCGGATTTTTTTGGTTGGATTATTATTAGGCATGTGTGGGGAGTAAGGAAACATGCCCAAGGTTTGCCCTGACCCAGCTGGATTCGAAACACAGTTCTCACGCTTGTAAAGCGAGTGGTCTAACTATTGAGCTACAGGACTCCATGTTGGCACTGTAGCTAGGGGTTAAGCATGTTGCCGAGCCCTGTTTGTGTATCAAACCCCGACATTATAACAGAGAAGGGAGTTCCTCCGTGTGTCCTGGGCAACAACTTCAACCCACCCATGCCCACGCAGATCAAATTAGTCATTATTCTCCTGACTGTTTGTGGGGACGCTGCTGTGTGCAATTGGCTGCCCCGTTTCACCCACAAATATACAGTCATTTCACTTAGCAGTATATTCTGTGAAGCGCTTTGAGACGTTGATAAGATGTGAAAACACTAGATCAAATGCAAGGACTATTATTATTATCTCTGGAACACTCTCCCTCGACTGTTGTTTCTATCGTTAGTTTGCGCCTGAAGACCCTCCCCTACGGTTGCCTGCCCTCCGCCACTGCCAAGCGCTCAGGGCCGCTATCCTGCGCGAGGGGGCACTGGCTAGTTGGGTGTCGAGCACTACGAGACGTCCTCCAAACGCAAAAGCCGCTGCATCAAACGCCAGGATCGTTCTTTCGTTTATTTTGTTTTCACTTGTCTTCCCCCACCCCACCCCACCCCACCATCAAACATTTCCACGTTCCTACATATCATTCAGACAAACCCCAATGGGGCCTTTCTTAAGAGAGAGTGAAGTGTTTATGTAAGAGAGAGAAAGTCAGGCTGATTATTGATCTCATAGATATAAATGTAATGCACTGGAGATTCAATTCCCCCTTAACTGCAGGAGGCGATGGAGTGAGTGAATGAAATGACTTGCTGTCTCGCTTTGCAATTTTATTATTTTTCCCATTCAAATGCTCTAATTAAAAGACAAGGAACCCATTTCAGGAACACAGGCAAACGGGCTGCCGTGTTTAAACAGCTGTTTAATGGGCTTAAGGGGATGGTTTTGTACACAGCGAGCTTACCTTTGCTCGCATTGCTTTCACACTCGAGCCATTACAACACAGGAGTTTAGCTCCATGTATTTTAATAATAATAATAATAATCCTTGCATTTGATATAGCGCTTTATCATATTGTCTCAAAGCGCTTCGCAGGATATACTGTAAAGTGGATTGATCATGTGTTTTGTGCGTGAAACAAAGTACACCAAATTTTGCCTATGGGTGTGTGAGCCTGTGAGCGTGCGAGGCTGTAAGTATGCAAGAGCATGAGTGTGCATAGGCTGTGCAAGGGTGTGAGTGAGAGCCTTTGAGTGTACAAGCTGTGAATGTGCGAGGCTGTGAGAGTATGAGGGCATGGGTATGCAAATGTGACCATGTGAGGCTGTGAGTGTGCGAGAATGTATGTGAGGCTGTGAGTGTGTGAGCCTGTGAGTGTGCGAGACTATGAGCGTGCGAGACTGTGAGTGTGCGAGATTGTGAGTGTGTGTTGGACCGGGCTTTTGTCTTTGCAGCAATAGGAACTGTGCCCTTGAAGCGATAATTAAGATGCTCATTAGAGAGCTCAGCGTTCCTCCTAGGCTCCCAGTGACTCCGCACACACTGCCAGCCCCATTCTGATTTCCATCAGCAAAATATAAGATTGTGTTAACTCTTCCCACTCCAGGCTGCACTACCTGTCCAGTGTTAACAACAACAGCAACAACACCAAAAATACAGCCACTCAACTCACGGCTGTTTGTGGGGACGCTGCTGTGCACAATTGGCTGCAGCGTTTTGCCCACCAAATATACAGTCAATTCACTTTACAGTATATCCCGTGCGCTGTATAAAAATGCGAGGTGTTATTATCATTGCCATAAAATCCTAAAGTTTAAGAGCTACGACACGCCCCACTCCCCCCCTCCACCCCACCCCAGTAAACAATTCTACGCTGACCTGGAATATTCTGAGTTGTTTACAGGACATCACCGTCAAGTGTAGTGACTGTGTCGGTAAGGCAGCAAGATTCCGCACACACATCCGTGAGGTGACTACAGCAGGGGTTAGAGTGCAGAGCTCTAGTGGGGGAGCAAGCACCAACACAGACACGATGAGGAGAGATAGAGAGAGAGGGAGAGAGAGAGAGAGAGAGCGAGCAGGGAATGGGGTTAGAGTAGAGAGCTCCGGTGGGAAGCGAGATCGACTGAGGTAAGCATTCTCGGATGGAGAGGCACACAGCACCGAATGTTACAAGCAGAACAATCTCGACATGAGCCAAGCCGTGAAAAGGTTAATATTTAAAGGCAAACCACAAATGACCCAAATTGAGGTCTATTGCCTTCAAATTTGGCCGCGTAATCTGCATCACTAAATGGATCGGAATCGCTTCAATTAATGGATTAATGCGATCCTCATCTCCGCAAGAAAATCCTGTGACTTTCATACAATGTCCTTTTCTGGCTTTTAATAACGACACAAACAGGCAGCTGTGGCCAGGTGGGGGGGGCGATTTGCGAGGTCACAAGTGGAGATGACGAGATGAGCGCTCCACACATTAAGGTCAAATATTCCTTGATTTCCACTGCACAGTTTGCGAACGTGGTTTAATACCAAGCAATTTGCTTCCCCTCCCCTCCCCTCCCACACAAAGACACACACATGCGCACGCTTTCTCCTTTGGTGCTAATGGGTTTCATTGTATTGTAATGTTTTTATGTTGTCATGTTGCATAAATAATAATAATAAACCTTGCATTTGGTGCAGCGCCTTAACACGTCTTCGAGACATCTCAAAAGCGCTTCGCAGGGTATACTGTAAAGTGAATCAACTGTATATTTTGTGGACGAAACACGGCAGCTAATTCCACACAGCAGCGTCCCCACAAACAGTCGTGGATTGAGTAACCAAATATATATCTATGTATATTTTTTTGAAGAGATTATTACCCCCCGGGAAAGAGATCTGCCAATCGATCAACAATAGTTTTTCTAGTTACTGCTAGATAAACAAAGGCCTGTGTGTGGAGTGAGGAAACCTGCCTAAGGTTTTGCTCAGGTCTGGGAACCGAACCCAGGTCATCTCGCTTGCGAGGCGAGCACTCTAACCACTGAGCGACAAGTGGAGTCCAACAATAACGCAAC
Source organism: Hydrolagus colliei (assembly GCA_035084275.1). Lineage (NCBI taxonomy): Eukaryota > Metazoa > Chordata > Chondrichthyes > Chimaeriformes > Chimaeridae > Hydrolagus > Hydrolagus colliei. The sequence continues at coordinate 9,082,282 of CM068753.1, forward strand.
ATGATTCTACCCTCCAGGAATTTCCATTCCCCCCTCCCTCATAGATTAGGGGTCGCTGTGCCCTGCACTGACCACCTCTCCTACTTTATTACAGTACGTCAACCTCCCAGACCTCTCAGCACAATGCTTGCTCACCAAAAGCCATTTGCGAAATGAAAAAGAGGCAGGAAGCATTTTGGAGACAGAAACTCTCACACATCAATCTAATCCTTTCCCAAACAGCCTTGGACACAAAATAATTAAAGAATGTTCTCCCCCCCACCTCTCTCTCTCACACACTCCTTCCCCACCTTCTCATCCCTATATATATTGTATATATTATATATAGTATATATATATATACATTTATTGTAATGGCTATTGGGGGAGCGTGCGAGGTCACTATATAATGTTTATATTGATATAGGACACTCACTATATATATATATATATAGAATACTAGGACTGAGGTGAAGTCCGAGGCTAAATTATAGCCAGCACTGGAAAGCGATGAGAAGATATCAATAGCGAATCATACGCTCACTACATTGTCAGCACAATTTTACAGCAGAGGACATTTGTGGTCAGTCGGTCAGTCAGTTGGTCGGTTGGTCGGTCTGTCTGTCTGTCTCCAAATCAGGCCCAAATCTCAGGGCGCGGTTTCCACCATTACGGGGGACAGGCGGGAGAACACAAACCTGGTAATTCTGGAACCTTCCCCTTCGAACCTGCGGGAGAGACGGGAACAAAAGAGGTACAGCGATTAGCGCAAAAATAAATCACACAGTTACATTAATACTAATAATAATCCTTGTATTTGACACAGCGCCTTATCACGTCTTCTAGACGTCTCAAAATGCATCACAGGATATCCTGTAAAGTGAATTAATTCATTGTATGTTAATGGGCAATGAAGATTTCAAACTTGTTTTCAACAGCCCAGAATGGCAGTAAGAATAATGATAATAAGAAGAATCCTTGCCATTGATACTGCGCCTTATCACATCTTCTGGACGCCTCAAAGCGCTTCGCAGAACACACCGTGAAATGAAGTGACTATATTTTGTGGATGAAACGCGACAGCCAGTTGCACACAGCAATGTCCCACAAACAGTCTTAGATTTGAGTGACCAATTTTTTTGGGGAGGGACTATTACCCACTGAAAGCGATCTGTCAATTCCCCCTCCCCCCCTTGGACGAGAGAGGCTGTAATTTCGCAGCTCTCTATAACATCAAAACGTCTCGAGGTGCATTATAGTAATCACCTCCCAAGTCAGGTCACAGCACTCGCTAGACTCGACAGCAAACGCATCAACGTGATTACACAGAGAGAAAGAGAGAGACAGAGATGTCCCTCATTTAATCTGGGGGAATGGCAGCCAGCAAGCCAGGGCAGAACTCCCTCAACTCCCCCCTCCACCACCCCATTACCACATACACACACACATACATGTAAGTATGCATGCAAGCACACACAACATACATGCAAACACACATGCACACACAACGGATTTAAGGTCTCAGCCGAAGGACGGGACCCCCTGAAACACAGCGCTGTCCCCCAAACTAGTGTCAGGCCCCCCCCCCCTGCCGCCCCCCCCCCCCCCCCACCCCACCCCACCCCCCCCCCACCTCCCCCACCCCAGAGTTACTGTCATGCTGCTATCTTTACAAGTCGTGACACTCAATAGAGGTTTTCTGCAAAGATGATTCGGATTGAGAAAATCATTGGCGCGCGTGGGCGTAATAATAATAATAATCATAACACTCACACTCACGATCCTTGCATTTGACATAGAATCCTTATCATGTCAATTGATACGTCTCAAAGCATTTCACGTACGTGCTAAAGTCGTGATATCTACCCTATTATCCATATTTAAAAAATCATAATTTCTTTAAGACTTAGTGTAACAGTATCACGACTTTTAGGTCACCTTGTATATTTATATATCTATATATATAGATATACACACACACATATACTCTAAACTTGATTGACTGTATTTTGTGGGCGAAACGCAGCAGCCTATTGCACACAACAGTGTCCCACAAACAGTCGCGGATTGAAATGACCACTTTTTGGGGGGAGGGGGATTAAAGCGATCCGCCAATTGACTTAACAACTGGCTTCCTACTTACTGCTAGGTTAAGGTTACTCCAGGGGTTGAGACTAGGTGGCAGCTCAAGCCTATGTAAGCTTGACTCCACAATTCCAATAACCCTGATCCCCCCAAGCACTTCATTTCCTTTTAACCCCAAATCATCCAAACCAACTGACACGCCATTAAAACGTGACGCAAAACTTGAGGCGTAAACGCATCCACAACCTGTCTGTTACTCACAGGTCAAGGAGTCAGTGGGGAATGTTTCGCTCACAGGAACGGAGAAGGGTTTATCTGCTGAGTGTTGTTCTGTGCAGCCACTGACTCAGCAACTATCTCGCCAACACAGAACTGGTTCACAAAAACACAACGCAGGAAATTCTTGGCAAAGATACACCCGAGCTGCTACCCTCAGCGGCATTCTGTATCAATCCAGGATTTGACATTAAACTCACACCCGGGTGCTCTGCTCTCCACTCCTAATTCACCCAAGCGGCCTCTTCACTGCCTCCACCCTCTCCCCCCACCCCCATCCACACACACACACACACATCCTAACCTTATCCACCTGCTCACTCTACACTCATTCCTTCCCCCACCCACACACACATTCACCCTCACACATCCCCTCAGCCTCACCCTGTCACACACACCATCCATCACACAATCATCCTCTCTCACATCCACGCACAACACACGCACTGAGACAGTGAAATTAAAAAATGGCTGAGATAGCAAAGTACCACATTCTCTACACACCCCGGGAACACGACCCTTCACTCCATACCAACCACTCGTTCTCAACGTCAAACAGTTCTCTGACCGGATATTACAAAACACACCCTCTTAATCTCCATGTTCTGTGCATGTCAACTTTGCTGCCTGTAAACACACAGAGTGCAGGTCAGTCAGTCAGACAGACAAGACAGCTGAGGGAAGAGATAATAATAATTTGATACATCGCCTTATATCTTCCAAATGTCTCAAAGCGCTTCACAGAATATACTGTAAAGTGAATTGACTGTATACTTGTGGGCGAAACGTGGCAGCCAATTTCACATGGCAGGGTCCCCACAAACAGTCGTGGATTGAAATGACGAATTTATTATTGTGTTTTTTTTTCTTGAGAGATTATCATCGGCGCGTGTGTGCACGCGCGTGTGTGTGTGCGTGGAGTAAGGAAACTTGCCCAAGGTTTCGCCCTGACCCATGTCCTTTATCTTGTACGGCGAGCGTTCTTGCCCTCCGTTGGAACTATATTTACCAATAACGAGACAGTTAACCCCCATGGCAGGTCACCCTCGCCACCTCAATAATGGGGGAAAAACTCCGCCCGGAGTCTAGATTCACTTTATGTTTTTGACATATTCAACAGCCCCCGGAATCGGTCCAATTGTTCAAAAATCAGCCTCGACTTTGAAATCATTTCTCTTAGAGGTTTCTCAAAAGGTTTTAGTTTTATGGAGAACCTGGCTTCAGGCATCAGGGCAAGATTGAGCATTCTGGCTATTGTGAAATACTGCATTAATACATAAATATTACATATTTATTACACATACATGTTGAATATATAAACTATACAAAGCACAATTGTATAAATTATATACTGTAAACTCAATATCTTGGCCGCACTTACACGCTGATACATATGCTATCTCGCTGCTGCTGATATAAAAATAATCCTTGTATTTGATACAGTGCCTTATCACGGCGTTGAGACGCTGCAAAGCGCTTTACAGTACAGACTGAAGTGGAGTGACCGTGTATTCAGGGGCGAAATACGGCAGCCAATTATGCAAAGCGGTGTCGCACTAACAGCCATGGATTGAGTGACCACATTTATTTTTACTTGCAGAAAGCAATCCGCCAATTGACTGACAACCGGGTTCCTACTTACTGTTGGGTAAACAGGGGTAAACGTGTGCGTTCACCGTAAGGAAACTTGTCTAAGGTTTCAACCTGACTGGGGAATCGAACCTGGCTCCTCTGGCTTCCGAGGCCAGAACACTAACTATTATGCTACGTGTCTACACGAGACCCTGTGGTAGATACGGACACATCGGACTCACTAGCAAGCAGCTCGGTAGTACTGCTCTCATTACCCCCCACCCCACCCATCCCGCACCGCTGCCCCTCACTCTCGGCCAGAGATTCCTGGGATGAAATGAAGGCGTGTATAACAATCCTTGTATTTGGTACGGAAAGGAACGGAGGCTGTTTAGACAACCTGTGTTAGAGGTTTTCATATTAAAGATGGGTCTTAATATGTATTCGCTCACACAAATGACTGACTTCAGATCTCAGCCTTCAAAGGGAATCCAGGCAGGTCAGGGCGAAACCTTGGGCAAGTTTCCAAACTCCACACACCTAATAATAATCCCTCCAAAAAAAACCACAATCATAAAATTGGTCATTTCAATCCACGACTGTTTGTGTGGAACACTGTTGGGTGCCAATTGGCTGCCGTGTTTCGCTCACAAATATACAGTCCAATTAATTTTACAGTATATTCTGTGAAGAGCTTTGAAACATCTGGAATACATGAAAAGCAGTATATCAAATGCAACGATTGTTATTATTTTCCTCGCTGCCTCTGCGAGTTTCAGGATATCTGTGAGACGCACAGCGGGAGTTTTGCTTTCGGTGCTTGTGTCTCTGCTGTCGAAATCACTGCCTGTTCCGAGCCACCAGTCCTCGCGACTGTCAGTTGTATAAAAACAACAACCATAACAAATCGTATGTGTATTGGGTGTTGTTCCATTGGGAGGACGTCCCAAGGCGCTGAGGGACAGCGCAGTGTTTATAATTCTCTGCTGAAATCCTACGAGGATCAGAGCAAATAGAGGGAAAGGGGATCAGAAATGGATTTTGGAACAGATTTCAACCGATGTGTAATTTATTTACAAAGTCAGATTACAATGTGCGACATGTGCAAACACTGTGTAAAATATACGTGTGTGTGTGTGTGCGTGTGTGTTGTGTGCGTTTGCGTAGTAGGGAGTTGGAAGAAATTACTGGCATTATTAATTATGTAATTAACTAATGAAAGCGATTGCAGGTAAATAGTAATATTGTTCAGCAATAATAATCCTTGCATTTGATATAGCGCTTATCGCGTCTTCTAGGCTCTCAAAGCGCTTCACAGAATATACTGTAAAATTAATTGACTGTATATGTGTGGGCAAAACGAGGCAGCCAATTGTGCACAGCAGCGTCCCCACAAACAGCCGTGGGTTGAAAGGATCATTTAATTACTGTTTTTCTTTCAAGGGATTAATATCAGGCATGTGGAGCAAGGAAAGTTGCTTTCGCCCTGACCTGCCTGGAATTGAACCCAGGTCTCTCGCTTGCGAGGTGAGTGCTCTAACCACTGAGCTACAGGACTCCACATAATCCACATGGTGAATAATCCAGTGAGCCCATAACACCCAGGACTGGCTCCAGTATTACGTTGCGTTTTAACCGTTAATACACAATATTCAATCCGTGGATTGGGCAAATAGCTTGCAGGTTCAAACACATGCGTTAATTAGGTTATAATGCTGTCATCCTGTTCATTTAGCTAATTGAACAATTAGTTGGCTTGTGGGCTAAATAACTCATTATAAGACCTCGGGCTATTAGCTCAACCAATATCTTTGACCCCAACGCCTTCCCCATTCTGCGTAATCGACATGAAAAGCCATGAGGATTAGGAAAGCTCTTTACAAGGTAAAGAGGTGGACAACAATAATAATAATAATCCTTGCATTTGATATAGCGCTTTTCACATTGTATCGACGTCTCAAAGCGCTTCACGCCCCCCACCTGAACCGCCCCACCATTGGAGGCCGGGCTTTCAGTTTCTCTGCTCCCACCCTGTGGAATTCCATCCCCCTCCGCTTTGTTTCTTCCCTTTCCTCTTTCAAGGCCGGTTTGAAGACTTTCCTCTTCGACCGTGCCTTTTGTTCCCCCCCGAACTTTTCGACCTCCCCTGCGTGTTTCACCCCTTCCCGAACACTCCCCTCCCAGCTCGGGTCACACGCCTCCTGTGCAGCGCCTTGGGACGTCCTCCCGACGTGAAAAGCGCTTTATAAGTTTAAGTTGTTGTTGTTGTTGACAGAATATACCGTAAAGTGAAATGACTGTATATTTGTGGGCGAAACGCGGCAGCCAATGGCGCAAAGCAGTGTCCGCACAAACAGTTGTGGATAGAAATGACCAATTTTTATTACAGTATTGTGAGGGGGGTTTTTGGAGGGATTATTATTAGGCATGTGTGTGTGTGGAGTAGGAAAACTTGCCCAAGGTTTCGCCCTGACCTGCCTAGAGTTGAACACAGGTATCACCCTTGTAAGGCGAGTGCCCTAAACACTGAGCCACAAGACATTACGAGAACAACAACAAAATGATATTGATAGAGATAGCGCCTCTCATGTCAGGAGGATGTCGCAAAGCACATGACAGTTAGGGGTTTGCACCTGAGCTGGGGATGGGGGGTGGTTTGAAATCAAAAACGGTAGAGGGTAAAGGGTGGGTGGGGGAGTGGCCGAAAGCACGATCAAAGAGGAAGGTCTTGAGACAAGCCTTGAAGGAGAGCGAGGGACGGGGTAGGCGAGGCGCAGGTGAGTCTGGGATGGACTTGCAGAGGGTGGGGGCAGAGAGGCTGAAGGCCTGACCGCCAATGTTGGTCAGTGGACAGCAAACCCAGGGATGTTTAGATACATATTTGGCTCTAAATTGTTCGGCTTTAGCAACAACAACAAAATGCGCTTGTATAGCGCCTTTCACATCAGGAGGAGCAGAGAGTTTGTGAGACCCAGGTAATGCGAGGAAGCAATGGGGCTCACTCAGGGCAGAGGGAGTGAATAGGGGGCTACTGCCCTACACAAACACAAGTATCTTCATACCACTATCACAGCCAGCAGCAACCCAAAACAAATCAGTTGGCTCAGTCACATACGTGATAAAATAGATACCGCAGGAAAACACCCGCAGTGAACTGGAAATTAGTGGCAGAGAGAGAGAGAGAGAGAGAATGAGTGAGTGAGAATGAGAGAGAGAAAGAGATAAAGGGAAAGAATGACCTAAAGAGAGAATGAGGCAAAAACACAGCCCAGCTGTTCTGGGTGTTCATGCAATGATCTCTCGGTGTATGTAAGTAATACGCGGATAGCAATGAGTAATAATTACACGTGATATATATTGCCATGGGTCAGGACATCGCGAAAGACTTTGTGGACTTTTTAACTGTGAAGTGTAAATTGTAAATTTAAGTGCAAATTGGCTGGCGCGTTTCGCCTGTAAAATATACAACATCAATCCATTTTACAACATATTCTGTGAACCGCTTTGGAGACCTGATAAGGCACTATATATATTAAATGCAGGATTATTTATTATATATTATTATTGAGTGTATGTGAAGCAACAATCAAACTGCACAGGGCCGAGCCCCCCACCCTCACCCCCACCTCCCACACACAGCCCCCACCCATACACACACACACATACATCCCCCACCCAGACACACACACCCACATAGCTCCCACCCATATACACACACACAGCCTTCCACCTGTGTGCACACACACAGAATCTCGCAAGCACAGCCACCCACACACACCCCAACATCCGCCCCCACCACACACATACACAGCTCCCCCTGCACACACACACAGAGGCCGCCTCACACACAGCCAGCCATCCATACACAGTCTTTCACACATGGCCACGCACACACACACACACAGCCATCCACATGTGCACACACACAGACAATATACACATACACAGGCGCGTGCGCGCACACACACAGCCATCTCCACACTCACTCACACACACACACACACACAGCCACGAAGGGAACAACTGGTCATCCCCTTCTCTTCGTCTTCATCAGTGCAAAACCGACGAGGAGATAAGACAGTGAAACCCATTGCCAACAGTTCCTGGTGGGGCAGGAGGGGGCGGGCGGGCGGGACGACGTGAGAGAACGCACATCACAGGGAGTTTATATATAAGCTACTCGCTGAAATGAGTTCCATAAACATCCCTGAGATACCGCTGACAGCCCAGCAACGACCCTGGCTCAGCAACCATCAATCTCTGCTGTGCGCCGCGGGTCTGAGAGAAGACGACATTTACAAATGGGGTGAGCGGAAAGTGACAGAGAAACGTAACTCACTCAGAGCCCTCGCCAACTAGTCAGTGCTCAACAAAGGCTGAATATAAAGTTCCCCCGCCCCCTAATTTAAGTGTTTTGAGATACTCTTCCATGTGATGGGTGCTATAATAATAATCCTTCCATTTGACACAGCACCTTCTCTGAGACTTCTCAAAGCGCCTCACAGAATATACTGTAAGTGAACTGACTGTGTATTTATGGAGGAAACGCAGCAGCCAATTACTCACAGCAGCGTCCCCACAAACAGTCATGGATTTAAGTGACCAATTTATTATTAAAAAAACATTTTTTAGATGTTATTATTATACCCCGGGAAGCGATCTGCCAATCAACTGACAACCGCGTTCCTAATTACTGCTGGGCAAACAGAGGCGTGAGGCGTAAGGAGAGTTAAGGAATACGCAAATCGAACGTGTATTTTGTGGGCGAAACACAAGTTGCATTTTATATCAACGAGACAATTTGCCGTGCATGGCTGGTCGGTCTCTGAGGCTGAGACTTGGTGGAATTCTCAAGCCTCAAACCCTCGAATTAATCAAACAATGACATTTCCAGAGCCAGTCGAAGGCTCGCTCCACAATCCCAACCGCAGAACGCACAAGGAGTCTGTTATTAAAACAGAAAACCCAGGGAGAGATCAAAGACGTTTTATGATCAATTTTTTCTACAGCAAAAAAAAATGAAATGAACTTTACAGAATCAGATTATGCCTTTCACAGTAGCTGGTACATGGGACTGAGGTCATTGTGATTGAATCCCAACATTACACAGTACCGTTCTCACTTCCACACTCCTTACGTTCAGATATAATCTGGGTGATGGAGACTGATCCTGGACCACTTACTCAGGAGAGAGCAGTAAACATAGGCACATAGGAACAGGAGGAGGACATTCAGCCCCTCCAGCCCGTTCCGCCATTCCATCAAATCATGGCTGATCTATTATCTGCCCTTTGCCCCACATCCCTTGATACCCTGACCGAACAAATACCTCTCCACCTCAGTCAGGGAAATGTGAATGGATCCGGCCTTAATCCACAGCCTGTTGGGGATGCGAGGGAGAGAAAGAGATTACCACAAGCCTTTGTGTGAAAAACTGCCTCCTGATTTCTACAGAACTCTACACTCAACAACAACAAGAAACACTGAAATCAGTTCAACACCAGACTCAGATCTCTTGGGTTTTGCAGACAGGATCCCTGGGCGGGAAATAAAGCCCTACTCTCTCCCCCCCCATCCCCCACCCCATTGAGGGATATGTGTCTCCATTGACATCCCGGCAGATATCTGCAAACTCAGTTGTCCTAGCTGCCGAGAGCTCCGATAGAACTTGGAGCTTTGGTTTGGACAGTTGGCTCACTGCAGTTATCTTATCCACCACCTGCAAACAGAGACCAGCGTCCCAGACTCGGGGAATATTGGTTGCAGATTCCCTCAAAGTGTCTATCACGGCAGGTTGGAATGAAGGCAGCGACTGGGCCCATTGACTTTCACACTGCTCCAAAAATACAAGTCGAATAATATTCCCATTGCAGCTTGCAGCCCTTCCTCAAATGATAATAGTCTGTCTCTCTCTCTCTCTCACTCTCCCGCTCTCTTTCTCACTTACATTGCAGTCGCTGGTGCATATAAACCCTCCGGGCTTTCCAGCATCAGACACTCACAACTAAATCAATCCTGTCCTTTCCCCGCATCTGGCGTACGTGCTGATGTCACCAGGCCCTGTTGTGTCAGACCCATGAACTCCCAAACCCACGTTTCAACAGAAGGAACTTGTTGACCAAAGAACCATAGAGGGTTGGTGGGGGGGTGGACGACGACGACGAGGAGGAGGAGTGTGGGAGTGGAACTAGTTGGGTAGCTATTTCAAACAGAAAAAAAGGCCTCTCCCCCACCTCTCCCCTGTCTTTACCCCAACCCCGCTTCTAACCCTACCCCTGCCTCTTCCCCCCCACGTTTGTTGTTTAATCCTCTGGCTCCTTTGTGCTTTCCAATGACTTGGTTTATTCTCTATTTTTTGATACATAGATTGAGCCCCGCAAAGCCCCCCCCCCCACACCATGCCTATCGAATCCCTACCCCCCTCTCCCTTTCTCCCCCGCTGTGAGTGCAATCATTCTCAGACTTGAAATTAACACCTTGACACGATTGATTTCCTTGCAATTATTATGCGCTGAAATGTGTGATAATCTCCGTCTCACTCCGACCGTGCGCACCAGGTCTGTGTTACAGTGCAGTCAATAATCTGCACACAGACTTCAACAACAAGTGTGATGATAACAATAATCGCTTTTCACATATTATCAACCTCTCAAAGCGCTTCACAGAATATACTGTAAAGTGAACTGACTGTATGTTTGTGGGCGAAACACAGCAGCCAATTGCGCACAAGTGTCCCCCACAAACAGTCGTGGATTGAAATGACCAATTTATTTTATTATTGTGTTTTTCTTTAAGGGATTATTATTAGGCGTGTGTGTGCAGTAAGGAAACTAGCCCAAGGTTTCGCCCTGATCTGCCTGGATTCGAACACGACTCACGCTTGTCAGGCGAGTGTTCAGCTACAGGACTCCGTGTTGTGATGGGATCAACTGGCCAACATTTTACCATCAATAACCCACAAAATATCAGAACACACTGCTTTACCTCTAACCTTCAGTCAGGATTCTTGGCCAGGACAGTGGGAGAGAGAAAGTCCCTTCTCTTTTCGAATAGCGCTAATGGGATCTTCAACATCCACATCTGAGCATCCACCTGACGTGAAAGGCGCTCTATAAATGTAATTTTGTTGTTGTTGAACAGGCAGACAAAGACATTGGTTTAAACATCTCATTCGGAGGGTGATGGCATCTATGATAAAGAAACAACCCCCTCCCCCTTCCCCCCTACCCAAACCCACGGCCTTCATAGAGACGAGAGGCCCGACACCTCGCCAGGCTGACACACACAAAATGTCTTGATGTGAAAATGCCTTGAGGGCTATGTCAAAAAAATTGATTCCAAAAGAGATAAGCGGAATGGAGAAATTACTGCCAGCAACAGTTGGCGATCCGAGGAGGCTGAACCTTTGAGAGACTGAACTTGAAGAGAGATATCCTTAATGATCTAATTAAAAATAATTCCTTCAAATCTTCCGCTGCCTTAATATTGGTGCCTTTAACATGAGAGAGACAACTAATACATTGGTTCATGTACAATCCACAGTGGAGCGTTTGAGAATAGCAAACAGGAAATTGTACTTTGTAGATAGAATACACACAACCCACGGGTTATGTAGAACATTTATTCTGTTGCTCAAGCAGTACGATGAAACAGGTTACTATAGAGGGTGAGGATAGTTGAGGCCATGAGACTTGTCTAGGAAAGGAGTAGATGTTTAATAGGAAGACTGTCAAACTGGGATTCTGGAAGAACGAGATAAAAAAAATAATGAGGGCCTTATTCACCAGAGTCTCTTTACAGTCTCTTTCTGGGTTCATTTTGAAGCAACTTCAATGATGGGTGTGTTGTGGAGGGTTTGACGGGGGAACAGGGGGGGGGTGGGGGGGGGAGAGAAACGCAGGTACAAAGCGTTGAAGAAATTTTCCCCCATTAAAAGTTTCTTAACCTGGGTCAACAAACCATGACAGCATCCGTATGCACATATGATTAGCCGTTAACAGGAACAGCAATAAATGCTTTAAATCAGTTCATTTCGTAATTACAACTCCTGACCTCCGTTTGCGCACGGGTTTCTACACTCACGTGAAATAGGCTGACGCCAATGACTGACAACAGTTTCCCAGGAAAGAATAGGAGTGATTTTGCTGTGAATATTAAGTCCCATTAACTGAAAATGATGTGTAGAGCTACCTCTGGGCTGATAATGGGATGGAATTTCAACAGAATCATCCGTTGAGGGCAATACAATAGCCAGAGACTTTAAACACATCAAATATTCAACACCGCATTTTAAATGCTACCTATTCAAAAAAAACTGATGTTGTATCACTTGTTCTCTGTAGGAGGATTCACTCTGCAATGAAAGAATTCTCTGCAAATCCATTTCAATTATCAGATCGCTGGAAATGTGAATAACTCCACTCATTCATCATTACAAGTGGATACCAGATACTTTGCAGTTCCCGTTGGTGTATTGGTTACAGCATTTGCCTCGCAAGCAAGAGGACCCGGGTTCAATTCCTGGGCGGGGAAAAATCCAGGCAAAGTTTCCTTACTCCTACTTACTGCTAGAGAAACACGCCAAGCAGTAAGTAGGAACACAGTTGGCAGTCGATTGGCAGAACGCTTTCCTGGGCTAATAATTCTTTCGACCACAAAAAATCCACTCAATGCACGACTGTTTGGTGGATACTGCTGTGCGCAATTGGCTGCCGCGTTTCACCCATGAAATACACAGTCAATTCACTTTCAGTACATGCTGTGAACAGCGCCTTGAGGCGTCTCAACGATGTGACTGTATCAAACGCAAGGGTTATTTTGATGATATTGTTATTTTTTCCCCCGCAACCCCCACCCCTCCCACTCTATCGCCCGTGATGGACGCAGAGACAAATACACGGACAAATAAACCACAGCCTGTCATCGCACCAGGAACTATCCCCAAATGAATTACAAGACTCAGAAATGACTCCTTGCTGGGATCTTGAATCGATTTACTTTAAATTAAAAACAAACCATTTTTTTTTAAAAAAAGAGAAAAACTGAACGTTTAGACAAACTCAAACCCGATATTCTGACTTTTGCACTAAACACTGAGCTAGTGGGTTGGGTGGGGGCGTGGGAGATAGAGAGATAGAGAGAGAGAGAGAGAAAGGGAGACCCTATTTGTGAAATTTACACTTGCGGTTAAATGAAATAAGACAGTGAGCACAGCGGGAAAGCTGCAATCAATAGCCTTTGCTAAGAATGGATTAGATTACTAGGCACTGTGTGTCACAGTCGAGGTGATCTACGATATCGATTGCGTTTGAAATACATTTTTTTTCAGGAATTGGTAACAGTACATTACAGGCAATCAGAGCGGCCGCTGGCAATAAAACCGCCCCCACTGTGGCCGGCCGCGTTTCCCCGTAGGAGACTGTCTCGGAAGCGGTTACGCCACATCTGGCAAACTGGGAGTCATCCTCTGCTGGTTGCATTAATGTTAATAATCCTCGCGTTTCATAGCAGCGCATTTGTGGAGCTCGTTTGGCTCAGTGGTTAGAGCACTCGCCTTACAAGCGTGCTCGAATCCAGGCAGGCCCGGGCGAAACATTGGGCACGTTTCCTTACTCCACACACGCACCTAATAATAATCACTCAGAGAAAAAACCCACAATAGTAAAATTGGTCATTTCAGTCCACGACTGTTTGTGGGACGCTGCTGTACGCAGTTGACTACCACATTTCGCCCACAAATATACAGTCAATTCACTTTACAGTATATTCTGTGAAGTGCTTTGAGACATTTGGAAGACGTGAAAAGCACTATATCAAATGCAAGGATTATTATTATCACATCATTGAAACACCTAATTGTGCGTCACAGAATGCAATGCAGTACAAATGTAATGTTGTTATTGTTGGAGTGACTGTGTGTTTTGTGGGTCGAAATGCGGCAGCTAATTGTGCACAGCAGTGTCACGCAAACAGCCGTGGAATGAATGACCATTAAACATTTATTTAAGGCCTTGGTATCCGCCGATCGACTAAAAATCATGTTGTCTAGTGTATTTATCCTAATTCCCTTTCCATTCCTCTGTTCCCCCACCAAAAGTTGCCCAATTAATTTCCGAGGCATAAAACGTTTTTAAAACGTCTTTGCTTTCTGAGTTCCTTGAATTCTTTTTTTAACGTAAAAGTATTAAAGTTGGCTGGACGCTGTAGGGGATGCTGAACTGAAGCAATTGGGCTGCAAATCACAACAGCTGTTGGAGATGGGAGATGAAAGTGAGTTGCGTTCGCTTTGCTAAAAACAAGCGCGAGTCTCTGCCTTGGGTTAGGTACAGACGCATTCACAATCTGTTAGCATAAATACCGCTCTGTGCAAAAGAGAGGGAGGTAGCGTGGTATCATTCTTCTGAACTGAACTACTTAATTACTGTACACGTCAGCGCAGAATGGAATATGTGCAAAAAAACTCGAATGACTGACTGACTGACTGGAAATGTGAGACGTGGCCTGCTTCACTTCCTGAAACTTGCTCTTATCTTCTTGTTTCGGTCGTTTTGTTTCCAGTCCTTTTCACACAAACACACATGCACACACACATTCACACTCACTTGTTCGCCCCAGCTAGGCTTCCCTCCATCTTGCCTTCCCCCTCTTCAAACCCCTGACCAACAACAAGAACTTGCATTTATATAGCGCCCCCTTCCCTCCCACACACACGCAGGGTAGCGTCCCAGAACGCTTAACAGTTATACAATTACCCCAGTCCTCCCGTTGTGTGTGTTGTTTTGTTCTGAGGGAGGGGAAAAACAATCCATCAGAGAATATCTTTCGTCCACCGAGATTAACACAAACACTTTGCTCGCTTGGGTGAAGATTCAAATAAAAGACAGTTGAAATTGGCCCCGAGTTCAGAGTCTCACTGACTGAAAACAAAAGTATTTAAACATGTATTTTCTTTCCAAAAAGAATTAGCGCTCTTTAAGGCAAAGCTTTTCAAACTCTTGTTCCGAATTGGAATAAAACAGAGACATTTGACACTGAAATGTTGGGTGGATTCCTGATCTTGTGTAATAGATCACACTGCGCGAGTCCATCACACAATAAGGAACATCTAGTCCTGGGATAAATTGTCCAACTGACCTCAAATAAAATAAATTAAACCTTGAACACTATAGCTCTGTCATTCAACAGCACCCCTGCCCCCGCCTCCCATTCAAAGTCTTTGCCAAATCACTATCTATCCCCCCTCTAAACTCCAGCACACACACACACACACACAAACAAACCCCCACCAAAGACTTAAAGCCATCAACTATTCATCCTGTGAATGGTACATTATTCAAAGCCAAAAACACAGTCAGGGAAACATTTCAGTGTCAAAGTTGCTATTTCATTTCACTTTGGAACAATAGGCACTAATAACAACAACAACAACAACAATGATTTATATAGCGCCCTCCATGCCGGATGGCGTCTCAGAGCGCTTCACAATAGCGGATTCCGGGCCCGAGCCAGGGGTAGAAAGGTGATTAAAGGCGCGGTCGAAGAGAAAGGTCTTTAGCTATTATTATTATAATCATTATTATGTTTTTAGTCTTTCACATCCGTGGAGTGACCCAAAGTCCTTCACAGGATATTCAGTAAAGTGGAGTGACTGTGTGACTTGTGGTCAATTGGAAGCTGAGGATTAACAACCATGTGAATAAACAGTGCGGCTGACAGAAAGACAACACATTTATTCCTGAGAGAATCAATAGAGGTTCACACAGCTACAAGGGTTACAATTGGGATGTCACAAATTGAACTGATAAAGAAATTAACACTGCGCGTGTGGTAAAGCGTAGAGATTGGGGGAAACGGGGCCTTTAAGGAGGAGGGAGGGAGATGTGGGTGACAATGCAGGTTACTCACAACATGACTAACCCACCATCGGCGGTCTGACCTTCAGCCTCTCTGCCCCCACCCTCTGGATCTCTATCTCTTGGTCCCTTCACCTCGCTCCCTCCATTGCCTCCTTCAGGGCACTTCTCAAGATCCTCCTCTTCGATCAACCGCACCTTTGGTCCCAAGCTCCTCTATCTCCTGTCTCACACGGTGGTGATCACTCACCCTCTTGCCTACCCTGAGCAAGGATCAGAGACTGACCTCCTGTTTATGGCTGTTGATGGGACGTTGCCTGGAGACAACGCCCCAGCCCCATCTCCCTATCTCTCTCTCGGTCACTTCTCTCCCCATTGTTAATTGCAATGAGTGAATGTAAGGAGAGCCCAGCTTGGCTACACCCTATGACATCTGTACCGCTCACAGTATCCAGTGATGATCATCAAAACCAAACCTCACTCTGCCCCAGATTTATATCATATAATAACAATAATCCTTGCATTTTTTCTTAAGAGCACTTTTCACATCATATCAACGTCTCAAAATACTTCACAGAATATACTGTAAAGTGAATTCACAGTATATTTGTGGGCGAAACACGGCAGCCAATTTGCGCACAGCAGCGTCCCCACAAACAGCCGTGGATTGAAATGACCAATTTTTATTATTGCGGTTTTTTTTGGACAGATTCTTATTAGGCATGTGGAGTGGAAACTTGGCCATGGTTTAACTAAATGTGCAACAAATGGAACCATATACACACACAACACACACACACACAGACCTTTTTAAACAAAAGAATACGAATTGATATCAGTTCATAGTATGTCATTGCGATGAACGCAAAATAATCCTCGCATTTGATATAGCGCCTCATCGCCTCATGAGACGGGTCAAAGCACTTCACGGGATACACTGTCAAGGGCAGTGACTGTGTGTAATTTGCAGGCGACTAACGCGGCAGCCAATTGTGCGCAGCAGTGTCCCACGAACAGCCATGACACGATTTGATTTGGGAGAATTGTTGGCCACGAACCCAGGAGAAAAATTCCCTCACCCTCTGTCACCTTGCTCCGAGGTCCTCCTGACGACCTAGCTCTTTGACCGTGCTCCTTTTGGTCATCTTTCCCACTGCCCCCCTCCCCTCCCACCCCACTCCCCACTTTCCTCCCAGGTGACCCAGCCGGCCAACAATCTTCTGAGTGCTTTGGTTTTGAGATGTCTGAAAAGGCGCCGTGTAAATGTAAACTGTAAACGTTCCAAATTGTGGATAAAATGTGTCGCGTTTTAGATGTAACGGACGATCAAGTCACACTGGGAAGATCATGGGGCGTGCTGGATTGAAGCGAAGCCAATCAAAGGCATCTTTTGATTGCCTGAGATCTAAGACTCCCGGATCATTGTGGTTTTAATTAAGGCGGAGGTGCCCGATGCCTGTGTTTACCGAGTGCTTTCATTGCCAGGAACTTCTAGAGAAGCACCGCTGCCCGCCAGCGCCTTTCAGACATCTGTGGATTAACTCATCTTCAAAGAATTGGGGACTGTGATTAAAAGACTCTTTCAGCTTACAAACACAAACGCTCGTCCGGTTCAGCAAACGAGCCAGCGAGCAAGTGCACTGAGTGAGGCAGCCACCATTTTACAACCAAAACAACGAGAGCAACAACAACAAAATGACACTTGTATAGCGCCTTTTACGTCAGGAGGACGTCCCTAAGGCTCTGGACAGACACTGTGTCAGACCCAAGTTGGAACAGGGGGTAGGGAGGGAAGGGGATGGGATTAAGATTTGCCGATGGGACCATCGAAGAGGTGAGTCTTGAGGTGCGACATGAAGGAGGCCAGGGAGGGGGTGAGGCAGAGGGACTGCAGGATGGAGTTCCAGAGGTTGGGGGAAGAGTGGCTAAAGGCTCGCCCGCCAATGGTGGGGCGGATGGGTCGGGGGATGTGAACACACGCAATACAGTAACCCCCTTCTCTCCCCTCCAACCCCCCACCGATCTAGTGGACTCTGGGTATCTCTCTGAATCTCCCATGGTGCCCCCTCGACACATTCCTGAACTTCAGTGGCCCCAAAATATCGTCAACTCACTTTGAATCCCCAAATCCCTCCGCCCCGCTCCGTACCCCAACCCCACTCTATCCTCCCCACTTCCCTCCAACTCACCCCTCCCTCTCCCCAAGACTTCTCCCCAAGAACCCATCGCGAGGCTTTCCTCTTTGACCGCGCTTTCAGTCATCCTCTACCCCCCCCTCCCGATCCCAACCCCAGCTCGGGTGCAATCTAGTGAACAGTCCCAACAGCAAAATACAAAATGACACTTGTGTAGCGCCTTTCACGTCAGGAGGACGTCCCAAGGTGCCGAAAAAGTGCGGAATCAAACCAGAGACCTGAGGATATACAGTCCAGCGCCTTGGGACGCCCTCCCAACATGAAAGGCGCTTTGTAACTGCACCATGTTGCGTGTTTTTGTTTCGAGGGTTGACCCTGTTGTTGATACACACGGCACAATCCCTGAGGCTCCTGTGGTTGAGCTCTCTCACAATCAATAACACTTCCTGGAAATGTGTAGCACAGTAAGAGGAGGATTTTAGGAGCTGGCCATTTAGCGAGGATGGAGTAGGGAGAGGTTGCTCAGGTTGGGTGGTAAACTGTAGTGACTGTACATCTTGTGGGCAAAACGCGGCAGCTAACTGAGCGCAACAAGGTCGTACAAACAGCTGTGGATTGAGTGATCAAATTCTTCTTTTTTCGAGAGAGATTGTTACTACCCCCCAGAAAGTGATCTGCCAATTAACTTGACAACCAGTTTCCTACTTACTGTGAGGTGAACAGGGGCTGGTGTGTGTTTGTGTGTAGAATAAAGAAATTTGCCTAAGGTTTCCCCCGTCCGGGAATCAAAGCCAAGTCCTCTTGCTTGCGAGGCAAGCGCTCTAACCACTGAGCTACGGGACTCCAGTAAAAGGCAGCCAAACAGCACACTGGAGTCATGTTAATTCCACAAAATGGCAATCCAGGCCCCTACAATATACACACACATTCGCACGCACACACACACACACATACATACACATGTACACACGCACACACACCTGCATTGCTCACTGTCACTGCCACAACAGGCACCTTCAAGGCAGTTAAATTTCAGGAGAGCCAGAGAAAACGCACCGTTTGTAGGGAGAGGAAATGGAATAATGTTAATCTTCTCAATTGTAGCTCTTTAATCCTTACAGCACAGCTTAATCCCTCACTGGCACATTATTTGGGGGAGGGAGAGTGGGGGCTGTGGGGAGGGGAAAGAGAACAATTTAACATTTCACCGACTGCTAAAGAGAGCATAAAATTCCGAGCGAGCGATCAAATGAAATCGAGCCTCAGCCACCTCTGCTCACACCCTTCCCCATGGGCAATTTCCACCTGAAATAAAAGGGGTTGTCAATCTCTTGGGGGGGTGGGTGGGGAGAGAGGTTAGGAGGAGGGATAGGGGTAAATGGAGTCGTGGTGGGGGAGAAACTCTTTTGATCACAGCACACACGCAGATCCCATCTGTCAGCTCAATTCATTTTGTTGGTGTGCAAGATTAGAGTTTAAAAAAAAAACGATTTGCTTTTATAAATTAAAAGCTCGGACGTTTCCGTTGAGAGATCGAACGCTCAGACAGAGTCCGGCGTCGGACTGAGGGGAGCCAATAAACATCTGTACCTCACAAGATGGATTTCTGCCCCGCTCACTGTGAACCGCGCTCTGTAGTGAACACCACGAGTTATTCGGGATATTTTACTGCAGGAGTTTTCATTTTTATTTTTAACCATTCAGACTCCCCCGCTCCTCCTTGATGGGAATGAGCTGATAATGGTAAGAACAACATTAATAATCTCTGCCTTTATTGCCCAATTATTGACCTGCGGCCAGTGGGGGGGGGGAATCGTTTGAAGGAATTAAGAACTGAAACTAAAAGGCGAAGCGTTGGGATGAGAGAGTTGTGTCTGTTGGGGACCATCACCTTCTGTGCATGTGGGTTGAAGATTTCGTGCACAAAATGCCCTCAATTTACAATACATTCCGTGAGGCTCTTTGAGACATCTTAATTAGATGATAAGCTGCTATATCAAATGCAAGGATTATTATTATCATTATTATTGGACAACCTTCAAAGCAACAAGGCCTGTTAACAATGATACGATACTTAATAATAATTACATTTGGCACCAAATCTTTCACATGGGGAGGCTGCCTCAAAGCGCTTCACGGCATTTACTGTTAAAAGTGTAGTGACCGTGTGCTTTGTCAGCCAATGTCCCGCCAGCCCAGAATTAGCTGGTGCGTTAAGGGTTAACGCCGAAAGTGTGTGGGTTATCGATCACTGCGAGGACGTGTTTACCAATGCAAAAGGAATACAATGTGAGTAATTAGGATAATTAAAAGCTCTTCTGCCTGACAGAGATTGGTGGAGGGTCGCGCGGAGCAAGGCTCAACACAGTGAGCGTTTCTGCTATTTTTTTTAGAGAGAGGGTGGGGTGGGGGAGGTGAGGAGCTCTAATTAGAGACCAGACAATAAACTGCTCCTTGTGTTCTGTAACATGCTTCCTCTGATTTACAGCCCCTCCAGTGACGCACTAATGTTTTCAGAGAAGATTAAAAAAAAAGCTACTCCACCCATTCTTGGGCAAGTTTCCTTACTCTACATGGCTGATAATAATCCGTCCCCCCCAAAAAAACCTGTAATAAATCGGTCATTTCAATCCGAGACTGTCTGTGGGGACGCTCCTGGGCGCAATTGGCTGCCGCGTTTCGCCCACAAACACACTGGCAATTGACTTTACAGTGCATTCTGTGAAGCGCTTTGAGACGTCTAGAAGACATGAAAAGCGCTATATCAAAACGCAAGGATTATTATTATATTCTCTTCACCTGCCCTGTCCCTTGTGCCCTCCATTCCACCATCAGTGGTCGCCCTTTCAGCCACTACGCACCTAAAACTCGGGAACAGTCTCGCTCAAGTCCTCAGGGCACCAGTTGTTGTTGTTGTTGTTGTACCATCTAAAGAGTAAATGCGACTTGATTTACGGTGGGATTTGGCGTGTGATAGGAAGAGGGCCGTGAGCAAGTTCTTGTCTCATTGCTTCAACCCACACCAGCTCTGCTTGAGTCCACCAACAGTCAGTAGAGGACGTTTCGCCAACTCTTAACTCCATCCATTTGACCCCCCCCAGCCCAAAGCTATAATAACCTGAGATTGTGTTGCCGGGAGACGCAGTAACACTAGTGTACACTTTCCTCCCCCACGACTTCTGTTTCACCTTAAAAAAAACTGCTCGTTCAACATAATACTAATAATAATCCTTGTGTTTGATGTGGCGCCTTATCATGTGGCGGGAGACGTCTCAAAGCACTTTTTACTGTAAAGTGGAGTGACTGTGTATTTTGTGGGTGCAACACAGCAGCCAATTAATTGCGCACAGCAGGAAGATTTTGAACAGAATGCAGCGATGGTGAGGAACGCGCACCTGTTTGTTGTTTCACTCATTATGGGCCCAAGCTCCTCAGAGAATTAGTCTCAGCTGTGTTACGATGGGGGAGTGAGAGAGGAGGAGGTGGAGGAGGCTGGGGGGGGGGGCGGGCGGGGGGGGGGTGCAGGGGGTGCGGTGGGGGTAAGGGGTGAGAGGGGAGGGAAGGTGTTAAATTTCCAGTAGCGTGAAGGAACTTAATCCATTACATACAGAGTAACTGTCGACCTGCGGCAAAAATCAAACAGCTCCCCAGTGAATTCACGAGGTCATTAAATGCTTTGCGCAGGTTATACGGAGAATGACGGAGAGAGAGAGAGAGAGAGAGAGAGGGAGGGAGGGGGGGAGGGAGGGACAGAACATGGAGATTAGGTTACAAATCAATAAACTGCACCTAGCCAAGCCTTATTTCACACAGCTGTCAGGAGCCAGCGCTGGATCACAGCACATAACTGATGATTGTGTTGCGCTCACATGTCCTTGTGATTTCACGCTCCCTGTGTTCCTGGCAGGTGCTGCCATATTGGTTGACATGGTTTTGACGAAAAGCGCCTTTGGTTTGTATTTTCTTTCAGCCGCGCAGGTTCTAACAGCTCGACACGATCGCAAGACTTTCCTCTGTGGCACGCAGACACACACGCATGCCCTCGCTCACTCGCTCGCGTGTGAGCTCTCTCGCTCGCACTTTCTCTCTCGTGAGTGACCGCCGAATGCTCCGCGAAAGCTTTGCTAGACACGGAGGGAGGAGCGAGGTCAAGGCTCCACTCACAGAGAGAGGGAGAGAGAGTCAAGGCAATAATTACATGGGTTTGCTCTTCCAAATTGTATTTCAAGTCAAGGCATTTGGGATAGACAGAGCCAGAGAGATAGAGAGAGACAGAGAGATAGAGAGAGAGAGACAGAGAGAGGGAGAGAGGTGGTGGAGGGATGAAATACAGAAAACCATAAAGGAACTTGCATTTTAGAATAATAATCCTTGCATTTGATGGAGCGCTTTTCACATCTTCTAGACTGTGTCTCAAAGCGTTTCACGGAATATACTGTAAAGTGAATTGATATGTGTGGGTGAAACGCAGCAGCCAATTGCACACAGCAGCGTCCCCACAAACAGCCGGGGATTGAAATGACCAATTTATTATTGTTTCTTTGAGGGATTATTATCAGGCGTGTGTGTGGAGTAAGGAAACTTGCCCAAGGTTTCGCCCTGGCCTGCCTGGAATTGAACCCAGGTCTCTCGCTTGCAAGGCGAGCGCTCTGTAACCACTGAGCTACAGGACTCCACAAAAGCCCCGACATCAGGGCTGACGCTGCTCAGAAGACAAGAGTGCCGGGCTAGGGGAAGAGAGCATCGAGTTCTCCGAAACGCAGCAAAGTAATTTACACATTCACTTCATGGCTGCTCGCGCCCCTGCCCCCATTCCCCCCACACCCCGCTGTGCGCAAATAGGCTGCTGGGTTTGCTTACAAAACACAGTCTCTACACCTGACAGCAATTAGCATTGAAGCGCAGGAGGTAAAACAGTGAAGCGCTTTGAACCTCCGTCGCTACTCAATCCATCTCCAACCTCTCAGCCGGGAAGGTTTACTTCAGGGAAAATGAGCACACATTGCAAAGCGGCTTTGCAGAGCGAGCTTAAATGGCAACAAAGCAATTGTTTGAGAATAATACTAAGGATAATACAATAATCTGCGCCGCTGATATCGCACCTTACCACGGCTTTCGAGACTCCTCAAAGCGCTTCACAGGTTATACACTGTCAAGCAGAGTGACTGTGTAGGTTGTGGACGAAACGTGGCAGCCAATAACGCACAGCGGCGTCCCACAAACAGTCGTGGATTGAGTGACCAATGTATTCTTATTCTTATTATTTTGAAGGGATTATTACTCCCGGAAAGAGATCAAGAGGAGAAGCAGTTTGATTACAATGGGAAGGGGGCTGTGTGTGTGTGTGGGGGGGGGGGGGGGGGGAGCGTGATGTAAGACATTTTATGTACTTTTAAAATACTATGAACTCTACCTTGTCAAGGTGGTTCGGGCTGGTAAAGCAATGAAATGTCTAACAATTCTTCTTCTCTCTCTCTCTCTCTCTCTCTCTCTCTTCCCCTCGCACCTACCCCCCTCCCCCCCACACCAAAAAAAAAGCCGCTGTAACCAGATCGCTTACACATCATTTTAGTAAGAAATGTGAGATACGTTCCATCCATTATCAGTGTCCAGGGATTTCAGGTAACAGTCAGCCCAGCCCTCGTCTCCCTTACTGCAGTGTGAGCGCACAGATTTGTGCAGTTTAACACACCAGCTCTTCCTTCAAGGTTAACACCGAACTTACGCAGCAAAAAAAAGTCATCAAAATCGTTCCTTTTCTTCTCACCCCAGCACCGCCTGCAAACCCCAACCTCCTCTCCCTCTCTCCCTTCCCACCTCTCACGTCCCTCTCCCCACTGGCTCCCACCCCCATCGCCCACTACACCCACTAGCTCATTGATAGACTCCGACACTGTGAAACTCTCCGGGATATCACCCTGCGTGAAGGGCGTGGTATAAATAAACGCAAATTGTAGTTGTTGTTGTTTCTTGCCCCCCGAAACGCTGAGCACATCCACAATTAAGACTCTCACATGGAACGCATTCAGTCCCCGGCGGTAAATCTTCCCTCTCCCCTCGGTCTCGCCTGCGCCGTTCACCGATAAACTGATAGTAAACCACAACCCAGCACATGGTAAATTTAATTTCCATCCCTTTCGTTTCTGGGGGAAAAGGACTCGAATCACTGTAATTGGTGAAGATAGTGCAATAGGGGCCAGCAGTAATTTAAATCATTTCGCTTGAATGGATCCAGTTATTTTGCTTCTGTGCTGCCGGTTTCATTACATAGCTCGAGGCCAGCGCTCCGTACATCTCGTCGGGTATCTTTCTTCCCTCTGCAACTTTGTGCGACTCAATTAAGAGCAACTATACATAAGCAAATGTGGCTGAACGCACACTTATTTGGGAGTCCCATGGCTCCGTGGTTAGAGCGCTCGTCTGACAAGCGAGAGGCTGATCAGGGCAAAACCTCAGGCAAGTTTCCTTCCTCCACGCTCACGCTTCTGTTCATCTTTCTGTAAATTTAAACCTGCTTTTTTAAATATGTATAGTCGATTCGCGGATCACTTTCCAGGGATAACAATCCCTCTGCAAACAATAATTTGGTTGCTCAATCCACGACTGTTTGTGGGACGCTGCTGTGCGCAATTGGTTGCCGCATTTCACCCACAAAATACCCAGTCAATTCACTGTATGGTGTATTCCGTGAAGCACTTTGAGGCGTCTCAAAGATGTGCTAAGGCACTGTATCAAATGCAAGGATTATTATACGATCATTCTCAGTTGCCTCTCAGGATCTGCGCTTCCAAGAGGCTCAGCAGACAGGAACTCGGGATGTAACGGCCCATTCGAAGGACGGTGCCTCTAACACTTACCGGTTCCCCCACAGTTTAAAGCCTGCGAGCGTTTCAACATCATAAACCTATGAAAGAGTCGCCTGTTTCTCTGCAAGTGTCATATCAAACACTCGCATTAAATCATGAAACAAATTCACATCAAAACTTGATTTTAACGTTTTGACATGTTTTGTAATTTCACTTGAGGTTTTTTTTTGCTCTCAGCAAGTGTACATCAACTTTAAAGGCTTCTCTATTACTGTATTATTATATTATCGACATCTCAAAGCGCTTCACAGAATATACTGTAAAGTTAATTGACTGTATATTTGTGGGCGAAACGCGGCAGCCAATCGCGCACCTCAGCGTCCCCACAAACAGTCTTGGATTGAAGTGACCAATTTTTATTGTTTTTTTGGATGGATTATTATTAGGTGCGTGTGTGTGTGGAGTAAGGAAACTTGCCCAAGGTTTCGCCCTGACCTGCCTGGATTCAGACACAGGTATCACACTTGTAAGGTGAGTGCTCTAACCACTGAGCTACAGGTCTCCTGTGTAGCGCTGGGAGACGCTGCTATGACTTGAAACGGCGCTGTGTCAAATGCACATATTATCATTAGTATCTGGTGTGCAGTGTAAAAAGGTTGGGAATGTGGTTCTAAGCAGAGCACTGCCTGAGATCTACCTGAAGCAAGGCAGGTGATGTTAGGAATTAATGAGAATCATCAACATTTTAGCGGCCAGATGATGACTTAGCGAGGTGAGAGAGCAGCACTAGAGTGGAGAGTGGAGAGCTGTCACTTGGCATTACAAGGGAGGTGCCTCTGTACAACTGGTGCAAGTGTCAAACTGGAACCTGAAAGGCCCCCAATGTAAACCCCTGACCCACTTATAGACAGTTCATCGCCCAAGGCCTTCAGATGAGACGTTAAACCTCACTCCCTCCCGTCTCCCTGTTCAAGTTAAAGATTCCGTGGCGCTATTGGAAAAGAGAAGAAAGTTCCTCTCTCTCTCTGAGAGAAACTCTATCCCAATAGCTCCACAGGTTCCACTCAAACTGTTGAAACGTGACCTCACCTTAAGGTCTCATCTGAAAGATGGCATACATTGGCAGCCCAGCTCTCCCTGATTACTGAGACTAACATTCAGCCCAGACTGTTAGCTCAAATACTAATATTAATACTAGTCCTTGCATTTTCATATTCACATCTTGTCGACGTCTCAAAGCGCTTCACAGAATATACTGTAAAGTGAATTGTATGTATATTTGTGGGCGAAATGTGGCAGCCAAAATTACGCATAGCAGCGTCCCCACAAACAGTCGTGGATTGAAACCAATTTTTATTATTGTGTTTGTTTTTGAGGGATTATTATGAGGCGTGGGTGTGGAGTAAGGAAATTTGCCCAATGTTTCACCCTGATCTGCCTGGATTCGAACATAGATCATACACTTGTATGGCAGGTGCTCTAACCACTGAGCTACAGGAGCCAACACAGGGCTGTAACTCACAACCCTCTGCCCCGGAGGCGACTGAGCTAATGGGGCCAATAATTTGACTCGGTGGGTAATTAAGCGACTGTCCCAGCAGTGATCTTGTCATTGGAAATGTTCAACCCGGTACCTAGCGATGTAGTGTGGTGGGCAGAACTCTGGAGAGGTGATTGGTGAGCCATTATCTGAGGCTCACATATCAGCCGTTCGATGCCTTGTACACTGACCTCTCCATTTTTCTCATTTGTCTCTGCTCGGCAGTCCTCCCAGCAGTCAATTTCCGAGTGATAATCAGTGGTCAGGACAACGCTTTATTGAGTGCATGATGTAGGAAGACTGGGCCTGAATTACACTTTATACACAGGAGCAAACCAACCCTGAAATCTACAGTTTCATCCCAAGCTGACGTGCATGGCAATCTCAGAGCTCTCTCTGCTACCACAAGCCATAGCCACCAGCCATTGCAATCCATTACAGCCCCCAGGGTACGTGTACAAACAAACAAGCTGCTGGTAAATGTCTCGCAATGAATCGCAATTGGCTGCCGTGTTTTGCCCACAAAACACACCCTCAATTCACGTTACAGTATATCCTGTGAAGCGCTTTGAGACGTCTCAACGTTAGGAAAGTGTCCTTGGACCTCCCCCACCCCCCGAACACACACCTCAGTTGAGTAAGCAGTGAGTAGTGAGTTAGTCGATTGGTAGTAATAATCCCTCCAAAAAATTATTATAATTTTGATCAATCAATGCAAGACTGGTTGTGGGGACGCTGCTAAGCGCATTTCGCTGCTACGTCGCTGCTGCATTCGCTGCCTTCAAAATACTATTATTATTATGATGCTGCGATAGATTTTTGTTTTCAAAAATGTTCCAAGTTCAGCTTTTTTCCTTCTTGAAGATGCAATTCGAGTTTTTCTTTTTAAAAAACGTACAAATACCCAAAGTAATAATAATAGACGCCTTTGGGAGATACAAGAGGTGAAGTGGAGGCTTAATTACATCGAGAAAATTCTTGTAGCCGGAGAAGCAGATTGAAAACAGTCAGTGAATCAAATCAGGTAACAGCAAAACAAAATCAGATTAAAACGTCAATTGAATAAAGGCAAAGGAAAAAAATATACATGAACTTTAAAATGTAAAGTTTTGTGGGATGGCGGGGACGGGGGCGGGTGGGGGAGGTTCGGTGGAAAGAATTTTTAAAAGTATAAAACGCTGACTTGAACACAAGATGTTCAACATAACACAAACCCTCTCTCGCTTTCCGGTGATGTAAAGACAGTTCAAAAAGACGGTTGGACTCTGTGTGTGACTGTCTGTCTGTCTGTTTGACAGGGGTTAGATTTGAACTCTCTGTGTTTGCCTTTGGTCTGAAATTGAATACAATTTGACTCAAGTGAGAACGAAAGCCGACACACATTTGAAAGGATAAACGGTCTCAGATTCCAAACAGCTCACCAGAAAACGCAAGAGATACCCAAAGGAATAATGGGAAGAACGCTACATTCGATCGTGTTCAAAGCTCAATGAAATGAGGGAGAAAAAGTTTCCTCGTAAACTGTGTGTGGCTCGGCAACAAGATACCAGTAGCCTCGCCAGCGACTGACCCCATTCAACAACAGCAACAACAACTTGCACTTATAAAGCTTCCCACGCGCAGGGTAACGCCTCAGAGCGCTTAACAGTGGCAGAATTCGACTCCGAGCTGAGGAGGTTGAGGTGACCGTAAGCACGCCCACCCACCGACCCACCCACCCACCAATTCTCTGACATCTCAATGCAGTTAAACACTTGCACTGAATGCCATGAAGTAACTTCAAAATACACTCATTATTATAATGAATATATACATCATTATAATAATAATGCTTGCATTTGACATAGCGCTTTTCACGTCTTCCAGATGTCTCAAAGCGTTTCACAGAATGCACTGCAAGGTGAATTTACTGTATATCTGTGGGCAAAACGCAACAGCCAATTGCGCACAGCAGTGTCCCCACAAATAGTCGTAGATTGAAATGACCAATTTATTATTGGGGGGGCTTTTTGAGGGATTATTATGAGGCGTGTGTGTGGAGCAAGAAAGCATGCCCAGGGTTTCGCCACATGTGGTTTTTTTGGTGTGACAAATGTGCACGGAAATCGGTCACCGTGCTTGCTTCAAGAGTCTCCAAACCCAACTGAGAATTCCATGCATTCCACCTACACACGGAAATCCCAGATTATAGATTGTGAGGGTGGAGTGGAATGCGCTCTCTCTCTCTCTCCCTGGATGGGCCCATCTGGTTAACTAATTCTAGAGAGCTGTGTGACAAGTGGGAGGAGGGGGAGTGGACGGAGTGGGGGTGGGGGGAGAGGGGGGGAAAAATACTGTCTTCATTTTCCTCTCTGATTAAAGCCCGACATGTCAAGGCTTCGTCCAAGGCACTTAAACTTCCCAGCTAGGCTTTTCAGGTTTAATGAGCTTGTGGGTTTTATATGATGGCTGCACACATCTGTCATGATAAGGCACTTCCCCCTCAACTCAAACAAGGAAAAAAAATCTCAAGTGTTCATTCTGTCCTCATTAGCTGTCAGTCAGCTTTGATTGACAGGCCACGGGGCAGAGATTTGTGTTTAATCAAAAGGCCTAACTTTCAGTTGCTCGCTTTTCACCTCACCCAACAGGCCAGAGAGTAATAATAGTAATAATAATATGAATAATAATACTCTATCATGCCATCAAGACATCTTGAAGCATTTCACAATATATAAAATTACACTACACGGCATTTGGATAACGCCTTTCACATCGGGAGGATTTTATGTAAAATGTAGTGATGCACTCTGCTCCCATACTGTGGAACTCCATCCCACAGTCCCTTTCGCCTCGCTCCCTCCCTCTCCTCCTTCAACGCCGGTCTCAAGACCTTCCTCTTCGACCGTGCCTTCTGCTGCCCTCCTAACTCTCTCCCTCCCCTCCTAACTCTCTCCCTCCCTTCCCCCCTGCCCTTCTCCCTTGCTCAGGTCCCGTCCTGACTGTTCAGCGCCTTGGGACATCCTCCCGACGCGAAAGACACTCTATAAATATAATTGTGTTGTTGTTGATTGTGGCTTTTTGTGGGTGAAATAGGATTCCGTTCTCAGCCTGCGCGCAGCTCTCTGCTCTCTTAGGAACAGGAGGACGCCGTTCATCCATGGCTGATCTGTACCTCAACTCCCAATTACCCGCCTTTGCCTCGTACGCCTTGATACCCTGACCTAACAAACATCTATGTACCTCAGTCTGGGAAATGTGAATTAATCCACTTTTGAGGAGGGAGAGAGAGATAGAGAGTGAGGGATTGGGGGAAGAGCGAGATTCTCACTAGCTTTTGGGTGAGAAAATGCTTTCTGATTTCACCCCTAAACGGTTTAGCTCTAATTGTAAGAGGTTATAATATCCTTGTTATGGATTCCCTCACCAGAGATGTCTCAAAGCGCTTCCCAGAAGATACTCAGCCAACACATTCAGTGTTCACCAACCATCCAAGACTCTCTAAACCAGCGGTAGAATATCACAAAGGGTTATATCTTCAAGATATTTCCCCAAAAAACTTTTCCCGAGGCAAGTTTCCGCCCCATAGATACAAGAACGTTCCCCTTTTATCAACAAGAGGTTGATTTCTTTGAGTCTTAACATATCCCATGATTGTTTGTTTTTTTTAACAAAAAATTCATGATTACAATGTTAAAAAACACTTAGTGCCACAAACAGAGCAACTATACTACATCAAAATAAATTTTGGAATAATATTATTGAATACTTCAAAGCGCAGGAAGTGTACAGTGTTGAAATTTAAAACATTAATTCAATTCAGTCAGTTTTGTTTTTCCAAACAGACGTCTGGAGAAGAAAACATCGAATAACTCAAGCGATGATCGGTAATAAAGGACATTGCTGGGTCTGAAATTCCTCTCAGTCTCAGCCTGCGACACCTTTGCCCCGTCTTAAAACAGCGCAGAGCTGGGCAAAGTTCTTCAATTCAGTCTTGGGGGAAATAAGGCCTTTCAAACAAGGACTGACTGAGAAATAAAATCCTTGCATTTTTATATAGCACTTTTCACATCTTATCGATGTCTCGAAAGAATATATTGTGAAGTGAATGTGACTGTATATTTGTGGGCGAAACGCGGCAATCAATCGCGCACAGCAGCGTCCCCACAAACAGTCGTGGATCGAAATGAACAATTTTATTTGATTATTGTGTTTTTTGGGAGGGATTATTATTCTTCCCCAATTCCATGCCGTGTTAATAATAATCCTGGCATTTGACACAGCGCCTTATAGCGTTGTTGAGACGTCTCAAAGCGATTCTCAGAATATACTCTGAAGCGAACTGATTGTATGTTGTGTGGGAGAAACGTGGCAGCCAATTGCGCACAGCAGAGTCCCCACCAACCCAGTTGTGGGTTGAGAGGACAAATTATTATTATTTTATTTGGGGGGAGAAGAGGCACTTTTACCCGCAAAAAAGTGATCCGTTAATCGACTAACAACCATGTTTACTGCTGGTAAATGGAGACGTGTGGTTTCTCCTGGGAATCTATACAGGAAAGCGCAACGTTTCGAACTCCCATGTTATTCTGACCATCCACTGGGGACTGATCGATTACACTTGTAACTCAGCCGGGAGGCCCCTCAATTCGCTCACTCGCTCACCTTGTTCAAGGTCCAACTCAAAACCATTCTCTTTCACTGCGCTTTTGGTCATTTCCCCCTCTTCCAGCCCCTGCCATCCACCCCACTCTCGGTTCCAACCCAGCCCCCACCCCGTCCCCCCCCACTCTCCAGTTTGGGTGTCAGCACAGGCCAATATAGTTAAGTGCTTCTCAATGCGAAACAAGTTGTAAATTTGTACTGTATTGTTATAATAAAATAACAAATTGAATTGATATAGCGCTTTTCACGTCTTCTAGACGTCTCAAAGCGCTTCACAGAATATACTCTAAAGTGAATTGACTGTATATTTGTGGGCAATTACACACAGCGGTGTCCCCACAAACAGTCGTGGATTGAAATGGCCAATTTTAGTATTGTGTTTTCTTTTGGAGGGATGTTCCAGCTCACTCTAACGTTTAACACAACAGAATTAAGGAAGGCATCAGAACAAGGCGCAAGGCTTTACAAGTGATTCATCTCGTCTGATCAGAGTAATGGGAAAATGATCTTGTAATGATCAGTTAATTTAAGGGAGGATCGCACGTGATTATAGGTCTGTTAAAAGGGAGTTCTGATTAGGAGACACACACATACACCCTTGTGCTTCCCAACATATAATTGGTTTGTAGACAACCCACACATCATAGAAAGCTTCCCCGCTAGGAGAAAAGACTTCGCGCATTGCATACAAATAAAAGCAATAATCCACTTTGTTGGAAAATGCAGCAAGCATCAGTCTAAAATACCCGTCCCAACTAAGCAACAAACCATGGAATGGGAAAGGCCATCCAACTCATCAAGACACACACGCACGTACGCATACGCACGCACGCACACACACAAACTCACACACACCATTAGGGTGAGAGATTCATAGAAATTGGTCAAATTTAGGTTCAAATAATAATAATCCTTGCATTTGATATAGCACTTTTCACGTCTTCTAGACATCTCAAAGCTTCACAAGATATACCGTAAAGTGAATTGACTGTATATTTGTGGGGCGATGCACTTAAAAATATTTTGGTAACTTATTTTCCAAAGAGATTTTCATTTGGAAGAATGAATTACCAACATCATGGTATGTGTGTGCGCTGTGCGTCTGTCTCCGTCTCTCAGTGTCAGTAAATAATCCGGGTCATCTTTTGCTCCCTCAAGAAATACAATCAACAGTAGAAAAAGGTTTGAACGATCGACCAGTAAATAAATGAGGAAAGCAATTTATGATCTTGTTAACTCAGAAATCAAGAAATTCAGCTTGTGAATCGATTCATTCGATAACCGTACAAACATTGTGCAGACACCAAGAAAATCAGTTACTTTAAAATACATTTATTGTATGAATTATTACATTGACAACTGTGGGTAGACCTGAAGAGGGAAAAGAAACACTAACTGGCCTTGCTAAATGCGACTTAATATCTCGTCACAAAGGGAAACAGCCACGGTTTGTCAGTGGAAGAGTTAAAAAGGGAGGTTGGGAGATATGACGGGAGTTATTAGAACATGGAATGTTTTGTCATCAGACTAGAGAGACCACAGCTTTCAACAACTTTTGGAAAGCAACAAGATCAATATCGGAAGAGAGAAGCAATCTAGAAGGCTTGGGATGGAGACAGAGAGAGAGAGAGAGAGAGAGAGAGAGCAGAGATTTGGGATTGTAGCCTAGAGACCCAATGGGGTGGGGGAGTGCGGGGGGGGGGGGGGGGGGAAATCTGGCACATGTGTTCTGCAGAATGAGCCAAATTGCCTCCTCCTGTCCTACGAGTTCTAGGATTCCGCTGCGTCCTTCCGGCCAGCCTTTTACTTGGAACATACCACATGCCAAGGGTGGTATCCTGCAGGTGCCTGAGGTGCTAATACCATCACACAATGATTACACAACAAACATGACACATTCGGATTTAACAGCACACAACTGAAGCAGAATCCATACCCAAGCGAGCACCAGCCAGCTGGATTTATCAGATCAGGCACTAATCCCAAACACAGACACATCTCAGAATTGTCCCTACAAATCAACATCCAGCACATATCATGGGCTTTGCTATTAATGCAGGATCAACAATGATGAGACCCGATAGGAAATTCTCGCTGCAGAGACAGGATAGAATCTCAGAAACCTGGCTGGGATTTTTTCCCTATTTTGACAGCGTGCCACCTCGCTCTGCCTTAGGAAATGGCTTCATTTCACAGAAGTGTCTCAGTGAATCACTCGCCCCAGTTCATCCACTGGAGTTATCCCCCTCCATTCCCCATTTCCTGCTCCCTCCCTCCCCTCCCTTCCCTCCCTCCCTCCCTTCCCCCCTCCCTCCCTCCCTCCCCAGCTCCCCCACTCATCGCTTAGAAAATACAGTCACCGCTTTACAGTGTTAACACCCGTTTCTGTGCCAGGCGGGTCCGCAGTATTCAAGGGCACAAACAGCCTGGCTCATCAGCAGGGACCTGGAAGGACAGACCAGTCACTGGGGGCAGGGAATCCTCCCACTACAGCTCCTGTTAACCCTGCAGCCATATAGCCCTAATTAATGGGGAGGGTGGTCCTAGCTGGACAAACAGCAGGAAAGCTTTTGTGCTCTCAAGCTGTGTGGGTTTAGTTGGTTAAGACTCCTGCCGTTACCCCCCTTCACACACTCTGGGGGTCCCCCACCTCTCCAAACAGAAAGCCAACCTGCGCCTAATAACTCTCCGGAATTAGGTAAACAGGATGTGTCCCTCCCAAGGAGAGTGAGCGCATCCCATCCAACAATCTATCTCTGGGATTTCCATGTGACGTTGGGATGCATGGAATTAGTTTGAAGACTCCTAAGCAACGGTGATGGGTTTACCATAAATAGTGAAACACCCAACTGGGCCAAAAAAACAATCCTGGTAAAGCATTTTGAGACGTCTTATCAAAGTGATAAGACAACAACACACACAAGGATATTATTATGACCAATAAACCTTTTTAATTAATAATGGCTCCAGTGTATTGTTTTACCCAATCCTTTTACAACCAATTTCAAGCACAGCGACAGCTCAGTTGCTACTGAACTCCCTCGGAGACACAGAGAGAACCTGGATTACAAAGTGTTTATTTTTCCTTCAATGAACCTCGCCCATTTCTATGGAAACTAGCAGATCTACGTAGAGACTCAGACACTAGAGACAGTGCTCCAGTCTGCACCAAGCCACCAAAGCAATCCGAATCACAAGGCACTCCACACACAAAAAACAAATGCTTTCTTTAATCCGTTTTGACAAGTCATGATCCTAGTTTAACAATAACAGCAACTTGTGTTTATCTAGCGTTCCCCACCTTCACGCCGGGCGGCGTCTCAGAGCGCTTCACAATGGCGGAAAGGTGACCGTAAGCGCTGTCGGTTGGTCAGTCAGTCAGTCAGTCAGTCAATCAAAGAGAAAGAAAGGTCTTTGGGCGCGACCTGAAGATGGGAAAGGAGAGAGGGGTTGAGGTGAAAGAGTTGAGGGACGGAGAAGGTTCCAAAGTTTTGGGGTGTTAGTGGCTGAAAGCACGGCTGCCATTGATGGAGCGGAGGATTCGGGGATGAAGAGGAGGCCAAAGCCTGTAGACAAGAAGCAGGGGGTATTAATATTAATACTGACAAGGTAATCAGGATGTGTCCCTCCAGGGACTGAGATCAAGAGAGAGAGAGAGAGAGAGAGAGAAAGCATTCCAACAAACTATCTCTGAGATTTCCATGTGTAGGTGGGACACATGGAATTCTCAGCTTGGTTTGGAGACTCTTAAGCAACGCTGATGGGTTTCCTCATGTGTCAGACTGACACCCAGTTCACCAAACAAAATAAATTTTAAATTGACCCCTGCCCCCCCCCCCCCCGCCCCATCCACCCACTGCACACACACCACACACACATACATCAAGCCTTTCAGGAGTCAGTGCCTTGTATATCTGCTGGAAAAATCAACTCCTGGCCAGGATGGGGGAAAGGACAGAAAACAAACCAATTAACTGTGTAATGGAAGGAGAGGTTAGAGATTAGAGGATTTCCTGAGCTTGGAAGTTCAGCTCAAAATCATCAGCTGCCAAAATTAGGAGGAACCTGTGTTTGTCCAGGACCGTATCACATTGAACCATCTCCGACATTAGCACCAGCAAGATCCCCCACATTCTCCACATGCATGCACACACCCACACTCACACTCACAGAGAGTAAATGATACATTGATCTGCAGGCCAGGACAATTATGGGGGGGTGGGGAAGGAAT
Source organism: Hydrolagus colliei (assembly GCA_035084275.1). NCBI lineage: Eukaryota > Metazoa > Chordata > Chondrichthyes > Chimaeriformes > Chimaeridae > Hydrolagus > Hydrolagus colliei. The sequence continues at coordinate 9,117,402 of CM068753.1, forward strand.
CTCTTAAATAGTATCAAGGGAGCTTTTTACATGCAAATAGGCAGGACCTCGGGTTTGACATCTCACCCAAAGCACTGCATATTGGAGCTACTGTAGCTCAGTGGGTAGAGCCTTACAAGCTTGAGATTTGTGTTTCGAATCCAGGCAGGTCAGGGTGAAACCTTGGGCAAGTTTACTTACTTCCAAAAAACAAACAACAATAAAATTGGGCGTTTCAATCCACGACTGTTTGTGGGGACGCTGCTGTGCGCAATTGGCTGCCGCGTTTCGCCCACAAATATACAGTCAATTCACTTTAGTGTATTCTGAGAAGCGCTTTGAGACGTCGATAAGATGTGAAAAGCGCTATATCAAATGCAAGGATTATTATTATATCCAAGTGCCAATGTTGACAAGGCAAAACCCACAGTAACTGAACATCAAAGCACACATTGTAAAGAGCGTTTGGAATACAGTACTGTATATATAATAATCCTTGCATTCGATATAGTGCTTTTCACAACTTCTAGACGTCTCAAAGTGCTTAACAGAATATACTATAAAGTGAATTGACTGTATAATTGTGGGAGAAATGTGGCAGCCAAATACACACAACAGCGTCCCACAAAAAGTCGTGGATTGAAATGACCAATTTTTTTTGAGGGATTATTATTAGGCCTGTATGTTTGTGGAGTAAGGAAACTTGCGCAAGCTTTCGCCCCTGACCTGCCTAGATTCGAACACAGGTCTCACGCTTGTAAGGCAAGCGCTTTAACCACTGAGCTACAGGAGCTCCACAAATGGTTGTGGTGTAAAGGATCCGGATCTTGTTCATCTCAGCTCTAAAGTGCAGGCTTGAAGTTGACAGACAGCAGCATCAATAACGCAGCTCTCTCTCTCTCTCTCTCTCTCCCCCCACCCGCTCACAACCACCACTGCATAGAAAACCAGATTTGAGGTCCTGATTCAGGGCTTTGAAAACACAACTTTCACACCCTGAGCCACGGAGCTTTGAATAATAATAATAACTGCAGCAATAATTAATCAGAATCATCCTTGCATTTGATACAGCGCCTGATCAGATCGTTGAGACGTCTCAAAGCGCTTCACAGAATAGACTGTAAAGTGGAGTGACTCGTGTGCGCTTTGTGGGCGAAAATGTAAAACGATGAGGCCCTGACTGAGTTAGTCTTGCGTACACTTGGGAACATGAACACGGGAAACTCCCCCCCACCCACCCCCCACCCCCATTCTGCTTGGTAGTTAGCAAATAAAGAGCCCACCGACCTACCCCCACCCATCCGCACACATATCCACCCCACGGAGGATCTGAACTGTCACACTAAGATTCCCCCAACCCCCTATCATCACAGTTACATGGGGCAGCCATGAGCCGATCAGGAAAAGGACAGTAACCAACCCGCACACACAACCCGCATAGAACTGCTCCCCACACCAAAAGCCTCAGTACCAACAAAAAGAAAGCAACCAAGATAACTGTGAGTGTTTGGAAGGAAGGCAGCCTGCACTGCCAGGCAGCACATAGCTGGATTTTAAAAAAAAAATGCTTATTATTGCAGTCAAAGAGAATTTTCATTCTGATTTGAATCAAAACCACCGTGGCATTCGATTTCACAGACAGAAAACCGGCGTTAGTGTAATGCCCAGCCTCTAATCCCCAACAACTGGGAGCAAAGGGGTCCCCTCCCTTCAAGCAGCCAGTTTAATAATAATAATAATCCTTGCATTTGATGTAGCACTTTTCACGTCTTCCAGATGTCTCAAAGCGCCTCACAGAATATACTGTAAAGTGAATTGACTGTATATTTGTGGGCGAAACGCGGCAGCCAATTGCGCACAGCAGCGTCCCCACAAACAGCCGTGGATTGAAATGACCAATTTTTGGGGGAGGGATTATTATTAGGCGCGCGTGTGTGTGTGTGTGGCGTAAGGAAACTTGCCCAAGGTTTCGCCCTGACCTGCCTGGATTCAAACACTGGTCTCACGCTTGGAAGGCAAGTGCTCTAACCACTGAGCTAATAATCCTTGCATTTGATACAGCATTTGATTCCCATCAGCGAGACATCTCAAAGTGCTTCAAATAAATTACTAGAAAATGAATTGACTGTATATATATTGTGGGCGAAACCCGGCAGCCAATTGCACACAGCAGCGTCCCCACAAACAGTCGTGGGTTGAAATGGCCAAATTGTTATTTGTTTATTTGAAGGGATTAGTTGTGTCGTTCAGTCCCTGCTGGTGTTTTGCTATAAAGCGTCTGCGTGGCTGTGACATGCTGAGCGATGCTGCTTACACACATTCCATCCGCATTAAACGTCCCCACAGTTGGGTAGAGTCCTGGAGTCGCCTGGCAAAGCAAATAGTAAAATACCAGAAATACATCTGGCTCCTGAACCCTCAGTGTGTGTATGTCTGGGGGTGGGGTGTCTGTGTGTGTGTGTGTGTGTGTGTGTGAGCCTGTCTGGGTTTTGCCTGTGCGCGCCTGCCTGTGCATCTGCATGTTTGTGTATCTGTGCTTTTCGATATGTATCTGTGTGCACATACATACACAGCGCTATAACCACAACATTACATTTGTATACTGCCTTTCACGTCGGGAGGACGTCCCATATCAAATGCAAGGATTACAGTATTATGCATTACTTTGATGATACAAAAACCTCAGATTAACATTAACATTACTGGCACACACAGATGGAGACACACAGAATCTGAAAAGCAAATCGATTTCTCTAAACACTGTACAAGTTGACTGAAATACTAAGAGATTGGTAGACAGTGGTGATGTTTAATTACGATCAGAAATGGTTTCAGTTTTTTTTAAATAAAAGCAAGAAACTGCAAAACCGCAATAGGGAAAAGTCTCCCAATCAATCAGATTAGAGGTAGGAAGAGAGAGAGAGTGAGAGAGAAAAGGGTGGGAAGGGACGGGGGGGAGAGGAGTGGGGGGGTGGGGGGGGAAGAAATACAGGAAGACGTAATGAGTTAGCAGCAGAGGAAAAAATAGAGAGAGAGATAATGAGGGACAGTGCGAGGAGGTTGTGGATGGGGGTGGGGGGGGGGGGGGTGGGGGTGGCAGAGAGAAACAAACAGAGAGGAAGATAATGAGTGTGTGAGAGGGGAGAAGAGAAGAGATACAGAGAGATAATGATTGAGTGAGAGGGAGGGAAGATAGAGAAAGAAAGAGTTAGAGAGAGAGAGAGATGGACACAGTGATAGTTTTCCTCAAAGATTTGATGCTTGCAATTGCTGTAATTTGCTGATCTTGTCAGCCTGATGTGATTTCCCAGCAACTTGAATGAACCTGTTTTAATTTCTCCATCCAAACTGCACACACACACACACACACAGGAATGGGCAAAAATGACTGGAGTGAGACATGGTACAATACTTCACTGCAGTTAAACAGCCTAAAGAAGAGTTCCGTGTGTGTCCGTGATTCTATGAATGTTCCACGACTGTTTGTGGGGGAACGCTGCTGTGCGCAATCGGCTGCCGTGTTTCACCCACAAAACACACAGCCAATTCACTCTACAGTGCATCCTGTGAAGCGTTTCGAGGCTTCTCAACAACGTGCCGTATCAAATGCAAGGATTATTATTCCTCCTGTTATTACTGAACAACAAGGGACTGAAACCATCTCCGATTAAACACTAATTTGAGGCTGAGAGACTGAAACCCTGTACAGTACTTGCAACTTAAAAAAAAATCTCCTTCCTTCTCAGCCTAATTTTCCCGGGAATAACGGCAAATTACAAAGGCTTTATATATACACTGTATATTTAAAAAGTATTTTCAAATCTGCTGGTTGTAATCAGTCTCACACACATACACACACACACACACACATATAGACTATGGAACCTCTCCCAGAGTCACACAGTCCACATTAAATAAGACAAACCTACGTTTTTCTAAACTCTTGGATGGATGATTTTTGGCTTACCCCCTGCAGCTTATTTAGATGTAACAGGAACAGTTTTTGAGGCAACCCCCCCCCCCCCCCCCCCAAAAAAAAAAAGGAAACCCAAATGAAAAGCAGTGATTCATTCTTATTCCATTTTATTATCATACCAAAACACTCAATTCAAACGTGGATGGAGGGAGGGGGGCGAGGAGGGAGAGATGGAGCCTGGATCCATTTACTTATACCCCAGTCTCTGACTCCTAGCCACAAATGAATTAAAATCCGCTCAAGATTTATTTTTGTTAATGAACCAAACTGAATGACTGAGGAGGTGGAGATGTTAGCATTCACTGAAACACGGGCTCCCGGGGCGCATTTCGCGTTTTGTGTCAATGGGGGGGGGGCTGTGTGTACAGTAACTTAACAGTAACTTGTCCAAAATGAACACAAGACGTGGTTCTCTCTGCATCTACCCCCACCTCCCCACCCCATCAAACCCACCCCTTAAAACCTCTCTCACATTATATGACATACAATTTAACAAAAAAATCATTTCAATCTGACGTGATGGGCAACAGTCACAGAGGGTCAACTAAAGAGATTTTGATGATATACTGTATATATAGCGAGAGAGAAAACTCACACACCGTTAATTCTACGCTAATTTCCTTTAAGATATATACTGTATGTATACAGTATATAAATATATTTCGTAACCAAAATCGTTGCATTATAGGGGATGGATGGGCAGAGAGGGGGAATGGGAGGGAGAGAAGAGGGGGCAATGGGGAAGAGGGAATGGGGGGAGATGGTGTCAGAGGGAGGGAGGAAAGGAGGAGAGAGGATGGGAATGGAAGGGAGGCAAAGGGATGTGAGATTGGGGGAGAAATGGGAAGGGAAAGTGGGAGGCAATGGGGAGGGAGGGAGGGAGGGGAGAGAAGGGAGGATGAGAGGGAGCGAGGGAGGGAAGTCAAGCGGGAGGGAGGAAAGGAGAAAGAGGGGGATGGAGAGGGAGGGATACAGAGAGAGGGATGGGGAGAAGGTGGCAATGGAAGAGAGGGAAGTGGAGATGGAGGGGTGAAGAGAGAGGGAAGGAGGGAGAGATGGAAAGGAAGAGGGAGGGAAGGAGGGAGGAAAAGGAGAGAGAGGGAGGGAAGGAGGGAGGGAAAGGAGAGAGAGAAAGAGAGGGAGTGATGGGGAGAGAGAGGGAGGGAGGGAGGGAGGGATGGAGAGAGAGGGAAGGAGGCAGAGATGGAGAGGAAGGGAGAGGCAAGGAAGGAGGGAATGGGGAGAGGGAGGGAATTGAAAGAGAGGGAGGGGGGAAAAGGGGAGAGAGGGGATAGAGAAAGGGGGAAGTAGGGAGAGAGGGGAGGATATAGAGAGGAAGGGAAGGAGGCAGGGTGGGAAGGAATGGAGAGAGAGAAGGGGAGAGGAAGGGGGTGGGGAGGGAGAGAGAGAGAAGGGGAGAGAGGGAGAAGGGGAGAGAGGGAAGGGGGAGAGGGACGAATGGAGAGAGAAAGAGAGTCAGTCAGTCAGTTAGCAAATGGCCTGACTTACTTTTCCCGTTTGAGGTCCTCCTGAATGGCGGCCAGGGAGGCTGGGGGCTGGTGGCCGGAGCCCACGGGGTGACAGGCGGCCAGATGTCGGTGGTATTCCTCCTTGAGGGACGTGTTCTCCCTCCAGAGCTCGGCCACCCGTCCCTCCAGCTCCTCCACCCGGAGCCTCTGTCCTTCCAGCAGAGCCTGCTGGGTCTCGATGATCTTGTTCAGTTCCTTCAGGTACTCCACAGCCCTGCTGGGGGTAGGGGTCTGTGCCTGGCTCTCCATCTCCCTGCCCCTCTCCATCTCCCTGTCCCTGTCCATGGCTCCCCACAGCCACAACCACAGCCAAAGCCACCATTGAGGTTCTCCCTCCCTCTCTTCTTCTTCTCCTCCTCTTCTTCTCTCCTCTCTCCTCTTCTCTCCTCTCTCTCTCTCTTCTCTTCTATGGGTTATGGTCAACCATTAAGAGACACAGACACACACACAGAGAGTGAGCAAAGGGAATAAATATGCCAGTCTGTCCACAGAAAACAGGTATCACAAGCTCTCCCAAGTGTCTGGACACAGATACAGGCTGAACGCCTTATGGCAATTGCTCTCCGCCATTGTTTGTGTTGTATTGATGAGACTCACACACAGACAGAGAGAGACAATCTGACCAAGGCTTTGGTTGCAGACCGGTCGCTTCCTGCTCTCTCTCCCCGCCTCACCATTTGTAAGAACCAACACACATTCACTCAGTCAATCCAAGGAACTGCACTTAAAGTGGCAACGACCCCTCTTCTCTCTCTCTCTCTCTCCCTCTCTCACTTATTTACCATCTAACCCACCCCCACCCCCCGCAAAAAAATAATAATAATGTCGTTTGGTACCCACTCACTTCACTCAACCTCACCAAACAGAAAAGAAATCGAAGACATTCCCAGTTCGGGAGCTTTCACTTTGGATGTGAGCAGTCTGGTGGGGCCCACCAGTCGAACACAAGGGTGGATTTGGGATGGGTTGGTTTGGTGAGGATAGCAGGGGACCTGGGTTCGATTCCCAGGTCAGGGTTAGCAAGTTTCCTTACTACACACACACACACACACACCTCTGTTTATCCAGCAGTCAGTAGGAACACCCTGTTGGTTGTTAGTCGATTGGCGGATCACTTTTCCGGGGATAATAATCCCTTCAAAATAACAAGAGTCATAATAATGATGATAATATGGTTTCTCAAGCCACGACTGTGTGTCACAATCGGATGTTTCACCCACAAATGATACAGTCAAATCACTTCACAGTATTTTCTGCGAAGCGTTTTGAGACGTCCCGATCAAGCGCCAGGATTATTAGAACAACAAATTGCACGTACACAGATAGAGCAACTTGACATCGGGAGGACATGCCAGGGCGCTGGACAGTGATGGGTTCGTACCTGACCGGCTGGACTCACGCGAGATTGGGTGAGTGAGAGGACGGTCAAAGGTGCATCGATAATCACCATTTAAATCAGTAAGTAAACCATTTTGAATTAAAACAATTCATTTTGCACTGTCTTCACCCCCACTCCCTCCCCACCCGCTTTCAAAATTAATTTTCCCCCCAAATATACAATCGATTCACTTTACAGTACAGTACTGTGTATCCTGTGAAGCGCTTTGAGACGTATCAAAGTCGCTTGAAGGTCCTATTATCAAAGGCTCCCGTGGAACTCCTGTGGCTCAGTGGTTAGAGCACTTGTCTTGCAAGTTGGGGAGACCAAGCTGGGAGACCTGTGTTCGAATCCAGGCAGGTCAGGACGAAACCTTGGACAAGTTTCCTTACTCCACACACACGCCTAATAATAATCCCTGCAAAAAAAAAATCACAATAAGGGGACTTCAGCTATGAGGAGAGGCTAGATAGGCTAGGGTTATTCTCTCTGGAGCAGAGAAGATTGAGGGGAGACCTAATAGAGGTTTATAAGATCATGAGGGGTTTCGACAGGGCAAATAGAGAAAAACTATTTCCACTCGTGGGTGAATTAACATCTTATCGACGTCCCAAAGTGATTTAAAATAGTTTAAAGGCGAAGTAGAGGGGAGCTGAGGAGAAATTGTTTCACTCAGCGTGTTGTTCGAATCTGGAATGCATTGTCTGAAAAGGTGGTGGAGGCTGATTCGATAACAACTTTTAAAAGGGAACTAGATCTTTATTTAGGGAGAACAGGTCTATTAGGCTATGGGGAGCGGGCAGGGCAGTGGGATTGAATCGCTCTTTTCAAAGAGCCGGCACAGACTAGATGGGCCGAATGGCCTCCTTTTGTGCCATAAAATTCTATGAATCTATGAATCTATGAATAATAAAATTGGTCATTTCAATTCACGACTGTCTGTGGGACACTGCTGTGCGCAATTGGCTGCCGTGATTCGCCCACAAATATATCCAATCAATTCACTTTACAGTATATTCCGTGAAGTGCTTTGGGACGTCGATAAGATGTGAAAAGCGCTGTATCAAATGCAAGGATTATTATTATTAAAGGGGAGGATTGTTGTTATTATTCATTCAAAAGCGACACAAACTCAAATAAAAGAGGCTGAAATACAGTGTATAAGGCAATTTGAGTGAATAAGGAAGTCTTCCTTGCTAGCAGTGGGTATTTAAAATCAAATCAATGTTGAGGGAACCACATCCAAGTAGCTAGATGTGTTTTGATGTGATTTATTGCTTGCAAGAAGACAAACAAACAAGCTTTCTCTCTCTCACTCCCCCTCCCCCCTCCAAACACATACACAGACACCACATACACGCACATTTGGGCTTTAACTGTGGCCAATATGGAAATGGGATCTGAATCTCCAACATGACCTTTACATCCCGGTTAGGAATTCCATTGGAATGGGATAAAAGGAAAGAAAAGTAGTTGTTTACTGAACTGCAGCAAGCAAGGGAGAGAGAGAAAGAGAAGGAGAGAGCAGGAAGTGAATGATTTATTTGCACACTGGCATTCTGTAAGGATGACAATTACCCCTATAAATCATTGTGTTTATCTGGAGTTGGCTGACTTGCTGGTAATTACCCCCCACCCTCACTCATACACCCCACCTCTCTCTCTCTCACACACCCACACATCTCCGTCCCTGGGAAAATCAAAGACCCTCCCCCCTCCCAAAATCATGCCCCCACCCCACTCGAATAAATAAATTGGTCACTTCAACCCACGACTGTTTGTGCGCAATTGGCTGCCGCGTTTCGCCCACAAAATATTACAGTCAGTTCACTTTACAGTGTATCCCCGTGAAGCGCTTTGAGGCGTCTCAAAGACGTGATAAAGGCGCTGCGTCAAATGCAAGGATTATTATTATTACTGTATTATTATTATTTCTGCTAAATCGTTGCCCTAAAATTCATGACACAAAGCGTGAGGCCAGATTGAAGTGAATGGTCTGAATCTTTGGGTCAACCATAACCAACACAACACATGACATTTACACAGCGCCTCTCCCATCGGGAGGACATCCCAAGGCGCTGGACAGTCAGGGCTTTGGACCCGAGCGGGGGGGGGTTGGGATCAGGAGGGGATGGAGGGCAAGGAGGGCGGGGGTAGGAGGGTGGCCGAGGGAATGGTCGAAGAGATGGGTCTTGAGACGGGCCTTGAAGGAGGCGAGGGAGGGGAGCGAGGCGGAGGGACCATGCGATGGAGTTCCAGAGGGTGGGGGCAGAGAGGCTGAAGGTACACACTGCAGTCACTGGACCTGGTCCTACATATTAAACCAAGCCCTTTGAGAGATGACCCATGAATGTACCGTTGGGAGAAGGCGTTTACATCTCTTTCTATCCATTTAGTAGGTGTGTGTATGTATGTGTGTCATTTGTCCAAAGAAAACATCATTAGTGGTGTTAACTGGATGGATTCCTGCCCCACCCAAAGGAGTGTCTCCTCCCCACTCCCAATTTAGGTGATAGCCCCATCCACTAATGATAGAGATGTTTTGGCAACTGTTAACATTGGGGGAAGATTGTGTTAACAACCTGCAGTGAACATGTCTGATCAACTGAGCCATTATTTTATTCATTGTCGTTCAAATCCAAATCTTTCCCCCACCCCACCGCCACCCTCCCACCTCTCCCACCACCCTCTCCAACAACACACACAAAGCAATGATGAAAGAGGGGAGAGAGAGAGAGAAACAATTGAACGAGATTTTCACCAGAGAAAGAAAGGCAGAAATAAATTAATTACTAAATTTGGATCCAATAAGTTTACTCCGGCAACAACTGCAGGCCAACTGGCTCCAGCAATGCTCTCTCTCTCCCCCCCCACTACCCCCACATCTCTCTCTCTCTCTCTCCTCACTCTCTCCCCCCGCAAGCTCTCTCCCCTCAGTCACAATAATGGGCTTTGCCTCAAGTGCCGGATGCTATATTAGCTCTGGAATGTGCTGTAACAATAGACGGAAGCCAAAATTCCTGTCAGTTCAGTCTCAAAGGAAAATCTAGACTATATATTTCCCAACCCCCTCCTCCTCCCCCACCCCCAACCCCCCAACCACCCCTCCTCTCCCCCCCCCCCCCCACACAAAAAAGACTTAACTGAGCAGAAAACCTAATCAGTGTAAAGGGGAAACAGACAGTGTTGTGAGTAATTAGAAGTGTTTTATTATTATTAACAACAAAGATGAAATAAGCACAGCGAGCTCTTTTACTTTCCTTCGTTTGACTTTTCCTGATTTCTGGTTTCGCCCCCAACCCCACCGCCCCACCAGGCCTGACTCCCGGCAGCTACGCAGCAGCCACGATCTTATAGAATGGCACGACCGGCTTCGGGGGCTGGAATGACTTCCACCTTTTCCTACGAATCCATGTCACGGTCTCTGAAACATGCAGCCAAACTTTGCTCACCCTGTCTGTCAGCATCGAGGATTGGGAGGATATAGAATAATTATTGTTGTATTCGATGTAGCTCGCGCCTTATCGCGTCGTTGAGACGTCTCAAAACGCTTGAACAGGATACCGTATAGTGTAAAGTGAATTGACTACATCTTGTGGGCAAAACACAGCAGTCGATCTAGTACTTTATGGTACAGAAATTATGGAGAAAAGTTAACTTACTGGAAAAAGTTTGCAACAAAGTTTTTTAAAATATAAAATAAAGCCGTGTTATGTCTGTCGGTGCTGGTTGGTAACATGTTGTTGTGTGCTTAGATGCCATTATCTGTGCCAGTGACCATGAACCCTTTTTTAATCCTTGTTTTGTGTAACTAGAGAGAGAGAGAAAACACAGCCTGGATAGATATTTATTTGAAGGACAAGTGAGTCAAAGAAAGTCAGAGAAACACAGAGCAACAGGTGTCCAGTGAGCGATCACAAATTTCTCTAATGTTTTAAGTCTAACACAGAACCTGTCAAATTCAGAGGGTTAGACTCATCTTTGCAACCATGGGACATTCGAACTCAAACACTTTGCTTTGGCAATTGCACAGAACACAGGGCAACGCACAGATCATTTCTCGGAATCAATATTTTACAACAAGCCAAAAATCCATGAGAGTTTCCCCAGACTGCAATCATTGTAGAGATCCAATGGCCAATACATAGCCAACCAGCAGCTCGTGAATTAGACGAAGGAAAAGTTTTCTTGTTCCTCTTTCATCCGCAAAGTAGACAGTCAATTCACTTTACAGTATATCATGTGAACCGCTTTGGGACATCTTGAAGACGTGATAAGGCGCTGTATCAAATGCATATTATTAAAGGACTTTTAACACAAAATGTTTATTATCCTCTACATACCCCCCCCCATCCCCCACGCACACACATACTGTATTCGCGAGGAATCTTTCCATCTCCTACCGTGTTCAGAGGACCCAACACACACACATACACACACATAGCAGATGAAACATGTTGCCCTTTTAAGAGGGTGTTTTAACACGGGTGTGTCAGCCCAGCTCCTCAATGCTGCTGTGAAAGAAAAATACAGTATCAAAAAGTTGTCTTTCCGTTTGCTAAAGCCATTGGAAATCCCAGATTTATGAACCGACTGTAATCAGTCACTCTCACTGGATATTTTTGATGGAATCTAAGGGTACATTTCCCTGGCTTGATTTCCCACTCTCCTTTCCCCTCCCTCATCCCACCTTCCAAACAAACAACAACAATTTACATTTAATACAGGACGCACTCACGTAGGGCAAGGTTTCGCCCCCCCACTGCCCCCACCCACCACCCTGTCGCCTCACTTCACAAAGACTGAATCAATACTAATAATGGATTAATAATAATAATATCACAGTACTAATAATCCTCACATTTGACATAGATCCGTATCACATTGTTGAGACGTCTCAAGACGCTTCACAAGAGCACACGGTGGTGGGTATTTGCCCGTGTATTTTATCTGGGAATCTCTTTCGTTTGTCGAACGAGGGAGTTTGGAAGACCAACAGTCACGGTCAAACAGGGAGATATTCAGGCGAGATTCAAGGAGAGATGAGGAGGGCAGATGTCCTTTTTTTGTGTGTGAGACACAGACAGGATACTCTTCCGACACACATTGTTGATGGTGCTAACTGCTCGTGAACGTGTAATCACCCTAGCTCCCGATCACGCCTTGATTCTCATGAGAATTACCCTTGCTCTGTCAGCCCGTTCCTCGCTCCCCACCTCCCCACACCTTCCTCCGAGTCACCCGCATTTATCTAAGTGTGTGTCACACAGCAAAATGTCGCTGGTACCACTGAGTGACCCCAGGCCCCCACCATCCCCGGGGGTGGTGGTGGGGGGGGGAGTAATAATGGGAATAACTGACAAGACAGAGAAAGGAACCAGGGATTTCACAACCATCCATCACACCCACGATACGCACCCTGTTCAAATCAATGAAACCTAATCATTTTTCTGCAGCAATGCATTTCTTTAGCATCAGGATTCTGCTCACTGTCCTTCATGGAATGTTTGTGTCTAAACTGGTGCTCGCTTCCCCCGCTGGAGCTCTCTACTCTAACCCCATTCCTTGCTCTCTCTCTCTCTCTCTCTCCCCATTGTGTCTGTGCTGGTCCCCATATCCCTCCCCTCCCACCCTGTCCTAAGCTCGGGTTTGAAGCAGTGCCTGTCCAGCGCCTTGGGACCTCCTCCTGACGTGAAAGTGTAATTTTTTTGTTGCTTGCTCCCCGACTGGACCTCTCTAACCCCATTCCCTGTTCACTCTCTCTTTCTCTCTCTCCCTCTCTTCCCATCGTGTCCAATGAAAGTAGAATAACAAAGATTGCTTTCAATGCAACGCAAAGTGATGGTGTCCTCATGATGATCCCATTCTCACCAGAACAACTCAAGATAATTTTGATGGTATTTTGTACAAGTGTGAACGCACAGTTGATGTCAGAGTATGAATCATTGCGTCGTAACGAGATTGCTTAAATTCTGCAAGCAACAGCCTAAATGACAGCAGGATACAAACTGAGCAAAGCAGGCGCAATGAAGGATTTCAATATGGTAACAAACAAGCTGCCTCGTTCTCTTTCCAATGCCATCAGTTGGTTGGGCACAGAGCTGTTTAGATACTGTGTTTCACTTGGGTTTAAAATGCTACATGTGGGGGAACATCCTCCCGATGTGAAAGGCGCTCCATAAATGTAATTTTGTTGTTGTTGTAATTATTACAAGGAGCACCTTGTTGCAAGTTGTTCCACACATCACTTGGGCTGAGAAAAGAGACCCACCGTCCGAAAACACTCTCGCCTTTCACCATTTTGTCTTCAGATTTAACAACTTGCAACTCAACAGGACAGTGAACCAGAGCACTTGACCGTGGCGGAGCACGACCCTGAACTGGGGCAGAGAGAGGTGATCGTAGGCACTGTTGGAAGTGGGCGGACTTCAGGCGCGACCTGAAGAGGGGGAAGGCGGGGAGGTAGCTTCATATTCGCTTCACTTCTAGCACTTCACTTCTGGATAGGCATCAGGAACAGGGAACCCTTTGCTGCCTCTGCCATTACTACCCAGGCCGCTTCCATAAACCCTGAGGGCACTGATGCCAACTGCAGCCACAAGCCAACTCAACACCATCAATGGATTCCAATCCAAGAGAAAGAAAGTATGTGTATTCCATTCCCAACAATCTATCTCTGGGATTTCCATGGGATGCATGGAATTCTCAATTGGGCTTGGAGACTGTTAAGCAGCGGTGATGGGTTTCCGCAGGTGTCAGACACCCGGCTGAGCAAAGCCAAATGTGGTCCAATTTGGCACCAGGTGAAGTCTTTCCTCACTAGACCACGAGGGGGAGCCAAGATGTATTTCCTATAGCAACTCACATTGCATTCAACAGTTAACACATAATTCCAACCAGCACTGACTATAAATGCCTTGCGTTTTGTTAGCAAGAGAATATCCAGTCATATGGGAGATATTTAGACCAGTGGCAGATGTTACACCTTGGCTGGTACCCAAAACAGTTCTTAAAAACTCAATTTAGGAATTCTTGGCTCCAATAAAGAGTTTTCGTTGCAAATTGTTAGTGGGAATGAGGAATCGTTTGTGAATTAGATTGGGTTTCACCTTGAGATAAACACTCAATTAATGCTTCTTCGGAGTGACTTTATTCTGATTGCGTCGGAGGTGATTGAGGTCCCATTGTGAAGACTGACAAAGAAGATTGGGAGGATTGGGAGGATACAACTGGACAAATTGACGGCGCTGGAGGAGACCACTCACCCAGTTGTGCAGATTGTACCTCACTGGAAGAGATCTCGTCTAGTCCCAGTCTCATGCCCTTTCAACAAAAACACGCATTTACGCAGCCTGCTCCTCCCACTACACACACAGATTAGTGTCCCATAGCGCTTGACAATGGCAGAGCACGAGACTGAAACAGTCGATGAGGAAGGCGGAGAGAGTGGGGGAGAGATTTCCAGTTTCGACTCCCTTCCCCAACCACACTATCATATTTCACCTTTTCTGACATTTCGCCTCCCAAAATATCCAGTCACCCCACTTTACAATACATCCTAGGAAGCGTTTTGAAACTTCTCAACGTGGTAAGGCGCTGGTATCAGAATGCAAAGATTATTACTGTTATTCTTCATCTAATTCCTTTTGAAGGAAGAGAATTATTGATTATAAGAATCACTAATTAGGTATTTCAGGTAAGGCATTTTACATCCGACAATAGCAACTATGTGTTATAGCGACTTGAGATGCCCTCCTGATGTGAAGGGCGCTATTAAATGTGTTAATTTTGTTGTTGTTGTATAAAACGTCTTTCTCCAAACCTTTTCTTTCTACTATAACAACAGAATTACATTTGTGCAGCGCCTTTCACGTCTGTCGGTGGACAGTCAGTGTTTCGGACCCGAGCTGGGGTTCAGAATCGGAGAAGGTAGGGGTGGTGGGGTGGGGGGAAATGGAGGGTAATCTACATCTGAAAGCTAGCTTGAGCCCTGGTGTCAAGAGTAACAGCAGTATTCAGAGAGAAGTTCAACAGAGGGTTCGGAAGTGGAGTTGAGGGAGGGATCAGCAAGAATGTGGGGAGGGGGTAATAATAAAGTGAGTGTGTTGTATTTTCTCAGACCCCAAGACAAACAGCAACAAAGTGATAATAGACCCAAACTCTGCTTATCTGGTTACCCCAATACTTAGCCAACAATCTTATTGTATTCGCACCTTTCCCCAAATCACAGTTGAGATCAGATAAACACCAGTCTTATTTACTCTCTCCCCCTACTCCCTTTCCCCGTGGGGATATAGCTTCCCACCTCTGTGTGCGCAGCTCACCCACGCAGTGCGTACTGAGGAGGCGAAATGCAGGGGGAGGCTGGGAGTTCTGTCTATTAGGCTGCAATTAACACTGTGTGACACAGCGAGTGACTGGATTGATTCACCTCTTGCACTGACCATTCCTGACACCGCACACTTAACTGTGAGGGTTCAGCGCTACCCAGCCACATTCTGTATCAGCTGCCTCTAGAGGATGATTGTGTGAGACCTGTGTTCGAATCCAGGCAGGTTAGGGCGAAACCTTGCGCAAGTTTCCTCACTCCACACACACACCTAATAATAATAATCCCTAAAAAAAAATTCAATTGGTCATTTCAATCCACGGCTGTTTGTGGGATACGCTGCTGTGCGCAATTGGCTGCCGCGTTTCGTCCACAAATATACAGTCAATTCACTTTACAGTATATTCTGTGAAGTGCTTTGAGACGTCCAGAAGACGTCAAAAGCACTATATGAAAAATGCAAGGATTATTATTACTCAATAACCACGACACCCGACAACAGCAACTTACATTTGTGTAATGCCCCCAACGCAAGAGTGTCTCAGAGCAACAAGGCGTGGGTCACACTCACTCGAGTGTGTGCAATCTCTAATCACTTTTCTGAGACGTATTCAGAAACACTGGGGGAAGCTGGGAGGCAGTGAGGTGGGGGTGGGGGAGTGGTGGGGGTATATGTGTGTGTGTATATAACATCACCCTCCCCACTTCCCCCCGGCTGAGTGCCAGGCTCCGTCACTGTTAAGCTCCACCCCAATGCGTGAAGAAGGCTGTATACACTCAAATGCAATTTGTTGTAACACGCAACTGTTTCTAAGAGTTTCCTAATTAAGGAAACACAAGGGGGGATTTCCCCCGCACCCCCCAGAGCAGAAAGAGCGTCGATCCGCAAGAGGATTGTATCGAGAGGAGGAATGTCACGAAAAATTGTCCCGATTCGGACCTCGGTAATTACTGTGTCAATCAGGCGAGGATAAACTCCAGCCTGACCTCTGCTCAGATGGACTGAGGAGTAACAACAACAACTAAATTACATTTGTATAGCACCTTTCATATCAGATCAGCTTTGATATGAAGATATAGAGCGAAGGGGTGAAGTCATTGTTTATATTCCAATGGAGTGTGTGTATGTGGGAGGGAGGGGGAGTGGGAGGTTTAGAACTAGTTAAATTTACTTTATTGAAAACCGCACAATCATTTAGGAATGTCCTCTGGCAATCACGGCAATTCATTCAATTCGAAAGTCTTCCCCACGTCGAGAATGAGTGAAGCACTTTTAGCGTCTGATTTTTGGCAGCTTATCGCAGGCGAGAGATTAGGGAGGCATTACTCAGCCTCACATTAATGCCAACTCAGTTCATAACCCAAATCCCATTGTAAACAAAAGACAGGAAGGACATTGTCCTCGCAGCAACCTGCAGGTCGCTGAGATGACTGACCTTTCCTATCTGACCTCCACCCACGCAACATGGGGTCCTGTAGCTCAGTTGTTACAGCACTCGCCTTACAAGCGTGAGACCTATGTTCAAATCCAGGCAGGTCAGGGCAAAACCTTGGGCTAGTTTGCTTACTCCACGGACATGCCTAATAATGATCCCTTCCTAAAAAATTATAATGAATTGGTTATTTCAATCCATGACTTGTTTGTGGGGACGCTGCTGTGCGCAATTGGCTGCCGTGTTTCGCCCACAAATATACAGTCAAATTCACTTTACAGTATATTCTAAGCGCTTTGAGATGTCTGAAAGAGATGAAAAGTGGTGTATCAAATGCAAGGATTATTTTTATATTCTTATAACACACAGTCACTGTACTCGGTGAATCCTGCTAAGTGTTTTTAGATATTCTGGTCACATGAAACTCAAACACAAGAATTATTGTTTATATCACTATTTTGATATGCCATCCCTCATACCAACAGAAGCAAACAATATTTCCTCTGTACCTCCACAACATTTGATAACCAGAGATTAGCCCGGATACACGGGTGGTTGATGTGAAGACGTCTCACAGTTAGAAAAGTATTATTGAGTCGAGTCAAGCAAGGACTTTGACTTATTGCCTTTGTCCTGGAGGTGGGCAGAAGCCCGATGGTTTAAAATGACAGGTAAACCTCTATTTAGGACGGGGTTGCGCTCCTGAAAATCTATCTGGATCGAAACGTCCTAAATCGAAATGCGATTTCCCATGCGGTCCCATTATATAACCAGAGATGCGTTCTTTTCACAAATTTTTCTGACCTTAAACCCACTAAGTAACACACAAAACTACACAACATAACACACAAATTAACACACATAGGCAAGAAGCCGTACTTGGGGCTAACTGTACAGTATTGTACTTTAATACTGGCAAACGTTAATATAGTACACTACTGGCAAACTTTAATACTGGCAATGTGACAGTGGCAGTGGCACTTGCAGCTTCCCCACTCATCTTGATGTTGTGGAGCCCATAGCGTCTTTTAAACCTTTGAAACCACCCTCTGCTAGCACTGAAATATGGTGCCATTGAGCCTTCTCCTTCCTGATCATTTAACTCCCTAAACAATGATTTTGCCTTCTCTTGGATAACCAGGGTGTTGAGTGGTATATTACGCTGGTTCTGATCCTCAATCCAGACACTCAGCATTCTTTCCATGTTTTCCATCACATCACTCCTATGTTTTGATAATCTGCTTGCACCTGTAGCTGTAACACATCTTGAACTTGCCAGTATATTGTCTTTATTCTGTTTTGTAGTAGCCACCGTCAATCTAGCTCGCCCTAAAGTCCTCCCGACATCCATACCTTTTTCACCAGAATCGATGCTCTTTATCACCTCCAATTTAGTATTTAAAGTGATGACTTTGCGGGGTTACTAGCTGCTGGTGGTATTACCACTGCTCATTTCACTTACTACTGTCTTTTCCCCGACATGGTATAAACGCATTAGAGGCTGTAAATCGCTCAAAGTTGCTCGGGAATGTTTGGAAATTACTGTAATACTGACGTGGCGTCGTATCGCTTCAAAATCAGCTTGTTTTTAACCAATTATGTGGCAACATGCTATTGGCCAGTTCAAATGCTTGGATTTACCCGCGAATACACTATGGACTGTGCATATGGACAAAAAGGACGCGCGAAAAGCGACTGCAATATTCAAAATATGTACTGTACATGCGCAAAAAAAGTTCGTTAAAATGAATCCAAGTGTCCTATATCGATCAAAAGGTGTTAAAAAATTATGTTACTTCAAACGAAATGTCCTAAATAGAAGAGTCCTAAATAGAGGCTTACCTGTAGATTCATATTCAGAGAGCAAAGCTTGAAATCTATAAAAAGATTTGGAGACAGCTACACAACGCTGGTAGCAAAGGCTTTGTCTCTGTACTTTACAGTCGGGATTCAAAGCACTTAATGTTTCTGTTTCTTTCCAGGAGGACAAAAGGGAAGGTTTTACTTCGGTCACGTTCTTTCACAAAGCGCCACAGAAAATCACGGAGTCTGAAAGTGGAAGCAGATTTCTTAAGGCCACGGGGAATACTGAAGGGAGAGAGCAGGGGATGGGGTTAGAGTAGAGAAATCCAGTGGGGGAGTGAGCCCCAGCACAGACACCATGGGGCGAGCAGGAGGAATGGGATTACAGTATATAGTGACTTTCAAATCAGGAGTTCCCAACCGCTTAGAGATGGTGCATGGGGTGGGTAAGTTTGTGTGTGTGTGTGTGTGTGGTGAGGCTGGGGGTGGTTGTCAGGCTAGGGATGTGAAGTGGTTGCCAAGGAGTCAGGGAGGGGGGAGCCAGTAGAGACCCAAACAGAGAAAAGCTCTGACATCTCCAGGGCCCCGTTGACTGGGGAGAGAGAAGCTTGTGAGTTTCTCACACTGAGCAGACAGCTGAGGCCCTCGCTGTAGGGTAGGAAGTTTCCTTGGCTGAAGCCTGTGGGCTGATGGCAGACAGATAGTGTATTGCTGTCACAGTGGGAGGGAGGGAAGGAGAGAGGGAGGGTGGGAGGGCTGGTGCAGTAGCCACTGTTAGGGCTTAGGCGGGCGTTGGGCAGCCTCACACACTAGAGAGCTCTGAACTCACCACTCTCAGTCTGACAGCTGTCAGTCCAGTCTCTCTATCCTTTCTCTGCTACGAGTTCAAGCGGAGAAACAGCATAGAAACTCGAGGCTGTCACATTTGGACATCTTTATTTCTGAGAGCAGAATGATGTAAGGCTGGGGCGGGGGTGAGGAATCGGGAGGGTGAGGAGTGAGGGTTGGTGGGCGAGAAGGAAATCAATTGATATTTACACAGAGAAACAATCCATCCTTTTTTTTCCCTTTCTGTTTGAAGCTCGCATTAAAGTCGGCGATAAAGGAACGACCTTCCTCTCAGAGAGCAACTCCCCCCTCCCCCCCCCCCTCCAACTCCCCTATTACCACTATTATTAATGAGGTCGTTAATAACAATAATAATGGTCCTTGCGTTTGACATAGCGCCTTATCATGTCGTTGAGATGTCTCTTAAAGTAAACAGTTTCAACTGTGTGTTTTGTAGGCAGTTTGCGCACAGTGATGTCCCACAAACAGTTGTGGAGTCAGTGACCAATTTTATTTAGGGGATTGTCAGCCAGGACACCGGGGGGGAGAGAGAGAGACAGACAGAGAGAGAGAAACTCCCTTCTTTTCTCGTATAGCGCCGTGGGATCTTTAACATCCACCTGAACAGGCAAACAGGACCTCAGTTGAATGAATCGTATGAAGGACGGCACCTCCGACAATGTAACACCCCCCCAGATCCATTTCACTTTGGGAGGGCGTCTCAAAGCACTGAGAGTAGTGATAGTGTGTTTTCTAAGCAAATATATTATGTCCTAGAGATATTTTCTCATCGCAGACGTTTGCTGGGTGTGGATGGGGGTGTGGGGGGGTGAATGCTACCGAACCCTCACCCTACAATTAACTCTTAACAGGTTTCATCAATTCAGGACACAAGAGGCAAGCAATAAAGAATGTCTTTGGTTGATATTTATTATCAGACCAAAACAGCGCAGTCAGTCAATCAATCAATCAGTCAGTCAGTCAGTCAACTCAGAGAACACTCAATAAACAGCACCTTCATCAAAAAAAATGCTCAGTGGTTTTAACAGGATCAAATACTTCACTCGTTGCCGATAAATTTGTGGTGGTTCATAAAGCAGGTCACATCCAGGTAAGTGCAGTGGGGAAGAAAGTAATCACAAATACTTCCAATAGGTCAACTGAATGATCCGCTAGCATTGAAGGCGGATTCACGTAAGTTTAGCAAATCAGACAGGCCGTATAATCTTCACATCTACACCGGCTCTCACACTTACCGTTGCTAGGTTTAGGCTCCGTTTTGCTGTAATTGAGGTATTATGTCAAAAACAATTCAGTCTGCAGTTTTTCCAAACGCTCAATAATAAAAAAAAAGCCCGACTGGACTGATCGGATCTCGTATCATTATTAATAATAAATAATAACACCTGTCACAGTGCCTTTCACACCGGGAGAATGTCTCAAAGCGCTTGACGGGATACAGTGTAAAGTGGAATGAGTATTTTGTCGGTGAATGCAGCAGCCAATTTGCACCGAACAGCCGAACAAATGTCCCACAAACAGCTGTGCAATGAATGTCCAATTTTTTGTTATTTGGTGGATTGTTGGTCAGGACACCGGGAGAGCAAAACTCCCACTTGCTTTAATCCAGTGCCGGGGGAATCATTAACGTTTACCTGAACCGGGAGCTTGGTTTAACGTCTCATCTGAAGGATGGCACCTCTGACAATACAGCTCCCCCCCGCACTGCACTGCACTGCAGCATCAAACTAGATTGCGAGTTGAAAGTCCCTGATGTGAGGCTTGAACCCACAACCTTCCAACTCTGAGGTGAGACAGCTATCAACTGAGCCAAGCTGACACAGTACACATAGGGGGACTCCAAAGTCCTTACACGTAGATCTAGATGAGATGTTTCAACTGTATGGGCATGTAATCATTTATACACATCAACTCGGTGACATAAAGCTTTCACCAATACGATGAAAGACATCTCCTATAATAGCTGCACAGTCTAAAAAATAATAAAAAACACATAATTCATTAAAAAGTCTACGAGTAAGGACTTCTGATTCACTGTGTATATGACTGCGCCTGTCGCAATTTTAAGCTCAAAACAAAAACGATCGATCAGTCCAGTCGATTTGTTCCTGATATCTTCAGAAGAGAAGAAATAAAATGGTACTAATATCACATAAAATCAGTAACTTGTTAAAAAAAAAGGCAAGGCTCAATCTCGAACATTAAACACGCGAAAAAAATTTTTTTTAAAAAAAATCATTCAAAAAACATATGAAAAGTATTAAGAGGCTAGCTCACAGGAACGGAACTCCGCTTAAGCCCCAAGTCACACACAGTAAGTCAGTCAATGTGAAGCTCTCATTTTGTGGGAAGCGAAGCTATGCCAAGCTTGGAACAAAAAACGTAGGTCAAAGCAATAAAAAAAAATGTTTACATAACAGAAACCTTCACGGACGGACAGAAACCTTCATGGTGGAACAGAAAATATCCCCCCACCTCTCACACACACACACACACACACATAAGTTCTGAGGCAAATTTGCACCAAAGAATCATAACTTAACATGCATCAAAAACATGATTTTAAAACTCAAAGCCCATATAAAACTTAACTTCACAAAAACTTGGGCGGCAGATTGAGGGGGAAATTGGGGTGGTAGGGTGTGACGGTAGGGGAAGGAAGGGGAGAATGTAAGGAGAGGGAGTAGGAGGGCGGGGGGTGGGGGCTGGACCTCAGGAATCCTGGAAGCGTTTGTAAATAACGAAATCTTTGTGGGATCTCTGCTCTTGTTTCCGTTTCAATACATGAGATAGACACCTCAACCAAGTTCCAGAATCTCCGCGTTACAACCCCTGGTCTCCCACCCACTCTTCCCCTGCCCCACCACCAACTATTTTGGCCAATCTTGCAATTTAGAGCCCCTTGTTTCTCCTCCCTCTCCCCCCCCCCAACCCCACCCCCGCTACCCTCTCCGAGTTACCTCGGCTGCAGTGCAGGCAGTAATTTGGACGGATATGTAGCAGACACATCCACTCATGGGTTCTCTGGACGTTCATTGCGGTTCACAAATGGTTCCGTCCAATCTCACGCACTCTAGAAAAGGCACTAAAAACATTCGCAAACATCTGGCACAACTTTGTCCTTCATTGAGGTTTCCCTTCGCATCAACTTGGCGACAGGCGGCCATTGGAGGGATAGTCTGTGCTCCAAAGATGATTGGGGCTGGTCTTCCTGCTTGAGGGCAGGCCAGGGTTGAAGTGATTGGGTGATGGGCTGAAACCTACGATGGACACAGGTAAAACTTTCAGTACCACAACAACACCACCATATACAGTTAATAATAATAATCATCTTTGCATTTGATACAGTACTTTTCACATCTTCTAGACGTCTCAAAGCGCTTCACAGATTATACTGTCAAGAGAATTGACTGTACATTTGTGGCCGAAATCCAGCAGCCAAATGGGCACAGCAGTGTCCCCACAAACAGTCATGGATTGAAATGACCAATTTATTATAAGTTTTTTTTTAACGGATTATTATTAGGGGCACGTGTGGAGTAAGGCAACTTGCCCAAGGGTTCGCCCTGAACTGCCTTGGTTTGGACACAGGTTTCACGCTTGTGAGGCGGGTGCTCCAACCACTGAACTGCAGGAATCCATTAGTTTCATTACAACAATATCAACTTGCATTAGAGCCCCCTTCACAGAAGGCAGTGTCTCAGAGCGCTTAACGGTGATGGAGTCCGACAACCAAGCTGGGGCCGGGAGGAGCATAGCGACTTTCACGTTGGGAGGACTTCTCAAGGTGCTGGACAGTCAGGGATTTGGACCCGAGCTGGGGTTGGGATCGGGAGGAGAGGAGAGCAGGGGATAGAGGGTGGCTGAAGGCCTGACTGCCAATGGTGGGCAACAAAACAACAATACCAACAAGAAGTTACATTTACAAAGCGCTGTTTCTCGTAAGACAGCGTCTCACAGGGTCAAACCCCAAACCTAGGCCACCCTGAAAGGTGTAAAGAACTGAATAGATGGGATGCAGGTTGCCCCGATTAGAAAATACAAAAGGTTTAGCACGAAACTCGCCATCGCCAGGGACTTAACATCCCAAATATTAACCCTAGAATCATACCTCCAGGAGGGGGGGTCTTAGGGAGAAAGGCCGGATGCTGAGTTGGTTCCTGAGGAGTTAGGAAGGCATGGAAGGCTGGAGGAATAAACAGGGAAGAACATTGAAACATCAACGGCAGAAGAGTCTTCCCAGCAAAGCATCGGTGGTTGGAGAATGAGTGGGGGTGGGGGTGGGGGTTAGGGTTAGAGATTGATAACTTGGAGAGGACCCTCACCCCCTACAAACGCACAAGACTCACCAATGATTATGATGGCTCCCCCGGCAAGCAGTGCAAAGAGGGTGAAGAACATGGTTTGGTAGGAGTTAACGAAGTGCTGGAACACACCAACACCTTCCCAATGCGTGGCTGTGAAGAGGCAAGTTCCACACGTCAATATCACATGCCTACCACCCAATTAGCACCCACTATGGGTCTAAAATAAACCAAGGAGATGTTGGGGGCGGCGGGGGAGATGGGGAGATTCAACCACTTCCTACAGTACAGCAGGTCCCTGATTCCCCCCCCCACCCATCCCCCAATCCCCTGCCGCCCCCCACCTGCTCCCCATCCACTCACTCCACCCCCCAAGGACAGTTTTGTTTGCCAATAGACTGCCGAGTCCGCCTGCCTGTCCATCCGCCTATGAACGAGATCTGTTGTTGTTGTTAAGTGCTTCAAAACGTCAATGCTATAGGCGCTGTATTGTTGCACAACAAGGATCGGTGCTCCTCAATCCACCACTTGTTTGCAGGGACACTGTGGTGAGCAACTGGCTGCCGCGTTTCGCTCAAAAAAGACAATCACTCCACTTTATGGTATATCCTGCGAAGCGCTTTGAGACGTCTCAACCTGATAAGCTGCTGTATCGAATGTAATGATTATTATAATAATAATAATCCTTGCATTTGATGGCGCTTTTCACGTCTTTGAGATGTCTCAAAGCGCTTCACAGAATATACTGTAAAGTGAATTGAGTGTATACGTGTGGGCGAAACCCGGCAGCCAATTGCGCACAGCAGCGTGGGTCCCCACAAACAAGCGGTGGATTGAAATGACCAATTTTATTATTGTTTTTTGGGGGGGAAGCAATTATTATTAGGCATGTGTGTGGAGTATGGAAACTTGCCCAAGGTTTCACCCTGACCTTCCTGGATTCGAACACAAGTCTCATGTTCTAACCCCTGAGCTACAGATCTACAGTATTATTATTATTTACCATTATTATTACTCAAGGAGCAGTTTATAAATTGTTGAATTGTTACCTTGTCCTTCCGGGCTCTTATCAGTGATGTGGTGAACCCGGACTGGCACTGAGATGGACTGGTCCGTCAGTGAGTTGGAGATGATGATAGACGTTGAGGCTGTCCCTTGGCTCATCAGCCTGGCATCAGCCAGAGTCACTGTGTACTTCACAAAGCTCTGCGTCCCATAGAACCTCTCCTTCTCCTGAACAATGATCACTGGCGATCCCGATTTAGCCTGTGTGTGTGGATGGTGGAGGATGGGTGGGGTGGGAGGGGCGAGAGAAGAGAAAGTGGGTAACTAAATTATCAGAGGCGCTGTCCTTCAGATGAGATGTTAAACTGATGACCTGTCTGACCCTGCTAAGGTGGATCTTAAAAATCCACCCTCTGGTATTCAAAAGGAGAAGAGAATTTCTCTCTCTCTCTTTCACGCGGAGTGTCCTGGCCTCGAAATAGAATGAGTTACGACTCAACCGAGGCTGCTCGTAGGACATCGCTCTGCCGACGTCAGGCGAAAACTGTCCGCCTCATTCGCCCTCAAACGCACAGTCACTTCACTCTCACGATGCCTTGACTCTCGTGAGCCCAGGCTCAAGGCTTACCTCCAGGTTGCGGAGAATGTCGGCGCTGCCGAACACGGTGATCTCGGTCGCCCTGTACAGGTTGCTCAAAAGGACCTCGGACGGATCCGTGTAAAAACCGGGAAGGAACGGAACCTCGGCCCCAATCTGCTCTCCAGAGAAATGTACCCCCAAGACGACGGCCTCCACGTTGAGTGAGGTTTTAGCTGTGCTCAGCAGCTTAAGCTGGTGATCGGTCAGCTCCTTCATAGCAATGGTACATGTGTAATATCCTGCCAAGGGAGGCAAGCAAGTCACACTTACTAAAGGGCTGAGTTACTCCCTTTTTGCTTTAATGGCTTCTGGTGCAATTAGGCGTAAATCAGTGTCAAAAGGAAAGCAGAGGCAAACAGCCTGAATTAAATCTCACTCCGCGAGGCTGTCAAAAGTTTTTCATTTGAACCAGAAGATTGGATTCTCTATGGAAAGATCTCCCGCCTGGGCCTGCTTTTCGTTGCCACACGAGACGCCTCTCAGCAAGCGAAACCCTTCAGCCTATCCTGTCTCTTCCTTCCACCAACAACCGCCTTTCCAGCCCGGCTCTCTATGTAAATCGCCTCCCAGAGTCCCTGCTGTCTTCCACTACTCTCTACCCACTCCATTCATCTGTCCCTCCACCCCCAACTATAACACCTTCCTCTTTGAGCGTTCCTACGCTCATCTTCATTGTGCTTTGCCCCTATGCCCCAGGTTCTCCGAGATCCTACCCCACGGTATATAAATGCAATTTGTTGTTGTGTACGGCAATATGTGTCACTCGTTAATTACCCCCGGGAGGAAACACTTCCTGGTGTCTGCCCTGAAATTGCTCTTCACATCTCTAACCCCGAGTCTTCTTGCTCTGTGGTCTCAGTGGCCCGCCCTCCCCCCCACACACTCCTTCCCTCCCTCCCCCCACTCCCTCTCTCTCTCCCTCCCTCGCTCCGTGTGTGGATGTGGACAGTGGGTAAGGAATGCTGTACCTGCGTTTGTGTTGAACCCGGTCTGGACTCCGAACAGGTTTTGAGCAGTCATTTCGATGGCTTTGTTGGTGAAGCCGAGGTGACAAGCTACGCTGGACTCAGGGTGAAGTTCTAGGATGGCATTGGCTTGAGAGGCTGTGCAGTCGCCTGAACACCCACACACAAACAAGAGGAAACCAAAGGCAAAACAATCAGAATAATATCTCAAAAATCCTTGCAATTGATGCAGGTGACTTAATATCAGGTCTTTTGGAAGCATCTCAAATGCTTGAGATGCTTCCAAAAGCTTCACAGAATATACCGGAAAGTGAATCGACGATATATTTTGTGTGCGGAATAAATGAACCACATAACGCAGGAGCAACAAGGATTCATCACACCACAGTCTCCATCTGATTTACATTTGTGTTTTTAAAAAAAATCACTATATCGCTTTTCAATTCAAATGAGCCATCAATCCTTCAAAACGATGAGACAAAATTAGCTTGTAATTCAACTAGTGAATTCTGATTCCTTAATAGGTGAGGGAAACTCATATAAAAGCCAAGGGGAATGGGTGGGGGGAGGGGGAGGGGGGTTAGAGTAGAGAGCTCCAGTGGGGGAGCGAGCACCAGCACAGACATGATGGGGTCATGTCCCCTGGTCTCCTTCAGTGCTGGAAATTATCTAAGATCTTGTACGGAAGGCCGGTGGGGGGGTGGTGCGGGGGGAAGGATTAAGGATTACTGAAAATGTTCGTGTCAATACCAGGCGGGTTCCCTGTGAAAATGCTGAAGGAGACTGAAAACTTTGGGCTGGCTCTTTGCCTCGACTGATAATGTAAGATCAGCGAGAACGCTGCCAAGGTTGGGAGGCAAGGAAAATCACCTGTGTCAGCACAGCTAACATATCAAAACGGTCAACGATGGACAGGGAAACGACAAAGCTTCTTGCGGTCGCTTGAGCTTCACCAGGGAATTGGATTACCCCTCTCTAAAATACCTCCACTAAAGAAAACACAAGCAATGGATTCCAACGTGCGACGCAAATTTGTACTGTTAAAAATCTTTTTAAATCTGGAACGTTCTTCACCCACAAAACACAGCCCTTCCACTTCACAGTAGATTCTCTGAAGCGCTTAAGGGACAGAGATGTCTCAATGAAACGATAAAAGACAAGGCGTTCTATACCAGCCACAACCGTGACAACAAGAAACTTAACAAGCGTTTATATCGTGCCCCCCCCACCCCCCACCCCCATGCCCCACCCCTTCAGTCACCTCAAAGCGCTCACACCAAAACGCATGGATCAAACACACCCTTACATGGAACCGGAAAGTTGGTGAAAAAAAAAGAGAAGAAAATTAAGTTTGCTCTGTGGTTTGAGCAAATTAAATAAATCTAAATTTCCTCTGCTTAACGTCTGTGTTTAAAATTACACCCTCGCAGTGCTCAGCTCCCACCTACACCACCAGACTGCTATATATAGGGGTATTAGTGTTAAAATGCCAATTGCATGTTAAACGTCTTGTTTGCAGGCTGACATTGAGCAGATGTGCGCCAAGGCTTGCATGGTTTGTTATTAATTAACACGTGAAATGGCTGCTTTCTTGACCCATTTAACAAAAAAAATATAATCCTTACAACAACTAACAAACGCCTGCCCATGTGTTGCTGCATTCCACTGGGCACTCAGGCACAGGAAGAGGCCCCTACCCTCGCAGCCTGTTCTGCCTTTCCATTAGATCACGGCTGATCTGTACGTCCTTTGATCCTTGACCCTGACCTAACAAACATCTATCAACCTTCAGTCTGGGCAATATGAATCCAACACCACACAGCCTTTTGAGGGAGAGAATTCCAGATTCCCACGAGAGTTTGGGTGAAAATACGCTTCCTGATTTCACCCCTAAATGTCTTAGCTCTAATTTTAAGATAATAATCATTATAATCCTTGCAATTGATATAGCGCTTTTCACATCTTATCGACGCGCTTCACAGAATATACTGTAAAGTGAATTGACTGTATATTTGTGTATATTTGTGGGCGAAACGCGGCAGCCAATTGCGCACAGCAGCGTCCCCACAAACAGTTGTGGATTGAAAATGACCAATTTTTATTAGTGTTATCATTTACTAAGATGATGCCCTCCTTACCTTGCTATGGTCCTCCGCCAACCCCCTCACCACCCACCCACCAGAAGGAATATCTACCCTACTGAATTCCTTTATCATTTAAAGTACCTCAATTAGATCACCCCTCAACCTTCTAAACTCAAGGGAATACAAGCCAAGGTTATGCAATCTGTCATCACAGTAGTTTATCCTAGCAGCATGGATGGATGGGCAGGAGAGTGGGGGGGGGGTAGAGAGTAAAGATATGTTTCACTGGTCTTTGGCGAACATCAGTCGTGTTTTGACGCACCTCTCCCAAGCCTTCACTTCATCTCAGTTTTGTGCTCAGAGATGGTGTGAGATACAATTAATCACTTTGCGGAGATTGCTGCCAGGATAGACAGCCTCCTTGATTCTGAGCATCGCAGTAATTCTTTCCCACTGAGGCGAAAGAGAAAGATTACCTTTTAAATTGCTGCTGCTCTCTCCGGTGGTGACGGACACCCTGAAGCTCCCGGTTCCAGACTGGCTGCTCATGTGAGCACCGCTGAGAACTTGAACCACAGTCTGCCTGGCCCCTAGCACCACCAACTGCAAAGAATGGGGGTGAGGGGTGGGAGGGGGAGGAAAACGGACGGACAACATAAGGTGGGAGACATAAGATCAGAATTGCCCAAAGAGCTGGTGCGATAAGATTAATACTTGCATTTAGTATTGCGCCTCTTCACGTCATTGAGACGTCTCAAAGTGCTTCTCATGATATATTGTCAAGTGCAGTGACTGTGTATTTTGTGGGCGTAATAGCGGCAGCCAATTGTGCGCAGCAGGGTTCCACAAACAGTCGTGGATTGAGGGACTACTGACCATTAAACTGCTGCGTGTCAACGCAACGAACAGTCAAGATAAGTGGCAAAATTCCACGTTGGGACGTGGAATCGCATAGTCTAAGTTGATGTCCCAATTCACAATTCAACGCTGGGGGAAGTGGGGTGGGGGGGGTTGGTGTAGGCATTACGGGGGTTGGAGATCTCTGACTGACATCCCATCTGCTTCTTCAGGCGGATGTTAACAACAACAAAATTGCATTTATAGAGTGCCTTTCACGTTGGGAGGATATCCCAAGGTGCTGAACAGTCAGAACGGGACCTGAGCAGGGGAGAGGAGTACGGCAGGAGGAAAAGGCAGGAGAGTCAGGAGGGGAGAGAGAGAGTTGGGAGGGCAACAGAAGGCACGGTTGAAAAGGAGGGTCTTGAGTTTGGCCTTGAAGGAGGCGAGGGAGGGAGCGAGGCGAAGGGACTGTGGGATGGAGTTCCAGAGTGTGGGGGCAGAGAGGCTGAAAGCCCGTCCGCCGATAGTAGGGCGAGTCGGACAGGGAGCATGGAGCAGGACGGAGACTGCTGAATGGAGAGGGCGAGGAGGCTCATAGTCGGTCAGCAGGTTGGGGCCGGTGGCGGACAAGGTTGTGAAAACGATCCCACGGCGCTATTCAAAAAAAGAAGGGAGTCCCTCTCGCTCTCTCTCCCAGTGTCCTAGCCGAGAATCCCACAAATAAAATGGGGTCACTCACCTCTTTGTAGGTTTTCAGGTACCCAGGTACCTCATAATACACAGTGACAGCCCCCGAATCCCTGGCCACCGCCGCCCCGGTTTTCGGATCAATCTGAAGGATGTTGACGGAGGAGGTCGTCCAGAATCCCAAATGAGCTGCGGGGACACAGCCAGAGGTCAGGGCTTTAATCATCCATACAAACAGCCACACACAAACAGGAGCTCATTCATTCAACCCCATGTGCCACTGTCCAGGTTTTATTCCTCCGTCTATCCTCATCCTAAACTCCTTGCTCTTCTCCAGTTTTCCATAACATCCTTCCTCCCCACCCCCACCCACCCATCATCTACCTGTCCCAATTCCTTCTTAAAATGCCCCTGGCAATTTATTCTGATAAATCCTGTTTTGTGGAGGAAAGATCTTCCTAACGTCCCCTTAACCATGCTCTTGGTTAAAATCTAGCCTCTGGTTGCCTAGAAGTAGGTAGGAACCCGGTTGTTAGTCAATGTTAATTAGACGGTTGCTCCTCCGGGGTTGGGAGGGGGGGCAGCGGGGAGGACAATAATCCCTTCCAAATAAATAAATAATAATAATTTGGCCACTCAATCCACGACTGTTTGTGGGGACACTGCTGTGCGCAAACGCTACTGCGTTTCGTCCACAAATATACAGTCAGTTCACCTTGAAGCGCTTTGAGACACAGTTTAGAAGACGTGAAAAGTGCTATATCAAATGCAAGGATGATTATTATTATTATTATTACCCTCCTGATTGACCAGGTTGCTGGTGAAGCAGAGGACATCTCCCACCACGATGCTCTCCACAGATCCCAGTGAGATGGCGTGTTGGACTGGCAGGGGGAGGTAATCGGCAAAGCCGGTGTGTTCCGTGTCCCAGACCCCCAGCAACGTCAGCCCCACGTTCACTGTCCTGACCACAAACGTATTGTTCACCCCTCCTTTCCCGATCTGTAGAAGGTCATCCCTGTCACACAATAAAGAAGGCATTTTAGTACAACACCATGATTGTGGTGTGTGTGTGTGTGTGCACACACACCACAATCATGGGTGTATGTGTGTGTGTCTGTGCATGTGTGTATGTGTGTGTGTCTGTGCATGTGTGTGCGTGTCTGTATCCGGCGCATGTGAAAACGCATACAAACCAGAGCGAGTTCCAAATTCCACGAATGCCACTACACATGGAAATTCTCCTTGTTTGGAATGGAAAACCAACTCTCTCTTCCGAGAGACCCAATCCTTATCCAACCCGAGACTATGAACCTAGACGCAGGTTGGCAAAAGCCAAGGGTTGGGGGGCAGGGTGGGGGTGATCCCCAGAGATGACCAAGGATCACAAGTTGGGAGATGGAACCTATTAACTAACCTACTTTAACAACAAAATGATACTTGTATAGCACCTTTCAGGTAGGTAGGGGTTAGAAGGTCATGGATGTAGGGTGGGGTGGAGGTTGTGGAGGGCTTTAAATGTGAGCACCAGGATCTTGAATTGGTTCCTCTGGATGATGGGGAACCAATGGAGTAGCTCATGGCAGACCTTGAGAGGGGTGGTTACCTGTTAGTTGCAAAGCTCACGACTGAATTGTGAGCGTGGAAGGTGTCCCCCGTGTGGTCGTGGAAATGGACAGTTAAAATCAAGGTCATTCCCACAGGAATAGCAGCTGGGAGCTCCTTGTTGACGGTGTGGATGGCTGGGCTGGTGCTCACTCTCATGTAGGATACAGGCGTCACCTGGGGACAAGAAACAAAATCAAAGCAACAACGGTCGATGTTAAAGAGAAGTAATAATGTGGAGTGCTGCAACCCAGTGGTTAGAACACTCGCCGTACAAGTGTGAGACCTGTGTTCAAATCCAGGCAGGTCAGGGTGAAACCTTGGGCAATTTTCATTATGCCACACACTCATGCCTAATAATAATCCCTCCCAAAAAAAAACATAATAATAAAATTGGTCATTTCAATCCACGACTGTTTGTGGGGACGCTGCTGTGCGCAATTGGCTGCCGCATTTCACCCACAAAATGCAGCAGTCAATTCCCTTTTTACGGTAAATTCTGTGAAGCTCTTTGAGTCAGCTCGAAGACATGATAAGGCGTTATATCCATTACAAGGATTATTATTATTACAGTTGTTATTATTACTCGATTCCACATAATAAAGTAGTTAAATGTCTTCACTGGGCATCTTGTAAACACTTTTGACGGTTAATGAAAAGAGCAACTGGTATGAACATCATCAGCAGCGAAAGTGTCATCGCTAAACAGCATTGCAATAATCTGCGATTCACAAGTACATACAGAGAGAGACGAGACACAAGGAATGAGAGAAGAACAAATGACTAAAATGAACCCAAACTGAGAACTATCCTAGCGTGTCTGCAGCAACAGCTGGCAGGTTCGCTGTAAATCACAATAATAATAATCCTTGAATTTTATCACGTCTTCTAGACGTCTCAAAGCGCTTCACAGATTATACTGTAAATTGAATTGAGGGGAAAGTATTTTGATAGACTAACTGTGGAGCTCCTGTAGCTCAGTGGTTAGAGCGCTCGCCTCACAAGTGAGAGATCAGGGTTCAATTTCTGGCAGTTCAGGGTAAAATCTTAAGTTTCCTTACTCCACACACCTGATAATAATACCACAAGAAAAACAAATTATAATTTGGTCACTCAATCCACGACTCTTGGTGGGGACACTGCTGGGCGCAATTGGCTGCTGTGTTTTGCCCACAAATATACAGTAAATTCACTTTACAGTATATTCTATGAAGTGCTTTGAGACGTCCAGAAGACATGAAAAGCGCGATATCAAATGCAAGGATTATTATTATTATTTCGTGGGCGAAACGCGGCAGTCGGTTGCGCGCGGCGATGTCCCACAAACAGTAGTGGGTTATTGGAGTGACCAATTTATCATTGAGTCCTTACCTTGACGGCCACGGTGATAGTCTGATTCACGCCAAACTGCTCCTCGGAGTTGACCTCGATGGTCGAGGTCCCGGTGATGGAGCCGGATGTCACCACACCGTGTTCATCCACCTGCACCACTGGAGGTTTGTCCGAAGAGTCCTGCACTCGGTAACTGAGTGATGCCACACCATCCCTGCGGATCCGGTCAAGTACCAATCGTTAGTCAGTAACCAGCACATCACCATTGCCCAATGCTCGGGTCAGAAGGGTTGTGGGGAGTAGGAGAGCAGGGGGAGTGGGATTGGCTTTGAATAGCTCTTTACAAACAGCCGGCACAGACTCGATGGGCCGAATGGCCTCCTTTGGTGCCAAAAGATTGTATGATTCAATGAAGTGCCCCAGGATTTGGAAACAGTGGACCCGGGAAAACCTTGTTCAGACTCAGACTAACTGGCAGGAGCTTCATCTGGACACAAACCTGGATCGATGATCTCGAGAGGGATCAGACTACAGGCATCAATGGCCGTTTACGAGATATTTTTTCCACCACCGATATTTCAGTAACAACAACAAAATTACAGTAGTATAGTCGCTTTCACATCAGGAGGACGTCCCAAGGCGCTGAACAGTCACTGTTTCAGACCAGAGCTGGGGGAGGGGAAGGTGGGTATTGGGAGTTGCCGATGAGAACATCGAAGATGAGAGTTTTGAGGCAGGACTTGAAGGAGGCCAGGGAGGGAGTGAGGCGGAGGGACTGTAGGCCTGGGCAGCGACGTTTCCCGGAGACACCAAGTCATTCTGTGACAGACCACAACTGATGGTCCAATCCGCTCCCGGTCTCCGCACGAACCCCTCAAGCGCAAGATCGAGATGGTCTTTTTAATAAAAAGAATTGATGAGAGAGTTTTTTTGTTCGCAGTTACCAAATCGGTGTGATGAGTAACGACGTGACGCTATATCATTGGGCTAATTCTAATTAGTCGCAATTCAAATTCCTGCGATTTCTTAGCTCCGAGGCCTCTGCACCCTGGCCTAGATGCAGCTTATTGCAGCTATGACAACAAGAGAGTGGGCAGGAAGTCATTAGGCAGACTCGCTCGTGTTGCCCTCCAATTAGCGAGTTCACTGCCCATCTTGTGAGTTCACTTTAATTGGGCAGAGATTGCCCATGCCGTGCGGAACACAACACAATGCCAGAGAAGCTTGAAGGGACTCGGGAAAAACTCTTCCACTTCTCACGGAAATGTCATTAAGCAAGAATGTTGCCGGCTCAAACAGAAACTTCAAGGCCAATTATTCACATGCAAATTACTATTTTATTTTGCAAGATCTAAGTTGAGGCAGTTTCTTTTCCCCACCCCCCACTCCCCCTCTCTCCCCCACCCCCACCTCACTGGAATGTAGTTTGACTTGAGGTTTGGATTGGTTGTGAATTCTTTCCCATGCCCCCCAAATAGTTTCGTCCAATAAAATATACAGTCAATCCACTTTTGTAGTATATTCTCTGCAGCGCTTTCAGATGTCTCAATGATGTGACAATGCGCTACATCAAATGCAAAGATAATTTTTAGTACTGTGCCCTCCTCTACACTATGACTTGTACATATGTCAGCCATCATGCACTTAGGCTGCTGTACAGCAACTGGGTGGGTCACTGCCCCAGTTGGGAGGGAGGTACCAGGAGAGAGGAATGAGGGTTCTGACTGACCGAGAGGTATATAAGGAGAAGGTTCTGTTGGCAGGGAGCAAGGCTAAAGGATTCGGGGAGGGGTTTCAGGGGGGCAGGGGCTGGGTGGCAGAAACTTTGGGTACTAATATAGTGACAAAAGATGGTGGGAAAGGAGGAAAAAGAGAGAGAGAGAGGTTAGAGGTCACGCAAGAGAAAATGCGCTCTCACTCAAGAAGTTATTAAATAGTAATTTTTTTTATTTTGAAAAAGAGGCTATTAATGGTACAAGTTTGGCTCACTGCCAATCTGAGCAGCTCCAAACCGCAAAGCTTTACACAGAGGCTAACAGGCTGTCCATCTCAAGACAGACTAAAAGGCTCCAATTACCTGAAGGTCTGGCTGCACAGACAGCCTGAAGGCAGAGAACGCAGCGCTGTAAGATTAGGCGGAGGGAATGGCCCACGCGGGATTAACCCCTTTGGGTGCCACTACATTGACCTGCCCCCACCACCCACTCCCAACCTGGCGAGATATAATGCACACAATCCTCGCACATGACACAGCGCCTTATCACACCGTTTGAGGCATCTCAAAGCGCTTCACTAAATGCATCTTGAAGTGGATGGGCTGAGGGTTTTGTGGGTGAAACGCGGCGGGCCAATTGTGCACAGCAGCGTCCCACAAACAGTCACGATTGAGTGATCATTTTTTTCTTTTACTCCCACCCCTGAAGATCTGAGCGTCTTTATCACCCAAATTCTAGTCTCGCAACACACAAGCTGACACGTTCTGCAGTTACCCCACCCCTCCACTTCCCCACATTAAGAGAACAAATCAGAACTCCGAGGGTTAAGATATGTCTGGTTCAGCAAATGGTAAACGTTACATTTAATTGGAAGAAAAACACGTTCACCCACGTTTTTCCCAAATTATCGAGCAACACAACTCCACCGAAACCACCGGCCGTAGCTATGTAAAATTCGAAGCCTTCGAGACACTAACTCCTATGTGTTGATAACACATAGACTCTCATTGCCAAAGCAATTGGTCTCGCGAGAGCCAATTTTGTTTCCGACCAAAGTGGGGAAGGGGAATAATTCAGACCAGCCGGTCAAATCACCTCCAACACGCATAGTCTTTTAGACCGTAGAAAATACTGCGAAGCAGACTACGTACACATCAGGCCACAGGCTCGCCCACCCACACCAGTAATTGTTGCTCCTTTAAGCGCATTCGGTTTTTCATCCAATTAAATGGGACGTCCTCCCGACGTGAGAGGCACTACACAAATGTAATATTGTTGTTGTTGTCCATTGTTGCCAATTACCTTTCAGATTACTCCAAAAGAACTGGCCTTTTTTTAATTTGGCGTTTTCGCACCCGGGTTAAAAAAGTGTCAAAGGCGAGCGATTTGACCCGAGCATTTAGAATGATCAAAGCAGAATAAGCATCTTTTCTCCCTATGATCTGAGGGTGCAATATTATGTAAGTATTCTCTATTATATTATAATCCAATCTAATATAAAGATATCAAGCATTCCCTATTATAATAGATTATAATCCAAGACAATATTTTCCCGTCTCCCCCCACCACCCCATCCTATGTTGAAGAGACGGAGAGGAGCCCAAGCCAAGATCACTTGAGATCAATCATTCAATCAATCATTCAGGTAGCTACAAACCTACTTTGCTTTAAAAAGCATCAGATTTTTTGCCAGGAAAGGTTAGTTAGACGTGACAGCTATTGCCTGCCCTGCCAGCTGCTCTAAACACTTACCGGTTGGTTTGAAGTTTGAGGATGGAATTTGGCGACATTAACAGCTGCTCGACCTCAATGCTTGGACTCAACAAATGGAGCTTCTCAAACACCTGTGGAATGACAGTGCAGGGATTTACTTTAGGAAATAAAATCAGGACGGACGGACACACACACACACACACACAAACAGTATGTATATAGTTTGGGACATGACATGTGCAAGCAACTGCCAGGATGGTGCGAGGCGAACTAGATAGGCCTTTTGTGCTTTTCACATCTTCTAGACGTCTCAAAGCGCTTCCTAAAATATAATATAAAGTCAATTGACTGTATATTTGTGGGCAACATGCGGCAGACAATTGCGCACAGCAGTGACCAATTATTATATTTTTGGGGGGAGGGATTATTAGGCGTGTGTGTGGAGTAAGGAAACTTGCCCAAAGCTTTGCCCTGATCTGCCTGGATTCGGATACAGGTCTCACGCTTGTAAGGCGAGTGCTCTAACCACTGAGCTACAGGACTCCCCACATATAAAAATGCAAGTTGTTGTGTGGGGATTAAAGGTACCTCAATCTGTATCTCGTCCGATAACTCTTGGGCCTGGTTTTCAAATGAGCCTGCAGCGGGATCGATGGCCCTCACCACCACCCTCAGCCCCGTCCGCCCCTTGGTTTTGCTGAACACGTTCATCGCAAAGTTGTTGATGTCCAGGAGCTGACAAGAGGCCTAGGAATACGAGAAGAGAATGTCAAAAAGAGCAAGCGTTGGACAAACACTAACTCGTCAGTTCCCACTGAACAATTCTCCCATTCGCTCGCTCTGTGAGGACAGGCGGATGGATAGAAACAACAAGAAAAATAAAATTACATTTCTAGAGCTTGGGAGGGAGCCCTAAGGCGATGAACAGTCGGGTCGGGAACCGAGCAAGGGAGAGTGGCAGGGATGGGGACGGAGGAACGGGAGAGAGTTAGTAGAGGGAGAGAAACACAAACACACACGCATCCCTTCATAACAACTTCGATTTATATAGCGCCCTCCACGCCGCCCTTCACCACACACACACACACACCACCTACCACACACAAATATGCACACACATGCAACCCCCACAGTAAAGAGAGCTACAGTTCAACTCTAAAGCCCAACAGCTGACCAAACATACCTCCGAATGCCGTGTGCTGAAGTCTATGATGTCTCTCTTGGTGACTGACCAGTGAAACGTCAGGCCAGGCTCTGCGTTGCCAAAGGAGAATGGTGTCTGGCTGCCTGTATTCCCCATAACGTAGACCGGCATCTGGGAGCCAAGAGCAAATAATAATAATAATCCTTGCATTTGATATCGCGCTTTTCACATCTTATCGACATCTCAAAGCGCTTCACAGAATATACTGTAAAGTGAATTGACTGTATATTTATGGGTGCAACGCGGCAGCCAATTGCGCACAGCAGCGTCCCCACAAACAGCCGTGGATTGAAATGACCAATTTTTATTATTGTGTTGCTTTTTTGGGGGACGGATTATTATTAAGTGCCTGTGTGAGTGGAAGTAACAAAACATGCTCAAGGTTTCACCCTGACCTGCCTGGATTCGAACGCAGGTCTCACGCTTGTAAAGTGAGTGCTCTAACCATCGAGCTACAGGAGCTCAGAACCACTTGGGACACCAACAACGAGGAGCCCGAGGGACAATCTCAACACCAACAGAGGCTCAGACACGTTCACAGTATTGCCCAGTGTGGGGGGTGGAGGGGTTTGTGAGCTTGCTTGTGTTTGCCAAAGAGGACACGGGGCTTTGCTTATAATTGTAATCTCACCCAAACCGCCTGTTGGCAACGCTTTACCAGCGAGATGGGGATCGGGACATTACCTGGGTGCCTGTCTTCATCCTGGTGATGGGCGCCCGGATCCGCACCGACTTCAGCTGAAAAACTTCCACTTCCACTTCGTCCTGACGGCGACAACAACAACAACTTATACCGACGCACCAGGATGTAGCATCCCTAGCGCAGGTTAGCGCCCCAGAGCGCTTTGACGGTGGGTGGCAGAGCACGGCAGCGAGCTGGGGCGGGGCTTTGGATGGTGATATAAAGAGATCACAGCGCCGGGCCTGAACATGGGGCAGATTGCCGGTCGCTCACCTGAGAGATCACTACCACTTTACCGCTTTCGGCATCGACAGCCTGCACCAGCCCAGTCACTTGCCCATTGCCCACCGCCAGCGCCTTGACGTGCCCAATGTTACTGACTTTGGCGAGGCTCAGGTCACTGATGGAGAACATGATGTTGGACTGAGGCTGGGGACCTCCCTCAGCAGTGATCTGCAACAAGACAAGACCCCCCCTTTCATATCAGTGGTGTCCTGCAGCGTAGCGGTTAGCGAGCTCACTGGCTGGAGTGATCAATTGTGCACAGCAGTGACCCACAAACAGTCTTGGAATGAGTGATCGCTCCATTTTCTGACAGGAGGGATTATTAACCCCCCACTCCCCTCCTCCCAGAAAGCGATCCACCAATCAACTAATATCCGGGTTCCTACTTACTGCTAGGTAAACAGTGTGTGTGTGTATGTGGTGTGTGTGTGTGGTGTGTGTGTGTGTGTGTGTGGAAGAAGGAAACTTGTCTAAGGTTTTGCCCTGTCCGAGAATCAAACCTGCCAGTGAGAGGAGCGATCTAACCACACTGAGCTACGGGACTCCACAAAAAGCTCATGTAAACTGTGCGGTTAGGGCAACGTAAATTGTAATTGTAAAAAAGTGTGAATTACATTGGATTTTTTCCCCTGCTTTCGTTGCCCCAACTCCTCCAACTCTAGAGTTACCGAGAGGAGCAACTTATATGTTCAGGAGACGCCAAGTTACCGTGGACGAGGACAAAGCGAGCGACCGAGCTGTGCAGAGACGCTCCTCAGTGAACAGAGAGCGAGAGAGAGTGAGAGAGACTCTATCAATATTAAAATGATTGAAATCCACCCTTGACTGTGAAACGTACCTGCATCGTGGCTCCCACCATCAGGGTGAGCTTTCTGGGGATCAGTCTGAAGGGACGGAATACCTACAGAAGCACAGAGAGAGAGAGAGAGAACAAAAAGATAATGCGAAGTATTAAAGATTCAATTTTAGATTAAGGCCCCCGTGAATCAGCTCCAACAGACACATTCCCCGTAATTAATAATCACAAAAGCTGCTTCACGTCGCTTCCCAAATCTCTCACACGAGGTCGGAACTCGCTCGCCATTCTACTGTTGGTAATCATAATCCCTGCGTTTGATTACGGGGCCTGATCACGTCGTTGAGACGTCTCAAAGCGCTTCACAGGATATACAGAATAATGGGGGTGGGGGGGGTGGGGGGGGGGGATGGGGGAATGTATGCGTTTGTGAGTGAAACGCAGCAGAGAATTGCACACGGCGGCGTCCCCACAAACAGCCGTGGAGTGAGTGACCAATTTTATTTGAGGACATGGTTGGCCAGGACACAGCGAGACAGAGAGAAAATCTTCTGATAAAGCGTCACCTTAGACCCACAACAAATGACGTTAGTTCAGTGCCTTTCATGTTGGTGTGAGTTCAAGGTTATTTGTTTACAAGGGGAATTGTTGAGCAGGCTGTTGTCTGGGTCTCGATGGCAGAGCGAGTGTCTGGCTCTCACTCACCTCGATTTGCTGCGGTGCTGAGCTCAGCCTCTTGCCTTGTTTGTTGGTGACGGTGGCGGTCAGGCTGGTCTGCCCGATGGCCACTCCTTGCACCGAGTAGCTCACAGTGTAACTGTCCAGGGCATCGTCCAGAGGCCTGGAACAGACATAAAGCCATTCAGCAATCCAGGCCGACAGCAGGACAGCCATCACAAAAGGTTCACAAACCAACTTCTCAGTCAATAGAGATAGTGCCATAGTTTGGTGTGCATGCAAATGTGTGTATGCGTGTGTGGTATGTGTGTAGTGGAGTGGCTTCCAAACTTTAAATAGCGGCACCCCACCCCAACTCAGTAAAGGTTTTGTTGCGCCCCCCCTCCTTCATACATGAGTCCACACATACTCGGAGGCTCGAGACTCTAAAGTTCTGCACCCCCCACCAGCCAATGGTTCGCACCCCCCAAGGGAAACTAATAGTGTAGTGTGTATGTATGTGCGCGTTGCCTGGACGGAGTTAATCAATGAAGACTTCCTGAGCATTATTCCTTTCTGTGTAGAAACAAGGAAGCGCATACTCACTCCAGGGAAAGTATCTGAGAGGCGGCTTTCACTTTTAAGGCCATGAAGGGGAAGTATTTGGAGAGGAACGGAGTCTTAGAATGATCCAGAACCCGCACGTAGGCTGTGACTGTTTTACCAATCTCCACCTGAGCAACACAAAGCGAAGCTCACGTCTCCGTCAGTCAAAACAAAACTAAACTAAACACCCTCCTCTCCGAGTGAAATCTCAGATCAGCAGCTGGATAAAATCATCCTACAATTAACGGGCAGATAAGGGAACTCACTGCTCATCACTTCAAATTCCTGTTAAGTTCTGCTTAAAAAGTTTGTGTTAAAATAATAATAATAATCATAATCCTTGCATTGGATAAAGCGCTTTTCACATCTTCTAGACATTTCAAAGTGCTTCACAGGTAATACTGTAAAGTTAATTGACTGTATAAATTTGTGGGCGAAACGCGGCAGCCAATTGCACACAGCAGTGTCCCCACAAACAGCCGTGGATCGAAATGACCGATTATTATTGCTTTTTTTTTAAAGGGGGGACAGATTATTATTAGGCGTGTGGAGTAATACAACATCATATAAATAAATATCTAAAACAAATACAGGAGTTAAAGAAGTTTTGCTGAGCGGCAATGGGTTTCCGCGTGTGTCAGACACTGAGTTTCGCACTGAGTTGAGGAAAAACTTCTTCACTCAGAGGGTAGTGAATTTATGGAATTTATGGAATTCTCTACCTCAAAAAGGCTGTAGATGCTCAGTCCTTGAACATATTCAAGACTGAAATTGACAGATTTCTTATGGACAAAGGGATTAAGGGATATGGGGATAAGGCGGGCAGGTGGAGTTAGATTAGAAGATCAGTCATGATCTTATTGAATGGTGGGGCAGGCTCGAGGGGCTGAATGGCCTACTCCTGCTCCTAATTCTTATGTTCTTATGCTCTTACACTGTGCTGACCAGCCCCAAACAAGCGCCTTTGGGCGGGACATGGCTCACCTTGTCCACCACGCGTATGTACAGCTCTAGGATGTCAGACACATGCACCTCGGCCTTAGCCGGTCCCAGGAACGCCAGGCACAAGTCATGGATCATCACCGTCAGGAGTCCTGGGTGGATGGGCTGCACCTATAGACACCCCAGCACGTCATACATCACACAAAGACACCTCACAGGGAGACAACCTCTCCAGTGCTCAGCAACCTCACCCTACCCCACCTGCCCCACCCACCTCCCTCACAACACCACTTGTAGAAAAACCAGAGGAGATGTAAAATCACACAAGACATTTCCCTTTTGTAACATCAGCCCCTTGGGACGTCCTCCCGACGTGAAAGGCGCTACACCAACGTAACTCTGTATTATATTGTATTGCTCTCGTCCTTTCAGAATCCCCACCCAACCAACTTCCCGCGTCAGCAATCACAGCCTGCATACAACTGACATGGATCGAGTTGGACAGAGTTCCTGAGAGACGGACTTGTGTTTCCTCCATCATCAACAACAACAAAATTACATTTATAGAGTGGGCTTCACGTCAGGGGGACGTCCCAAGGAATCCCATTGGGAACAGTTAGGCCAAAGGTCCCTTCCTCCTCCTCCTCCTGACCCTCTCCCCCACAATGTAAGCCTGTGCGCAACCGACCGACCGACCGTGTCACTGTGTGACTGACCGACTGACTGACTGACCTGAGCAACATTTTGGGCTTCCTTGTAAGTGATGGCGACGAGATCGCTCACGCTGGTGTTGATGAGAAAGTAACCAGAACCTTCCCGCAGAGAGAGCTCGGCCTGTGACCGACAGACAGACAAACAAACAGTTCAAGTACTTGGGTTGGACAATGTTTCTGCTTCACACTGCACTCTGCCCTGACACAGCCCGTCTTACCGGCTGCCTGGCTTACCTTGACGCCGGGGTGGTTGTAAATGGTGATGTTACTGGGGTGAACCTTCACATCTTCCACGAGCAGCAACTCAATGGTGGCCAACACCGGCAACAAGGGATCGTACTGTGGGAAGGGGGAAGAGATATCTGTGGTTAAGGCTTCCCTTTGGTTCACACGACGCACAGCTGAACGGAGCAGAAAACTGCACGCAAGGTAGCTCGGTGGTTAAAGCCCTCGCTTTACAAGCATGAGGCCTGTGTTTTGAATCCAGAAAAGTCTTTAGCCGAGACCTAAAGGTAGGAAGAGAGGGGAGGGGCGAGGCGAAGGGAGTGAGGGAGCCTCGGGGTGTAGGCCCTCTATAAAGCTGTACGGCTTACCTTAGCTTTCACTTTGGCTGCTTTGAGGTGCTCCTGCTGATAGCTGATCACAGTCGCTGTGATGGATGTGGTTCCTGATTCACGATGGACCAGAATGGTCTGAAGACCTTTTGGAAAGCCACGGAGAAAGAGAGAGAGAGAAAAGAATCACAAGCGATTCTGGAACTCTGAAACTCCATCGCAACAGTCCCTTCGCCTCACTCCCTCCCTCACCTCCTAGAGATGTTATTTTGTTCTTGTGGTTGATGATTCCAGATCACAACCGAAAACCAACTCCAGGTAGACCCCGCTTCACGTTGCCCTCGGTTAACGTTATTTCGCTATTACGTTGCTGATACATTAGGAACATATATTCATTTAACGTTGCGACATTCACTCTTAAGTTGTTGGCACGGGTGGAAAGGGGGCACGACAGCCCAAGGACAAGGGAGTGAGCCAGGCTGGCAGTGAGAGAGTGAGACCGCCATCGAGTGAGTGAGTGAGTGAGTTGGGCAGGGTGTCAGGGAAACAGTGTGTGAACTGGGCAGGTAGTCAGGGAGCGAGTATAACGATTCCTTTAAAGAAAACTTTGAAGAAAAATGTCCAAAAGAACCTAATTCCACTTTTTACATTCATTCTTATGGGGAAAAATGTATTCGCTTAACGCCGTTTTGCTTAAAAGTCGCGCTTTTCAAGAAGCAAACTGCGACATTAAGCGGGGGTCTACCCGTCCAAACAACAAGGCCGAGATATAGATTCTGTATGAATTCCCCTGTAATGTTCTGTCAGTACCGTACTGCTTCTTCTGTCCTTTCCCGTCGTTCTTGAAGACCATCTGGATGGGCGAGCTGGCCTCCACACTGGCCAACGAGACCCTGGTGGACTCCCAAACCAGGTCGAGGGAAGAGAAGTTGTCAAACTTTCGGCCCAGCTGGTCGTACGCAGCCAGTTCCAGGACTGGGTTACGGTAGTTCGACACAGGAACCTGGGAGGCAGACAGCGTCACAAAGATAATTGAATAATAATAATGATGATAATAATCCTTGCCCGCGATGCAGCGCCTTGTCGCGTCTTCGAGGCGTCTCAAAAGCGCTTTGCGGGATTATATGGTGCAGTGGAGTGACTGCGGGGTTTGCGGGCGAAACGTGGCGGCGGTTGTGCGCAAAGGTCCCACAAATATCAAATATCCCGAGTGTCAAACTGTCTCAAAGCACTTCTCACAGAGTTGGCGCTGTGTGTAATAATAATCATCATAATAATAATCCTTGCATTTTTGATAAGAGCGCTTTTCACGCCTTCTAGACTGTGTCTCAAAGCGCTTCACGGAGTATACCGTAAAGTAAGTTGACCATATATATCAGTGGGTGAAACACGGCAGCCAATCGCGCGCAGTATTTGCAAGCGAGCACGGTATAACGATTGTGCAAGTGACAGCTGCAAGATTGTATGTGTTTGATTGTGTGTGTGTGTGTGTGTGTGTGTGTGTGTGTGTGTGTGTGTGTGTGTGTGTGTGTGTGGTGGTGGGGGTGGGGGGAAGGTGGGGGGAGATCCGTGAGCTATCCGCCCAATGTTAATGACATGACTAAATGAACAGCCTTGCGCTATTCCAGCACCTGGATTTTGTGCTCATCGCCATCACTGTAACCCGGGGAGACGGGGGCAGTTTATTGAGCTTGCAGTAAAACAGACAGCTGGCGACATCGCAGCATCAAG
Source organism: Hydrolagus colliei (assembly GCA_035084275.1). Classification (NCBI taxonomy): domain Eukaryota; kingdom Metazoa; phylum Chordata; class Chondrichthyes; order Chimaeriformes; family Chimaeridae; genus Hydrolagus; species Hydrolagus colliei. The sequence continues at coordinate 9,161,738 of CM068753.1, forward strand.
AAGAGGGTTTCTCGAACTGCCGCCATGCCACTGGAGACTCACCACTTGCTTGTTTTGTTGGTGTAAAGGGCAGGACAGATCCAGTTGGGCAGCCAGATACACAGCGGCCAGCGTGAGACGGGACGGAGGAGCACAGATAAATTTGACCACCGCGGTTTCCACGGCGGGGAAGGGGTTCTTGAGGCTGGCCTGGTTGCTCACAGTCAAAGCCAAAACCTGAAGGGAGAGAGAGAGAGAGAGAGAGAGAGAGAGAGAGAGAGAGCGACAAAGATGCAAGAAAAACATATTCAATAATCAATTCGTTAAAAACGCAGACTGCCCCGCTCACACACACGCGCGCAGTATTTGAAGGAACAGCTTCTCACCTGCTCTCCCAGGGCTGTGCAGGTGGCTCTCACCAGATGCTGTGGCTGGTTCCTTAACGTAGGAGACCCCACCACCTCCAGACCGATGCTCTCCTTGTTTTCTGCCGTGAGCTCGGTGAAGAACTTGGAGGGTTCCAGGACCCATGGGCGGGGCCCGCCCCCAAACAGCATGTCCTTGGAGGATCCCAACGTTACCAGGGCAACAGAGACCGGATCCACAGCCTGAGACAAACAGCAGTTTGCTTAATAATAATAATCATCATCCTTGCATTTGATCTAGAGCTTTTCACATTTTATCGACGTCTCAAAGCGCTTCACAGGATATACTGTAAAGTGAATTGACTGTATATTTGTGGTGCAAAACGCGGCAGCCAATTGCGCACAGCAGTGTCCCCACAAACAGTCGTGGATTGAAATTACCACTTTTTACTATTGGATTTTTGTTGGGGAGGGATTATTATTAAGTGTGTGTGTGTGTGTGTGTGTGTGTGGAGTAAGGAAACTTGCCCAAGGTTTCACCCTGATCTGCCTGGATTCGAACACAGGTCTCACGCTTGTAAGGCGAGTGCTCTAACCATTGTCCATTGCACGCTGATCAGAGAGCTCTGCGATTGAAGCCGCTTCAGTACAAGGTAATAATACTAAAATTCCTTGTGTTTAATACAGTGCCTTATCACGTCTTCGAGACGTCTCAAAGGGCTTCACTGTAAAGAGAATTGACCATATATTTCGTGGGCGAAATGTGGCAACTAATCACGCACAGCAGTGTCCGCCCACAAACAGTCGTGGGTTGAAGTGACCAAATTATTATTGGCTTTTGTTTTCTTGAGGCATGTGCGTTATTATCAGGCATGTGTGCGGAGTAAGGAAACTTGCCCATGGTTTTGCCCTGGTTGGGAATCGAACTCAGGTCTCTGGCTTGCGAGGCGAGTGCTCTAACCACTGCGCTACAGGACTCCAAAGGGCACTTACGATAAGAGGCAGATAAGACGCGATGGTGATGCTGGCGGTGAGGTAGATATGGCCGTGGTTATAGCTGACTACTAGTGTGGTGTAACCCTGGACCTCAGCTTGAACTCTTATCCCACTACAGTGCTCAGGTCCCGGTTTCAGTCTCCCTGTTAAAACAAAATAGTTCAAATAATAACTAATCCATCATCCTCATATTTGATACAACGCCCTCATCACGCAGTCGAGACGCCTCAAAGCGCTTTGGCAGAACTACATCGGAACGTGGATTGATTGACTGTGTATCTTGTGGATTGAACTGCGCAGTGTCCCAGAAATAGCTGCGGATCGAGTGACCGCATTTTATTTTCTTGCTTTGATTATGTAAAATGGGAGGTTTTAGCATTGAATCGGCATTCAACACAACCTGAGCGCATTTACTATGTTGTGAGATACGTTGCAAACAAAAAATGCTCCATCGATTGGCCTCGTTTCCAGGTTGTCTTTCCCGAGTGGAATAAGGAAAGGGTGGAATTAGGAGGAAACCCCATTGGGGCCCCACTATCGACTACACTCAACCCATTTCACCTACCAAATGCGCAGTGACCGCACTTTACAATACACCCTGTGAAGGGCTTTGAGATATCCCCCCTGACACAAAAGGATTAGGAGTATCTAATCCTCTTCAATATCTGCACTAGATCCATTCAATCTCCTGAACAGTTTCTCCCCATCCTCCCTCTCAAAGCCCAGTCTAATAAACTGCCCCATATCTCTGCAATCCTACTTATTCATCCCTGACCAGGTGCTTTATTTAGCCTGACATTTCCATTGTCCCAGCAGCTCGTCTGTGTGAAAATATCTAATTCATCTCCCCCTTTCATTAACAGAGATGTATCATGCAAATAACACAACATAGCGTTTCACTATCCCTTAGCCAAGCAAATCAGCAAAGTCACACTGATGGCTGAGAGGTTTCTGAGTGAAGACCCAAGGTATTAAGGGACAAGAGGCTTGATCATAGACCTGCCCAGGCTTTGCTTCTCATTAACTCCACCCCCCACACCACCCTACTCCCCCCACCTCACCCAACTGATTGGCCAATTTGCAGGGCAAGACTCGGGGTTACAAACCAGCACAGATACCACATGCAAAGAAGGAGCTTTGTATTTTTACAGTGCGTTAAACCATCGAAGCATCTCACAGCTCTGTACTCTGTTGTCAAGCGTAGTGACTGCGTAAGTCAGCGGCGCCAAGGTCCCACAAAACCACTTGCATTTAGATAGCGTCCCTCACGCAGGGCAGGGTCCCAGGAGCGCTGGACCAAGCACAGACACAACCTCGGTTGAAAACTATATCATCCGAATGAACATCATCTCCTATATCGCAGCTGTCCCCCCACCCCTAGACAGACAGACAAGACACGGTGTGAAAGGACGTCAGCTCACTTTGTGGGCTCAGAGGCTGCCGTCAATCCAACAAAACCTCCCCACGTTTAGCTTATTACCCGCCACTGTTTTGAAGACTCCGCGGTTTTCGACCTCCACCACGAGATCAAACTGCGAGCAGTCGGTCAGGGTCACGGTCTCCTTGGACTCGGCGTTGATCAGCCCATAGATCCTCAGCGGCAGCTCCAGCGTCTGTCCAACCCGAGCCTCTACCTGACAAGGTGTGAACTCCATCTGGGTGGGCTCAATCACATAGACCTGCCCAGACACAGCAACAACACAGGGAGTGGGTACCAACATACAAACCTAATCATCATAATCAGCCTCGCCTTTGATATTCGCGCCTGCCTTAGCACATCCTTAAAGCAGAGGCGTGTGGAGTAAGGACTATGACCTGAGGTTTGGCCCCTGCCCCGGGAATCCAACCCAGGTCCTCTCGGGCAACAACAACTTGCACATATATAACTTGCACCCTTCATGCAGATTAGCTGGTGGTTTGGGATTAGGAAGGGTAGGAGCACAGGGAGGGTGGAGGTAGGAGGGCAGAGAGGGTGGGGGTAGGAGAGCAGGGAGGGTGGGGGTAGGAGGGCAGAGAGGGTGGGGGTAGGAGGGCAGGGAGGGTGGGGGTAGGAGGGCAGGGAGGGTGGGGGTGGAAAGCAGATCGCAGAGCTACGCCGGGACCCTCAATGTGACTGGTTGACTTCCACCCTTCAACTCCTTCATCCTGTAAATTACTGGGCAGCAGCCACGGTGTAACTGAGCTCACACAGACAGCTCTTCTCTGGAGTGGAGTGAGGCTTTACGAGCCAATTGATTGCAATGTCAGTATAAAATGTGCGCTGGCTCTCAGCTCCCTGACTTACATACAGAGGAGGCTGGTTAGGCTTCAGGGGAGCGGAACTTCACTGATGTTTGGATTTGAACTAATTAAAAATGTGTAGATATGCTTGAGTTGTTGTCAGTCATTAACAGCCGTGGAAAACGGGCTGGGAAAAAATTATTGTAGCGTTTAAAAAAGATAGAAAAAAAGATGGTGAAAGGTTTCGGGAGAGGAGCAGGGGAAACAGGGTTAGAGTAGAGTTCCAATGGGGGAGCGAGCACCAGCACAGACATGATAATAATATTAATAATAATCCTTGCATTTTGATATTGCACTTTTTCACATCTTATCAACGTCTCAAAGCGCTTCACAGAATATACTGTAAAGTGAATTGACTGTATATTTGTGGGTGAAACGCAGCAGCCAATTGCGCACAGCAGCCTCCCCACAAACAGTCGTGGATTGAAATGACTAATTTTATATTTATTATTGTGGTTTTTTTGGAGGGATTATTATTAGGCATGTGGAGTAAGGAGACTTGCCCAGGGTTTCGCCATGATCTGCCCCTGGAATCGAACACAGATCTCACACTTGAAAGGCGAGTGCTATAACTACTGAGCTAAGGAGCTCCAAGATGGGGGGAGAGAGAGAGAGAGAGAGAATGGAATGGGATTAGATTTTTTTTTTTAAATCAGAAATCAGCAGATAGGAGCTCGAAACACAAGCATTTTAGCATTTGATGAGCGTATGGGGCGCTGTGAGATCGCTGGTAAACAGAGTAGTGGGAGTCAGTTAGTAGAAGTATGGCAATTCAGTACTGCTCATTCTAGTGTCATCCTCACCAAATTGTTGTCAATCAATCTGCCAATTCTGATAGAGAAGTCTGGCAGTCTGATAGTAATAACATGTAGGGTTTTATACACTGTGTTTCATCCCAAATAATCCCTTGTGATGTATAATAATAATAATAATAATAATAATCCTTGCATTTGATACAGCGCTTTTCACGTCTTCTAGACGTCTCAAAGCGTTTCACAGAATGTACTGTAAAGTGAATTGGCTGTATATTTGTGGTCGATACGCGGCAGCCAATTGCGCACAGCAGTGTCCCACAAACAGTGGTGAATTGAAATGATCAATTTATTATTATAGGGTTATTATTATACATCTATTATAGATGTGGGAGAGAAATGAAAATATGTATAAACTCAAAATCCTGATTTGGGAAAATTATGGGCAATCCAGAGGTCAAACAGCACCCAACACCATCCTAAATCAGGTATTTTTCAGAATTTAGTAAAGGAAAGCAAACACAACTTTACCACAACGCAAGTTTACACAGAGCTTTCCATCTCTCAAAGTGCTTCAAACAGATGAAGGAAATCAATGGGCAGGAAGCAACTGTGGTGGGGGAAACCAGCCCAGAGTTTGAGAGTGATTTGACAAGAGGCTACACATATTTTAAGAGAGCTTTGAAGGGCGAAGGGATTACGAGATGATAGGACCAGCGGTCTTGGCAAAAGAGAAATATTGACTGCCTTTCTTGAATCTGCTAAATGAAATGAATCATCCACTAATATTCTTGATTTATACGTCAATTTCGCACTGAGTTGAGGAAAAACTTCTTCACTCAGAGGGTAGGGAATTTATGAAATTCTGTAGTGCTGTAGATGCTCAGTCCTTGAAGATATTCAAGACTGAGATTGATAGATTTCTTGTGGATGAAGGGATTAAGAGATATGGGGATAAAGCAGGCAGGTGGAGTTAGATTAGAAGATGAGCCATGATCTTATTGAATGGCGGGGCAGGCTCGAGGGGCCGAATGGCCTACTCCTGCTCCTTATTCTTATGAAGACTGAAATTACATGCCAGCGACACAACCGTAAGTTGACGGTGTGTAAAGTACCAACAGGACATCTACTCAATGGTACATTAGTTAATGCATTAGTTTGCAACCTATACTTTCCCTTTTGAGCCGTGGTTTTAGGCTCTTTTTATTTCCCCCCAAAGCAAACAACATAAGCAAACAGCTGCCAAAATCCTGAGGGTACTATTACTTGACCATGTGGAAGCCCTATCGTAATCCACACACAACTCAATCAAACTTTTTCCCTGGTTATTAAACTTGCAGGAGGCACTCAGACCAGATTCTGGTCTGCCATTATTTTTCTTATTTAAAAACCCCCCAAAGGAACTGATTGCCTCTCGTTTCCATCATAAAAATCCTTGCATTTGACACAGCGCCTCATCGCATCTTCACAATGTCTCAAAGTGCTTCACAGGATTATACTGTGAAGTGAATTGACTCTGTAGTTTGCCAACCTACGCTTCACACTTTCTGGAATTAGGTAGAGCATTAGGTGGAATTAGAGCGAGTGCATTAATTCCAACAATCTATCTCAGGAGCTTTCAAGTGTAGGTGGGATGTAGGAAATTCTCAGCATGGTTTGAGACTCTTAAGCAATGGTGATGGGTTTCTGTGTTTGTCAGACACCTGCCTGACCCCTTCCTCACCAAAAAAGATACGATAATGCACTCGATTTTGCCACAGAAACTAAACTCTCCCCTTCCTTCCCCCTCTCTCTCTCTCCACCTCCCCCACCACCGCCCTGAAAAGCTCTCAAAGCAAGATGAAAGATGGCCCGTGACTGCGAGTCGAGAGAGAGGGAGAGAGCGCGAGAGAGAGAGAGAGAGGTCACTCACCTTCATCTGTCCATAGTGCAGTGGGTTCTGAACATCGTGAGCCTGGATCACACTCAACCCAATGTCGTTCCCGGTCGTCATGATTCCTTTCACCGTCACCGTAGCCACGGCCTGGGTGGACGACGACCAGGTGAAATTCCCACTCCCGCCGGCTGCCTGTACAATACAGCCAAGACTCATCATCATGATCATCATCAACAGCAGCTTGGATTTATAATAATAATAATCATGATAATCCTTGCATTTGATATAGCGTTTTTCACGTCTTATCGACGTCTCAAAGCGCTTCACAGAATACGCTGTAAAGTGAATTGACTGTATATTTGTGTGAAATGCGGCAGCCAATTGCACACAATCATTCAATCAATCGATCGATCAATCAAAACTTACATTTATATAGCGCCTTTCACGTCGAGAGGACATCCCGAGACGCTGCACAGTTAGGTAGGGACACAGCAGCGTCCCCACAAAACAGTCGTGGATTGAAACGACCAATTTTATTATTGTGTGTTTATTTTGGAAGGATTATTATTAGGCGTGTGTGTGGAGTAAGGAAACTTGCCCAAGGTTTCGCCCTGACCTGCCTGGATTCGAACACAGGTCTCACACTTATAAGGCGAATGCTCTAACCACTGAGCTACAGGAGCTCCACAGCAGCTTTCACGTGAGCAACATCCATCAAAATCCCTTCCCACCCTCCTGGCAGTCATTTACACATGTCGTGTCATGTCATATTGTACCCTAAGAGTCACTGTATCGAGAGGAAGGTCTTCAGTCACGACCTTAAAGAGGGGACAGACTGGGGGGGGGGGGGGGGGGGGAGCCAGAGGGATTGAGGGAGAGTTCCAAACTTTTGGCACTTAGTGGCTGGAAGTGTGTCTGCTGATGGTGAAGCCGAGGGGGACGAGAAGGAGGCCAGAGCCTGCTGAGTGCGAGGGTTTGGGGGAAGAAATCAGAAAGGTAGGGAGGTGCCAATGCATGAAGGGGTTTGTAGGTGAGTGAGAGGATCTTGAAATCGATCCATTCCGTGAAAGGGAGCCAGTGGAGCCTGGCAAGGACTGGGGTGAATGGGGTAAGACGTTTAGTTTGGGTGAGAATACGGGTGGCAGAGTTTCTGAATCAGTTGTAGTTTGTGGGTAGTAAAGCTGGGGAGACTGCTGAGCAGGGCATTGGAATAGACATCGGAATAAAGCATCCAATTTGTCTGGCAGCGAAAACGCAGGCAGCTCAAACAAGCCGTAACAATTACATTAAGGAATAATCTCGCTAATGCACTTAAGAGAGGGAGATACAGACAACACTGAAACAAGCAGCAACAGTGAAAACAATGGCTAATTCATTCGTGTTTCGCAAAAGCAAGGAAGCAGTTTAATTAAATTCCGTTCACACTGCTTTAGACAAGAGAGATGAATGTCAACTGGAAATATCCTTCAGAACAGTGGTATGGCCAATCACTGGCCTGTGGGCCGGACGTGGTCTGTATAAGTGACCTGTGTATGTGTGTGTGTGTGCCTGTATTTGTGTGTGTATGCCCAAGTAACCCGCACTCTCTCTCTCTCTCCTCCCCCTGAACATTCACAACAACAAAATACAACAACACGATTACACTTGAATAGCGCCTTTCACATCAGGAGGACGTCCCAAGGTGCTGGGGTTTACACGGGAGTCTAGGTAAATCCTTGTTACCTATATTACATATATATTATATATACACCACATAATATAACAGGTAACCACATATTATATAAATAAATATAAATAATTGGGTTTCCTATTAAATTATATAATATATATAACATATATTTGATGTGTAATATAATATATTATATGTGGTGTATTTTTTTCCTGTAATTATGTCAGAAATCAAGAAAATGTATTTTCTCGAACCATAATTTTCTCTGAATTTCAGAGAGATTCTGATTTCCAGCTGCGCGAGTGATCAGGCTGAAGTCAACATTTCCTGAGAATCCAAGGCTCCCAGGTAAATAGCTGCATCCTCAGCCAACCAGAGCCATGAATCTTTCCCCAGCGTGGCGAGATCTCGCATCCATCACACAAATAAATCTCCGGCTTCACCACAGACCCAAAGCCCTCGTTTATCAAAGAAAAAGGCTCAATGATCTGCAAGTGAATCACTCACACCAAACTCTACCATAAAGGCCGGGTGGGGGCATACTGGGGTGAGGGAGGGTGGGGGGGTATGGATGGGGGGAGAGCGCACTAGAAGGGGTGGGGAGCGCACTGGGAGTAAACCCCTGGTAACGCTGTCTGTTCCCAATGGGCAGAACAACAGTAATAGAGACAATACTAATAATAATCCTTGCATTTTGATACAGTGCTTTTCACATCTTCTAGACTGTGTCTCAAAGCGCTTCACAGAATACACTATAAATTGAATTTGACTGTATATTTGTGGGCGAAACGCAGCAGCCAATTGCTCATAGCAGCGTCCCCACAAACAGTCATGGATTGAAATGACCCATTTATGATTGTTGTGTTTTTTGGGAATAATTATTATCAAGTGTGTGTGTGTGTGTGGAGTAAGGAAACTTGCCCAAGGTTTTGCCCTGACCTACCTGGATTCGAACACAGGTCTCACGCTTGTAAGGCGAGTGCTCTAACCACTGAACTACAGGAACTCCACAAATTGCACTGGTGCAACTCTCGGGTTGGAAGGACGTCCCAAGGCACGCGATGGGAGACACGATTTGCCAAATAAGAATAAAAGTCAATGGACCTTACCTTGATGGTGTACTGGTACGCTCCCGCCATCTGTTGCCATGGGAACGACAGGATGCTTGGTGTCAGCTCGATGGGATTGTACAGCTCAACTTCCTGTTGGTTCTGCACGGGAACAGGCAGCGTAAACACAGCTCCCGCCTGAAACACAAACATACTTTTTGTAGCTGTGGCAAGCGTATGTGTCTGTGTGTATGTGCGCCTCTATGTATGTGTGCCTCTGTGTGTGTGTGCACTTGTGCGTATATGTATGTGTGCATGTGTGCCTGAGTGTGCATGTGTATGTGCATGCCTGTGTGTCTGCGCGTATATGTGTGTGTCTGTGGGTATGTGTGTGTGTCTGTGTGCCTGTATTTGCACATGTGTGCTCACGTGCATGCCTGTGTGTACGCGTGCCTTTGATTAAAGAAAGAAACCTTAACCTCTCCCTTTGTGTTCTCTCTATTTTTTTTTTAAAAAGTGACATCAGGCTCTGCACTGTGAAGCGAGATTCTGGTCGATGTGACGGGCACTGTGTTAATGCAAGTTATTGTGTCTAATAATGATCAATGGATGCCCTCAAGTCAAGTTACATCAACCATCAACCGGTGGGATAATAGCTTCACATTTATTTGATCAAACGCCCTGTTCAGACTTAAATGCATCTTGAAAAAAATAATAATGAACATTAAAAAAAATCAACCCTTTTCTCGCAGGATTTGAACTGTTGGGCGGAATTTGCACAATCTGAATGAAAACCCACTCTCTGATATGACGAAAGGAACCCTGCTTTTAATTGCAAGTTACGGAATAATTGGTCACCGGTTTGTCAGAGGTTTAATAACCACTAGTTATATAAATAACCTATCGCTTACGTGGGGGTGTGGGTTTATGACGTACAATTGGCATCATAAAAATAGCTACCTGTACAATAGACCGTTCAAAAGGTGATAATTTAATTTTTTGTTTTCCGCTCAGTGCCACATTAAATTTGTGTTCTTCCGGCGCCTACCCCCTGTTGACCACAGCAATAAATACTCCTTGCAGTTGATATCGCACCTTGTTACTACGTCTCAAAGCGTGCGTCATAATGTACCATAAAGTGGAGTGACTGTATAGTTTGTGGATGGAACGCGGCAGCCATTTGTGCACAGCTGTGTCCCAACAAACACTCGTGGATAGAGTGACCCAATCTTTTGGGATTATGACCCAAGCAAAGCGATCAGCCAAATGACTGATAACCGGGTTCCTACTTACCGCTAGGTAAACAGAGGTGGGTGGAGTAAGGAAACTTGCCTGACATTTCACCCTGTCCCGTAATTGAACCCAGGTTCTCTCGCTTGCGAGGCGAGCGCGCAATCGAACCGCTGCTCGTTCAGGCCAGGACGCTCCTGGACTCTCTGTGCGGTATTGCGTCTTGAAGCGCCGCGCAAAGCCTCCCTCCCTCCCACCCTCCCTCCTCGCAGAGCTGTAAAGATCAAACCTTCAACTGACCTGAGAAACCACTTTGGCTAAGGTGGCGTCGATCACAGTTTGTCCCTTCCTCAGAGCCTTGACCCGATGGTATGAGCCATTCACTGAAGACTCCAGGATCTCAAAGTACTCCCTCGGGATCTCAGTGTTGATTCGGATATCCTATCAAAATAATGATAATAATAATAATCCTTGCAATTTACACAGTCTTATCACGTCACGTCATGTCACGTCAGTCTTATTTCGAGTTTAAGATCCTCGTCCTCACCTACAAGGCCTTACACGGCCTTGCCCCATCCTACCTAACCGATCTACTCTCCCCCTACACGCCCACCCGGACCCTCCGTTCAACAGGACTTGGCCTGCTCCAAGCCCCCCCCCGAACTGCCCCACCATCGGAGGCCGGGCCTTCAGTTTCTCCGCTCCCACCTTATGGAATGCCATCCCTCAATCCCTCCGTTTCGCCTCTTCCCTTTCCTCTTTCAAGGCCGGTTTGAAGACTTTCCTCTTCAATCGTGCCTTTTGTTCCACCCCGAACTCTTTTACCTCCCCTTCGTGTTTCACCCCTTCCCAAACACTCCCCTCCCAGCTCGGGTCACACGCCTCTTGTTCAGCGCCTTGGGACGTCCTCCCGACGTGAAAGGCGCTCTATAAATGTAAATTGTTGTTGTTGTTGTCGTCACGGAGCTTCACTTCAGGACTCCATTACCCTGCGTTAACATCAGAAAATAAAGTGAGTGAGTGAGTGAGTGAGTGAGTGAGTGAGTGAGTGAGTGAGTGAGTGAGCTTTATTCTTCTCCCCTCGCCCCATCCCTCCTCACGTGGAAAAGCCAGGTTCCCATTAATGAAAGAAACATACTCACATCCGACAAGTAAAGTTTACTGCTTTCTTTATCGTACACTTCAATGGTGATGCTGTACACCTTGCCAGTCTCCAACACCCACCTATCTCCAGGTTGAATGGTGAAACCTATGGAGGAGGACACATCAACAGTCTTCATCCTGGCCAATCCATCCAGAAATTTATTTGAGCTTCAACAAGAAGGGGGAAGGATACATGTCCATACATTATTGCATCTTTGGACAGAACAGCAGAATAAAGAAGGGTGCCCACAAGAGGTAAAATAAAACAATTTGTATTTATATTAGACACAGAAGGTCCAACCAGGTCAGGGTTATATAGGCAGCTTTGCAAAATAATATGAATAATAGGAAATCTTGCCATTGATACAGTGCCTTGTCATGTCTTTGAGAATCCTTAAAGCACTTCACGGAATATACCGTAAAGTGAATTGACTATGATTTTCCTGCGGCGAAATGTGGCAGCCAATTGTGCAAAACACACAGTCACTCCACTTTACAGTGTATCCTGTGAGGATATAGAGGAGGGAAGGTAATGCCTTCAATGAACAAGGAAGATCACACAGTTTAGAGACACCAATCTAACATTGCTGGGGGTTGGAATCAAGAGAGTGGATGGGGAGAAGGAGTTGGTGGGAGGTTGGCCAAAGGCATGGTCAAAGGGGAAGGAGAAGGGTCTTCAAGTGGACAAGGTGGAGAGATTTGGGGATGGAATTTCAGAGGCTGGTGGGGGGAGGGTGATGGGGGAGAACTCGGAAAAGCAAGCAGATTTTCAGACCATCTTTTTTTTCTGGTGGAGCCAGTTTCTAGGAATAGATTTAGTAACTAGGGTTTGCTAGTAATGTGCCATTCATCAATAGAAAAGGTCAGGGTGTGGATGAAAAGGAGCGAAAGTGCTGGAAGAAATAAGGCACTCTGCCCACACTCACTCTCCACCGCAATCTTACACCATTACAAGCAATTTAAGAAATGTCAACGAGTCACCAACACATCACACATTTCATCCTTCCAAAAAAAACCATACAATAATAAAATTGGTCATTTCAATCCACGACTGTTTGTGGAATACTGCTGTGTGCAATAGGCTGCCGCGTTTCACCCACAAATACAGTCATTTCAGTTTACACAATATTCTGTGACGTCAATAAGATGCCAAAAGCGCTACATCCAATGCAATGATTATTATTATTTGATGATACATCATGACTGACAACAACAACAATAGATTACATCACACAGCGCTTTTTAAGGTTGGAGGACATCCCAAGCCGCTGGACAATCAGGGATTTGGGATTAGTGTGGGTGGAGGGCAATGAGGCTGAGAGCTTGCCAGCCAAACACTGTAGATTGATTAATCAAAATAAAGTTTGGAACCAACATTACACCCTGGTAGACAAATGAACCCAGTGTAGGTGGCAAGATTCACCTCCTTCCTTAGTTCAAGGGTATCTGGGCACATTTTACCCAACCATAATAATAATATAATAATATGATAATCCTTGCATTTTGATATAGCGCTTCTCAAGTCTATAGACATCCCACAGAATATACTGCAAAGTGAATTTACTTGATTTGTGGGCGATACACGACAGCCAATCGCACACAGCAGCAATCCCCACAAACAGTCGTGGATTGAAATGACCAATTTTTATTATTGTTTTTTTTGGAGGGATTATTATTAGGCATGTGTGCGGAGTAAGGAAACTTGCCCATGGTTCCACCTGACCTGCCTGGATTTGAAACACAGGTCTCACATTTGTAAGGCGAGTGCTCTAACCACTGAGCTACAGGACTCCATGATTTGGCCATAGTTCTGGAGTTTAATGACGGAGGGTTCTGGTCTGGGCAAGGATTCTCTCCATGCTGTAGGGGTGTAGGGACACTGTACGGGAGAGAGAGGTTTAAGTAGTTGTGATGAAAGCTGAAGGATACAATCAGGAACTTATCAGTGCCCTGAACATACCCTGAGCCAATCACAGAGGCCAAATCCATTTAGCTGAGAAAGTCACAAAACTCGTTTGTTTTGGGTAAATGCAAATCTCAAGATAAGGAGACACCAGGAACGCTAAAAGACACGGAAGGTGAAACAGCGGCCTCGTCTGAGGCTGAAACTAATAGCGGGTTTTCGAGTGAAAAGGCTGCGACCATGGCAAAATAAAAATAATAATCCTTGCATTTGATATAGCGCATTCACGTCTTCTAGACTGTCTCAAAGCGCTTCACTGAATATACTGTAAAGTGAATTAACTGTGTATTGCTGGGTGAAATGCAGTAGCAAATTGCGCACAGCAGTATCCCAGCAGTACCACAAACAGTCGTTGATTGATATGACCAATTTATTCTATTTATTTTAGACATGTGGAGTAACAAAACTTGCCCAAGGTTTCACCCTGCCTGGAATTGAACCCAGGTCTCTCGCTCGTGAGGCGAGTGCTCTAACTGAGGAGCTACAGGATCCTAAAAATATTTTTTTTTTAAAAAAAGGGAGGAAGGCTATCATCTCTTTAATTCTACAAGTGAAGTGCAAGATGCGTGGAGCAGACAGACAGGATAAAGGGTTGTCAGGTGGGCTGTCTGTTGATAAAGGCAACAAGGAAATGTACAGGGCAAAAAAAAACAGCTTTCTGGAGTGTGATCCAGAGAAAGTAAACTCAAGCTCACAACCTGGAAGTTGGTCTTTTGAAATGGAATAAAAACCGTCAAGAAATTAAATCCGCACACATTTAAAACAGCCATTCAACAGTGCTCCACACAGCAAACTTTACAGTCTCACTTTGCAGTGAAGGCGTCAAACGCAACGTAACTCAACGCTTGAGGTGGCAAACGATTACTCACCTAGGTAACGTGGCTCGACCACGTAAACTGTGCAGTTCGGCAGCCGGGACACACCCTGCATTCGGAGATCTGAGGCACGGTTTGATTAAAGGTTACGCACGTTTTAAGAAGAAAACTAAAGATCCGAGCGCTCAAACTTCATTTCAAGGTGGGAATCTGCACCGGCATCAAGAAAATATCTGAACGCAGACAGCTTCTAGTCTCTGGCCTTTCTATCCAATCCCCAAATAATAATTCTGCGCACAACCGAACGACCGATATTGAAAGGCCACTTGATCCATCAGCCGGTTTGACATTTGCAGCGAACGAGCCTGTGACACATTTCCGAGGGAGCCTGAGGATGTATCTATCCTGTGTGCGTGAGAGCAGGCACTCACACACAACAAGTGGAAGGCACGCGAGAGGGCATTGCAAGCAAGACACATCAATCCCATCACAAACCACAAAAAAGAAATAAGTTTATGTCGCTGTAAATTGGGCGGTTCCAACTTGGGGCAAGTTGTTGGCAATTCCCACCTCATTCCGATTCCAAGCCAACAAAATATCAACGAAGCAAGTGTTGCGATTGACTCCAAAACACACCTGTGGCTTTCAGCCTGTTGGTTACCACTAGACGTGGCTTTGATCTCATGAACACCCTCCTCTCCACCCTCACTGTATTATTATTACAGTATTATTATTATTGGTGAGCGAGGCTTGGTCTTCTAAGCCCCATTGACAGACCAAATTGGTTCCCCTCGGGATCAAGGGTTGTCCCCTTGATTGGCAAACCCTCTACCAACCCCGGTTCCCTCCCCCCACCCCACCCCCATCCTCCCTCACAAACTCTTCCAGGCCCCAAAATATCACAGGACAAGGGAGAGTTGGATCAAAGGATACTCTTGTGAGTGAGCACCAGGTTGGTCTGTCCTTGCTGTAGTGCGGTTATTGTTGACGTCGGTGTGTTGAGCTTCCCCACTGGTTGATTTGAATCTCCCCCTGGGCTCACTATGCTGTTCTGCAGCTCTAGCTCATACTGATCCGAGGGCATCACCACTCCTGGAGAGAAAAGAACAGGGAAACAGTTTTGTGTGTTCAAAAAAAGGTGGAGGTGGAGAGGAAGAGAGAGACAAAAAAGATTTTCGAAGCACAAAATATATATATACATACATATATTTTTAAAACTAGTTTTTGATACATTTGATACAGCCCCTTGTCACGTAGTTGAGACGTCTCAAAGCGCTTCACAGGACATATTGTAAACTGAATTGAGTGTGTGTTTTGGGGGCGAAACGTGGCAGTTAATTGCACACCAACAGTTGTGGGGGGGTTTTTTTTAGACGGGATTATTATGTCCAGAAAGCATTCTGCCAATCAACTAACAACCAGTTTACTACTCGCTGCTATGTAAACGGAAGTGTGGAAAGAAACTAACCTAACATTTTGGCCCACTTGGGAATCGAACCTGGGACCTCTCGCTTGCAAGGCCAGCGCGCTAACCACGACACTGCGGGACCCCGCAACAATCTTTGGGGGCTTAAAAATCACTACATTACATGCAGAATCCGCACGTTAAAAATCATACCATTAAGAGGAATTGTCCTGAAAACTGATTGTTAAGTTACAATGATAAATAGCTTCCCAAACAATAGTGCAAGGTGCCCAGAGTGCTTGTTTGAGCTTTTACGAGTCTGGCTAACAAGCTATGTAATAAAACAGCAATTTGTTTTTACTCTCTCGGGAGAGAGTTGGATGCTAGGAGTTCCCCAGCGTAGAGGTTCCGTCCTTCAGACGAGACGTTAAACCGAGGTCCCATCTGTGCCTGTTCGGGTGGACGTTAAAGATCCCGCTGCGCTGTTTGAAAAGAGAAGGGAGTTTCTCTCTCTCTCTCTTTCCCAGCGCCTTGTGATGTTCTCCCGACGTGAAAGGCATTCTATAAATGTCATTTTGTTCTCCTGGCCAACAATCCCCCCAAATAAAATTGGTCACTCAACCCACGGCTGTTTGTGGGACACTGCCCTGCGCGTTTCACCTGCAAACTACTCGGTTAATCCACTTTACAGTATCTCCCGTGAAGCGCTTTGCGACGTCTCGACCATGTGATAAGGCTGTGTATCAAATGGAAAGATTAACCTTCTGAAGGTGAGGCTGCAGAATTGCAGGGATGCTGCGTTGGGGAGTGGGTTCCAGGGTTCTGGTGAAGCATTACACAGACCCTCACTCGCTTGCGGGTGAAAACTGATCAGTTTAATAATAATTATAATAATCCCTTTATTTGATATAGCGCTTTTCAGGTCTTCCAGACATCTCAAAGCACTTCACAGGATATACTGTAAAGTTAAATGACTGTATATCTGTGGGCGAAAGACAGCCAATTGCGTACAGTCTGGATTGAAAATTACCAATTTATTGTAGGTTTTTTGGGGACGGATTATTGTTAGGCGTGTGTGTGGAGTAAGGAAACTTGCCCAAGGTTTCGCCCTGACCTGCCTAGATTTGAAACACAGATCTCACACTTGGAAGGCATGTGCTCTAACCACTTAGCTACACGACTCCACCTGTCTATGTCACACATTAACAGCCGTGAAGTTACCGGTTATTCCAACGCTGTACATGCAACACTTTCTCTTCAAACTGTTGTCACCTCGGGACGTCCTCCCGATGTGACAGGCACTACACAACTGTCATTTTGCTGCATGTTGCTGTCACGCAGTGCTTTCCATAAGAACAACAACAACTTGGATTTATACAGCACCCTCACTCCACACTGGACGGTGTCTCACAGCGCTCCCAATAACGGATCCCGGGGCCAAGCCAGGGGGAGAGCGAAAGCGCGGTTGAAAATAAAGGTCTTTAGCCGAGACCTGGAAGTAGGAAGAGGGTGGGGGGGATGCGGCGAGACGAAGGGAGTGAGGGAGGGTGTTCCAGAGCCTCGGGACGTAATGGCTAAAAGCACGGCTCCCGATGGTGGAGCGGAGGATTCGGGGGGTGGGGGAGGGGGCGGGGACACGGAGGAAGCCAGACCCGGTAGAGCGAATGCAACGTTGTGGTAGGAGAAGGTCGGAACGCGAGGAGGAGACGGACGGACCTGTAATCTTCCCTTGCTTCATCTTCTGCACCTGGTAGCGGATGGAGGTGCCGACCATCAGGTAGATGTCGTGGGCGGGATTCAACATGATGTTCTCCAGAATCAGCAGCTGCACCTCCGCCGCGGGGACGTTCTGCCGCGATGAATAAAGAGAGATTAAGAGCGTGGAAACAACACCCACCGACGGGAAGCAGGGTTTTAGAAGAGCTAAGAGGCAGGGCGGAAGCCTGGGCAAGTTTGCTTTCCTGCCCCACACGCCTGATAATACTCCATCCCCAAAAACAAACACACTAATAAATGGGTCATTTCAACCCACATTTATTATTTATTATTTAATATTATTATTATTATTATTATTATTACACGTTTGTGAGGACGCTGCTGTGCGCAATCGGCTGCTGCATTTCGCCCGCAAATATTCACTTTATAGCATATTCTGCGAAGGCTTTGAGGACGTCTAGAAGACGTGATAAGGCGCTATATTAAACGCAAGGGAGGTGACATTCCCTTCGCTCTCTCACCCAATCTGCCACTCTCTGACACCCGCCCCCACCGCACCACCATCCCCCTCCGCTGGTAAACGTGTCAGATTATTGAGGAGGTAAGGACAGGGTGATTGACTGTTATGACCTTCTTTTTCTGGGCAACAAAACCCTGACTAACTTCCTCCCTCGGCTCGACAGGGTTTACCTTGTATATCGGCTCTTGGATTCGGACCCTGAGTTTCGAGTTCCCCGTTTTCATTCCGGACACCAGGATGGTATCGCCCTGCTTGCCGTGTTTCTCCATCTCCGATATGTATCCCGGAGGCGTGTAGGTGGATTCCGAAAACTTCAGTAACCTGTAAACACAACGCTTTGCTGTATGTTGTCGGCCTCCTGCTCGTCTCTCGTTCCCTTTGCTCCACCATCGGCGGCCGCGCATTGAGCCACCTCGCTCTGAGAGTTTGGAACTCTCTCTCTCTCTCTCTCTCCTTCCAATCTCACAGCCGTGCCTCCTCTTTCAGCTCACGACTGAAGACCTCACGACAGTGCTCACGGTCACTTCCCTCCACTCCCAACCCCTGTCCCATTCTGGAATCCTGTAGCTCAGTGGTTAGCGCCATGCAAGTGAATTGATTCTGGGTTCAGTTCCAGGCAGGTCAGGGCGAATACTTGGGCAAGTTTCCTTATGTGTGTGTGTGTACACGCACACACATGCACGCACGTATGTATGCCAAATAATAATCCCTCAACAAAAAATAATGAATTGGTCATTTCAACCCACGACTGTTTGTGGGGACGCTGCTGTGCGCAATAGGCTGCCGCGTTTCACCCACAAATGTACAGTCAATTCACTTTACAGTATATTCTGTGAAGCGCTTTGAGACTGTCTAGAAGACGTGACAAGCGCGATATCAAACGCAAGGATTATTATTATTGCGTGAGGCCCAGACAACAACAACCACACCAAAATTACACTTATATAGAGCGCCTTTCACATCGGGAGGACGTCCCAAGGACAGTGACTTACCTGAGGGCATTGTGAGAGTCGGAGTAGCCCACCATTGCCGTGTCCTTCACCAAGTTCCATTCAAAGCCGAGCCCGGCCAGGGTGCTGAAGGTGTTACCTGTGGAAGATCAGGCACACGGGATAGTGAGAGAGAGGCCAGAGCGAGGTGCTGCTGTTTGCATTGACAAGATGACTTATCCCTATTCCTAAACCCATCCTCATCCCCGACAATTCTTCCCTCATCCAAGTCATCGAGCGACAACAGCGCAAAAGTGTGTGTGTGAGATAAGACTACCATGGTTTCATAATATCAAACTTGCAGCGAGAGAGAGAGAGAGAGAGAGAGAGAGAGAGAAAAAAAACATAGTTCCCGCTATGCGCAAAGCCAACAAAAACTCAGCAACTTTTAAGCCAAACGTTTGAACCTAATAGCCACACAGCCCTTCACAGTTGTCAATCAATCAGTTTTTCCCCGACACTAGCTGACCTACCTCTGCACTTACTCTAAATAAATCTTATACACTTGAAAGGGATTTGATTTGTTTAATGTGAAAGAACACCCTCTCATTTCCAGTCCTCAGCCTTCAACAGGCTCAGTGTAATCAGACCAGCGAGCGATGGGAGTGTGCATTGTGTAGTGGACAATGCATAAATTGCACGCACTTATCCTGAATCTCGCTTCTCCTGGGAAACCCTATAGCTCAGTGGTTAGAGCATTCGCCTTTCAAGCGTGAGACCTGTGTTCGAATCCAAGCAGGTCAGGGCGAAACCTTGGGCAAGTTTCCTTACTCCACACACACTTCTAATAATAATTAGTCCAAAAAAAGCCTAGAATAAATCGGTCATTTCACTCCACGCCTGTTTTTGGGGACACTGCTGTGCGCAATTGGCTGCCACGTTTTGCCCACATATATACAGTCAGTTCACTTTACATTACATTCTGTGAAGCGCTTTGACACGTCTAGAAGACGTGAAAAGCGCTAGATCAAACTGCAAGGATTATTATAACCCTAACAAACTCCCTCACACAAAGGAACATTTAACACATCCATCTTCAGTCCTGACCAAAAGTGCCTGGGCATCACAAGATGATGTTGTTTTTTTCTTTAAAATAATAAGTCACAGCAGTTTTAAATGATAACAACTCTCATGAGATAAGAAAGCTTTCAGATTTAACACACGGCTTCCGTAAGTATGACTTTACGAGGCGACAGAAGACCAGTCCATACAGTTTGTCTTCCACCATGCTGGCATGTCGTGTCCCAAACTATATGCCTTATCCCCGAGGTATTATTTCTTGACAGAAATCAATCGATCGATCTCATTTGCGCTTGAAAGAATCAACACTTTCTGCTCCCCACAGTCCGTCTCCCTTGGGGAGCCTGGTCCATACGCTTACTACTCGCTTACTGAAGTAACATTGTCTCCCTATGAACCTGCCCACCTCCTCCGTTCAGCAGGCTCCAGTCTGCTCCATGTCCCCCGCCCGACCCGCCTAACCATCGGCGGATGGGCTTTCAGCCTCTCTTCCCCCACCGTGTCCTCTGGTTCTCCCGTTCAGCACCAGAACAAAAAGCATCTTATTAACATCGACCTCAAACTTACCTTCCGCGTCCAAAGCTCTGACTCTCAACTTCAAAGGAGAATCTTCCAAATAAAGTTCCCGCGTCGTGGATACAATCTGAATCTCACTGATCAGATCGACGATCGCATCGCAACGCAGCACCCGCCCAATGGCTGCGGACACAGAGATAAATGCGGTCACTACATTGGTCAGCAATTAGCAGTGAAGCACCTTTGAGATTGATAGATGTGTTAAATGCACAGATTATTTATTCGACAGAGAGAGATACATGCACACACCCGCGCCCTTTAAAAACTACAGGCAATAATTAAAATCTGATAAATAATTTCTGCCCTGATCAATATCGCTTGTACAATCGCTCGCAAAACTTTCTGCTGCAAATCAGATACAGAGAGGCCGCTCAAAATTAAAGATGTTTTGGAAACTGCAATAGTTCCCGAGAAAGGAAATCGATCGTATTCTGGGGAATATACTAAACCCCCTGTTATGCAGAGAAATGCTTAAATCAGGGGGAAAAAAAACACCTGAAAGAAAGCCAATCGATTCCTTGTAAATGTCCGCTGTTGTGAAGTCTATCGATGGTTAGAAAATGCAATTGATGGCTGGAGTTAATGTTTTTTTCGCAGGGAGGGAAATCGAGAAACATGCAAACCTCCCACAGGCACGTTCAGCTTATCGTCACACATTATAGTCAATATCTTCACATTATATCTGCAGAGCACCTTTCATGTTGTGATTGGATTCGCTAACCTGGATTTCTACTTAATACTAGTTAAACAGAGGCCTGTGGAGTAAGGAAACTTGCTTAAGATTCCAACCCACCTGGGAATCAAACCCAGGTTCTCTTACTTGCGAGGCTAACCCTGGAGCTCCTGGAGCTCAGTGATTAGAGTCCTCGCCTTCCTAGCATGAGACGTGTGTTCGAACCCAGGCAGATCAGGGAGAAACCTTGGGCAAGTTTCCTTACTCCACCCACAAGCCGATTAATAATCCCTCCAAAAAAAAACACAATAATAAAAATTGGTCATTTCAATCCACGACTGTTTGTGGGGACGCTGCTGTGCGCAATTGTCTGCTGCGTTTCGCCCACAAATATACAGTCAATTCACTTTACAGTATATTCTGTAAAGCGCTTTGAGACATTGATAAGATGTGAAAAGCGCTATATCAAATGCAAAGATCATTATTGTTGATAACCACTACCCTAAGGGACTCAGCTTTATGGGAATAAGAAGGTAAGGTTCACAGACGTGCAGTAGAGATCAGGGGCATCTACTCTAACACATCACAGTAAAACAGATTAAATGGATTCCCTTGCCCACTAGTTGAGACGAAAGGACAAATGATCCACCTGATCAGAGAGAAACAGATCAGAGGAACACAGACAATGAGATCTTACACAAAGCACAGCCACGCTCTTCCTCTGCAAGTAATTTCCTATATTTGTACGTGGAGTTCAATGACTGAGAGGCTGATGAATGAGTAAGAATGAATAAATGAATAAGAATGAGTGAAAGAGTGAATGAACAAGAGCAATTCAGAATTCGAAGGTATTAACAGGTACAGCCACAGCGCAGAACAAATTTGAATTTCCCAACATGGTAAATAATTCAGAAGCGTAAATTAAAATTTGCCGGCATGAAGGTCCGGCCTCGTCGCTTAGCAGCTGCACTGAGTATTGCCAAACTCTCAAAGGGTTCATACTCAGGTTGCACATTACTGCTCTGTTGTGCTACAGTAGACATACAATGCACTTTCACACCCACAGTTCCTAATCACTGCACACTCTGGTCTTAACTTCAGGTGCGCCGTAGAGGGCAAGGGTTTCAAGGCGTCTCAAAGCGCTTCACAGAATATACTGTAAAGTGAATCGACTGTGTATTTGTGGGCGAAACTTGTGGGATGTCCTCCCGACGCGAGAGGCACTGTGTAAATCTCGCTTGTTGTTGTTGTTGTTGATATTGTTAACAGTTCAAAAACCGCAGCACGTAGGCAGGGGCAAGTCACCTTGGATGTCTCCAGCATAGCTGCTCCAACAAAAGAGCTCACAATTTGCCCGCCCACAGAGGAATAAGTGATCGGGGGTGGGGAGGTGGGGAAAGTCGAAATATTTTTGCGTATCACTTACTGTACGCACTCAAAGCGGCTATGAAAAGTTTACACTGCACCCAAGACAGATTGAAATGGATCTTTGATTAAGAACAGGAAGAGAGGTCCCAGTTGTATGTATAATTTAGAATGTTTTGCAGTACAGAAACAACATTTGGCCCATGGTGTCTGTGCTGGTGCTCGGTTCCCCCGCTGGAGCTCTCTACTCATCCCCACTCCCTGCTCTTTTTCTCTCCCCATCGTGTCTGCTGGTGTTCGCTCCCCCAAAGAAGCTCTCTATTTTCTCTAACCCCACTCCCTGCTCTGTCCCCACCACATTCATCAATATTTTACCAATTCCTTTCCAAATACAGTTTCATGCCAAGCTTCAAAGTCATTTGAGTGTTAACAAGCCTATATTCCAATACCCTCATTGCAAAATATAAAGCTAACCTCCCTCTTAGCAACTTCGGGTGGCAATCATGAATTAATGCTGCAGCACAGTGGTTAGAACACTCGCCTTTCAAGCGAGAGATCTGTATTCAATTCCAAGCAGGTCAGGGTGAAACCGTGGGCAAGTTTCCTTACTCCACATGCCTGATAACCATCCCGCAAAAAAAAATTGGTCAGTTCAATCCACGACTGGTTGTGGGGACGCTGCTGTGAGCAATTGGCTGCCGTGTTTGCCCACTACTATACAGTCAATTCACTTTACATCAACAACTTCGATTTATATAGTGCCCTCCACGCCGGACGGCGTCTCAGAACGCTTTGAAGTCTATTCTGTGAAGCGCTGTGAGACGTGTAGAAGACGTGATAAGGCGCTGTGTCAAATGCAAGGATTATTATTAGTGTAAAGCAGACACGATGGATAGAAATGAGTTTGGTTTGGTTTGGCACAGAAAGACACACCTATTTCTTCGGCAAATATAATACTGGTGAGGCGGGTTGGCTGGGTGGATCGGGCCAAGACCACGGCTCTTTGCGAACACTGTCGGTCATCTGGGTTTATGGGCTCGATGCTGGCGACTTCCGGTCTCGTCGACCACCTAAGAGAAACACACGAACAGTTAAACCTTGGACACAATCGATTTCCACCTGGGACTCAATCCCTGGAGCAGGTCAGCACGCCGGCTCAGTGGGGGAGGCAATTGGTACCATTCTCATCTCTGTCGGGAGATTTAGATAAAAATAATAATAATAAAAGTACTTCTCGCATTTGATACAGCGCCTTATCACACCTTCGAGAAGTCTCAAAGCACATTACGGCATAAAGTGGATGGACTACTATTTTGTGGGCGTAAAGTAGCAGCCAATTGTGCACAGCCACGCCCCACACACAGTTATGGATTGAGTGACCAATTTTTCCTTGCCCCACGGGCAAGGAAACTTGCCTAAGGTTTCACCCGGACCAGGAGTCGAACCCGGGTCCCTTGTCTTTGCGAAGCCAATGCTCTAACTACTGTACTACACTACAGGATTTCACTCTTCAGTGCGTATATTCGCAGGTAAAACCCACACAGAACTTTGCGCTCACAGACTCGGCTGACATTCCAATGTAGCACAGGGGTGGTGTGGAGGGGGGGGGGGGTAAGAGAGAGTGTTGCATTATCAGAGGTACTGTTCTTCAGATGAAACATCAAAATCGAGACATTTTTCTGCAGCTACAGGATTTGGCATGATAAGACACCCCACCCAACACAGACAGACACCAAGTACTGTACATAACTGCTTACAGCTACAGTGTCACCACACCACCCACAATGATTAGTGGAATTGTTATGCAAAAACGGATACAGATGAAAGGAGAGTTTTAATGATGTTTCGCAACAACTTTGCAGAAAGGAACAGCTCACCTAATGGCATAGCGCACATCTAACACACACAATCAAGTGCCACACACAGCAGCCACTTAGCAGGATGCTCGGGCGAAGCTGAATTTGTCGAGAATTTATTCTTCAGAGAAAGCCCTCCATCAGCTTGACAGAGACGCAAAAACGAAGGGGTTCTTTTTAATGACTTGAGTTTCGAAACTG
Source organism: Hydrolagus colliei (assembly GCA_035084275.1). Lineage (NCBI taxonomy): Eukaryota > Metazoa > Chordata > Chondrichthyes > Chimaeriformes > Chimaeridae > Hydrolagus > Hydrolagus colliei. The sequence continues at coordinate 9,186,176 of CM068753.1, forward strand.
CAAAAAAGATTCCAGGAGCGCTACTCGGTTGCAGTTACGTCATAAAAGTTAATCCTTGCAATTTGATATAGCGGCTTATCGCTTCTTTGAGACGCTTCTAAGCGCTTCACAGAAGGTACTGTAAAGTGAATTGACTGTATATTTCTGGGCGAAACACAGCAGCCAATTGCGTTCAGCAGCGTCCCCCACAAACAGTCGCGGATTGAAATGACCAATGCTTTTTTGAGGGATTATTATTAGGCATGTGTGTGTGTGTGTGTGTGTGTGTAGTAAGGAAACTTGCACATGGTTTCGCCCTGACCTGCCTGGAATTTAACCCAAGTCTCCCGCTTGTAAGGCAAGTGCTCTAACCACTGAGCTGCAGGACTCCACGCATTTTTACAGGGTTGTGGTTAACCAAGCCCCAGGCAACTCCAACTGCAACCAAATCCCAATCCCAAATTGGAAATTATAGGATTGTGAACCACTGCACAGAACTCCAGCCTTAACAATGAGGCAGTGCCAAACCTCCAGTTAACAGTAATTACAATGTAGAGCTCAACAACAACAACAATACACTTCTATAGCGCCCAGTCATTGTTTCAGACCCGAGCTGGGATCGGGGATGGGGAGGGTGGAGGGAAAGCGAAGGGGGGGGAATTGGGGTGTTGGCGTTCCCAATTCTTCCCTCCATTGGCTGCAGTTAATCCAGAACACTGCGGCCCGTATCCTCTCCCCCAATAAACTCTGTGACCCCCATCTCCCCCATCCTTGCCCAACTCCATTGGCTCCCCATCACCCAGAGGATTCAATTCAAGATCTTGATCCTCACATTGAAAGCCCTCCATGGCCTTGCCCCACCCTACCTCTGAGACCTCCTAATCCCCTACCAACCTGCCCGCTCCCTCCGCTCATTGGACTCCGGCCTGCTGCACGTCGCCTGACCCACCATTGGTGGGCGAGCCTTCAGCCACTCTGCCCTGAACCTCTGGAACTCCATCCCACAGTCCCTCGGCATCACCTGCTCCAATTATTATTAGGCATGTGGAGTAAGGAAACTTGCCCAAGGTTTCGCCCTGACCCACCTGGAATCAAACCCAGGTCTTCCACTTATAAGGCGAGTGCTCTAACCACTGAGCTACAGGATTTTACGAGTCCTGGTTTACGTTTCACACCCCCACAAGTCAGACACCATCACATTCCTGGGAATATTTGTTCACTTTTATACGCAGAGGATAACAAGCACAAAATGTGTATTTAGAAGCAATAAACAGTGTCTCATAAGCCTTTGAGAGGGGAAAAACAAATTACAGGGAAGGTTTACCCAGTGGATACAATTTACTTGGCTTTTTTTGAATGTTTTATATATTTATCCAGTACTTTGATAAAAGCAAGTCTGCGTTAACTGATTTCCCTGACCATCTGCTCCACAATATACTCAGTGGAGAAAATATTTCTTCTTCATTCTTGTTTGAAGCCCATTAATTTTGCACTATTTCTGTGCCCGGTCCAGTTAACTACTGCAGTAGTAACATTAATATTTATTCTCACACACACAAGGCGTCTCAAAGCGCTTCACAGAATATATTGTAAAGTGAATTTTGGGGGCAAAATGCACACGGAATAGCCCACAAACAGGCTTGATTGTAGTAAATAATAATAAACCGGTCATCTCAATCCACGACTGTTTGTGGGGACGCTGCTGTGCGCAATTGGCTGCCGTGTTTCGCCCACAAATATATACAGTGAATTCACTTTACAGTATGAGACGCCTGGACGACATGAAAAGCGCTATATCAGATGCAAAAAGTGATTATTATTGAGTGGCCACATTTTTTTTAAATAAAGGGATTATTACCCCCCAAAAAGTGATTCACCAATCGACAAACAACTGGGTTGGTGCTTACTCCGAGGTAAACTGAGGTGTGTGTGTGTATGTGGACCTAAGGTTTCACTCTGCCTGGGAATTCAACCCGGGTCCACTCGCTTGTGAGGCGAGCGCACTAACCACTAGGCTACGGTATCCTTGTACTTCCTTTTCTGCATTTTACATGTTAATTCTGAGAACTCTTTGTAGGGACTACATTTTGATTTCAGTTATTTTGGGAAGTGCGGTTGCCTGCAAAGATGGGCATTTTGCCCAGCCAGGGTTTCCTGTTGAAGTTTGAACTGAGCCAAATCTTGATAAAAGTCCTGCAGCGTATTGGTTAGAGTGCTCGCCTCACAAGTGAGAGGATCATGGTTTGATTCCCGGGGCGGGTCGGAACCCTAGGCAAGTTTCCTTACTCCACACATGCACCTGTGTTAACCGAGCGATAAGCCACACAAAAAAGAAGCCACACAAAAAAAAATTAAATCAATCATCATCACTTAATCCATGACTGTTTGTGGGGACGTCGCTAATTGGCTGCCGCCTTCCACCCACAAAATATACAGTCAATCCACTTGACAGTACATTTTGTGAAGCGCTTTGAGACGTTTCGATGACATGATAAGGTGCTGAATCAAGCGCTAGGATTGTTAATATCAGATTAGTGTCAGAATCCATCCTATTTGGATGCATTTTCTGTAATCAAACCACATTCTTGACGGAAAAATGTAGCAATTTTCTCTCTGTATAACCTTCTCTCTCTCCCCCCCCACCCGGTTGACAGCTGGTAGTTCCTATCCTTATAAATGATGAAAAGCTTCTCTTGTCCTCTATCAGGACAAGGAAGACACAGACACACATTAAATAAAGCAGTTGTTTGAATTTGAATGTCATCTCCTCTTATAATCGACCCCCATGTGGTCACACCATTTATTGTGATTTTTTTTTAATTCAACTTTTTAAAATGAGCACCTGAGAGATGAAGCCAAAAATTTGAAGTGAAAAATATATAGTGCAGTAATAATAATCATTGTGTTTGATACAGCGCCTTTTCACATCTTCCGAGACGTTTCAAAGCTCACAGAATGTACTGTGATCGATTGTATTTTGCGGGCAAAACTGTACTATTTAAAAAAAATAAAAGTTACAGTGTGGATCCTACATGTTTGACACTAACAATAAAATAATAATACAACAATAATAACATTGGGTCACTTCCAATCCACGACTGTTTGTGGGGACACTATTGCGTGCAATTGGCTGACGTGTTTCGCCCACAAATATACAGCCAATCGACTTTACTATATGTTCCGTGGAGAAGCGCTTTGAGACGTCTAGAAGACGTGACAAGCGCTATATCAAATGCAAGTATTATTGTTAAATATACAGTCAATTCACGTTACGGTATACTCCGTGAAGCACTGTGAAACGTCTAGAAGACGTGAAAAGCCCTCGATCAAAATGCCAGGATTATTATTAGTATTTATGATTAAATAACTCTGTCTCCCCCCCCTTCCCCCCACCCCCCCATACACAGAGGGCTATTTGGACTGTTATATATTACAATTAAGTTAAATCCTTGACAATATTTGAAATTAGGCGCCAACCCTTGAATCGTTCAAAGCCACATTAACATTAACCCCGGATCCAGTAGTGCTAAGAGGTTGGTAACAGTCAGTTAGTTCAGCACAGTGTGTGTGTGTGTGTGTGTGAGAGAGAGAGAGAGGGAAAGACATACATATATTTTTTAGGTCCATTTGTATATCCTGGGTCAGTTAAGCAGATTTATATGGGAGGGACGGGGGGGGGGGGAAGAGTAACGAGACGAGATTTCTGCTCTTTTTATGTTGTCACTGAGTGAGAGGGAAAGGGAGAGTGTGAAGGGGAAAAGGGAGAATGAGAGAGAGGGATGGAGGAGAAATGAGAGAGAGGGATGGAAGAGGAGAATGAGAGGGATAATGAGAGAGGGGATAATGAGAGAGGGAAGGGGGGAGAATGAGAGAGGGAGGGAGGGAAGGAGAATGAGAGAGGGAGGGAGGGGTGAGAGGGGAGCAAGCAGCATGTGGCTGCCATTTGCACGTGTGCCAAAGCGATTGAAAATGAGCACAGCCATTGTTGGTTTCGCTTCCCTGTGTGTGTGTGTGTGTATCTATACAGTATATAGACACACACATATATATATACAGCATATATAAATAATGTATAAACACAAGTGACTATCAAAAGCTCAGAGCTGCAATTAACGGAGAGAGAGAGAGCCGGCAAATGCAATCTCCCTCCAAAACAGGGGGTGGAATTTAAGAGAATCATTCAACGTTGAGATTAACCTCTCTCTGTGACCCCCTTTTCTCTCTCGCTCTCTCTCCCTCTTTTTTCTCTCTCTCTCTCTCCCTCCTTTTCTCTCTCCCTCCCTTTTTCTCTTTCTCTCTCTCTCTCTCTCTCCCCCCCCCCCCCCCACCTTTCCTCCCCCTTAAACCTTACCATTTATAACATCCTTCCGCCGCTTCCAGTGTGAAATTGATGGTTGTGCTGCGAGCGAAGGGCAGCAATACTTTGGGGATGTTCAGTTTCGAAGAGTCTGAGCAGAGGGCCAGGCAGCTCAGCATAAAAATCCAATGGAGACCCATGTTTCTCTCCCTCTACCCCCACCCCCCACTCTCTCTCTCCCCCAGTCTGTCTAGCTCTCTTTCTCTCCTTGTCTGTCTTGACTCTGTCTCTACCCACCTTTCCCTATCTCTCTCCCCCTGCCTGCCCCTTCCTCTGTCTCTCTCCCCCTGTGTGACTGTCTGTCTGTCTGTTTGTCTGTCCCGTCTCTATCTCTCTCCCTCTGTCTCGCCTCTCTCTATCTCCCCTGTCTGCCTATCTATCTCTCTCTCTCTCTCACGCACACTCCCCACCACCCTCTCTCATACTCCCCACCCCCCACCCACTCTCCCCCCGTTACACTGCACTTTTCACACGAGCTGAAAGTGATTGCTGGAGTAAACCTGACCCCTGGAAGCAATTGGCAGGTGATTAAAGCGAAATATCAATATATTAATATGAATCTAATCATATCATGTTATGTATACATACATACTGTATTTATGAAGCCCTGACCCTGTGAGTGATTGCCCTGTGTGTGGGCAGGGCTGTAGGGAAGGTTTGCCATGTCTCTCTCTGACCAGCCGAACACACGGGGCACTAGGACCCCGCAGTCTCCCCCTCCTCACCCCCTTAAAGGGGCCGCGCCCTCACTAACCAGCCTCACTAACTCCCTCCCCCCACCGAAAATAAAACCACCCGTTCACTTCACGCGTCTTAGTTCCTTCCCCTCCCCCCCACTCCCACTTCTCTTTCTCTCCCCCCCTCTCTCCCTCGTCTCTCTCCCCCCCTCCCTCCCTCCTCCTCTCTATCTCTCCCCCTTCCCTCCCTCCTCCTCTCTATCTCTCCCCCCCTCCCTCCCTCCTCCTCTCTATCTCTCCCCCCTCCCTCCTCCTCCTCTCTATCTCTCCCCCCCTCCCTCCCTCCTCCTCTCTATCTCTCCCCCCCTCCCTCCCTCCTCCTCTCTATCTCTCCCCCCTCCCTCCCTCCTCCTCTCTATCTCTCCCCCCCTCCCTCCCTCCTCCTCTCTATCTCTCCCCCCCTCCCTCCCTCCTCCTCTCTATCTCTCCCCCCCTCCCTCCCTCCTCCTCTCTATCTCTCCCCCCTCCCTCCCTCCTCCTCTCTATCTGTCCCCCTTCCCTCCTCCTCCTCTCTATCTCTCCCCCCTCCCTCCCTCTACCCTCCCTCTCTCTCTCCACCTCACCTCCACCTCTTTCTCTCACTCTCTCCACCCCCCCCCCCCCCCTCAATGGGCGCATGTGCCCCAGGCCTCTCATTAACCCTTCCAACGCCAGGTGGCTGCCCTCAGCACACGCCCGCCCCCACCCCCCCCAACGACAACAACTTGCACTTGTAATAGCGCCCTCCCACGTCAGGGGCGATTCCCAGTGGTGGAGACTGACTCCGAGCCAGGGGAGGGGTAGCTCAGGGGTTAGAGCATTTCGCCACACGCGTGAGACCTGTGTTTCAAATCCAGTCAGGTCTGAGTCAACCTGGGCGAGTTTCCTTACTCCGCACACGCACACACGCACAGCCTGATAATAATCCCTCAAGAGAAAGCAAACAATAATAAAAATCGGTCATTTCAACCCACGGCTGTTTGTCGGGGGGGGGGGGGGGGGGGGGACGCTGCTGTGCGCGATCGGCCGCCGCGTTTCGCCCACAAAATATACAGTCAATTCACTTTGCAGTGAAATCCGCGAAGCGCTGAGGGACGTCTGGAAGACCGTGATACGTCCGCGAGATCAAAAGTGCCAGGATTACGATGATGATTATTATTAATCATTATTATCATCAATTGGACGAATAAAAGACAACCGAAAGGCAAGTTCCCGTCAATTTGAAGGAGGCTGAGGTTATCAGAATGACTGGGAGATGGAAACATTGCAGGGTTGAAATGTAACCAGAAAGAGAGCTGATCAGCTACTGTTGGTAACCAGGTTGTTACTGTTCTCTCTCAAACATAAACCATCTAAACCTTTGATTGTGGCTACATTGTGTACAGGCAGAGAGCGGTAGCAACGTAACAATAATATTATTATTATTATAATGCTTGCCTTTGATAGAGCGCTTTTTACATCTTCTAGACCGTGTGCCTCAAAGCGCTTCACAGAATACACAGTAAAGTGACTCGACTTGTGGGCGGAACACAGCAGGCAATTGCTACCGTTATTATTATTATCATTATACGCTCACACACACACACGCACTTGTACTGAGTACAATGAAGCACTTCCAAATACAATTATCATCATGCATTTCCGCATGTCCCAGTTGTTAGGTTAGTGCAGTGAGTGGGTGGGGGGGGGGGTGGGGGGGGTGGGTGGGTGGTGGTAAATAAGCCTTTTGTGAACACCCTCTGGGTGCTGTATCAGATGATATTTTCTTGTGTCACAGCACAGAGAAACGGGTCATTTGAACCCATTTAGTATCCCCGAGCACTAATGATAAAATCCTGCAATATTCAGCTCACACTATGCGAAGCATTGAAATTTCTATAATGATGCCTGTCAACTACAGTATTAAGGTAGCCTAGTCATTAAAAAACACAACCCTAACTATAGCAGAGGAAACAATGTATTATTTGAAAGATTTTCTCAACACAAAAAGCACCTGTATTTATCATCATGATTTCCCCCCTCCACCCCCCCCCCCCCACGTCTTTCCTATTCCCTCGACGCCCATTTTTATGAATAACATGTACTTTTTCACATTCATTTAACGTTTCCTTTCTAACCACAGAATTTTTTTTTGCTTATCGCTTCTGCCACCTGTCACATTAATCCACGAAAGAGAGGAAGATAATTTAACCTCCGCCCCCCCCCCCCCCACCCCAGCTCCAGCCTCCCTCCTCCCCACCACCGAAAACCAACCAACATGCGATGCAATTTTATTAATATTAATATTATTATAAATGTGGGAAACGGCCAGGGTTGTGCTGATTACTACTATCCCAGACGATATCGAGAGTGCGCAGTGGCAAACAGTGGAAGGCAAAGATATTTAATTCACGCAAACAAACAGCCTTGAACAACTCATTCGTAATTCAATCCGTTGGTATGAAACATAAAAGGGGGGAAATGAGAGAGCCATCACTGTGTTTGTTGTTGCACTCTTCACTCACGCTATGTAGAGTGACCATCTGGACCGGTTGAGTGTGGGTGCTGGAGGAAGCTGTATCATGGGTAGGTGGACCTCGGGCGTGTGTTGCTGCCTGAGAGAGAATGAACCAGATGGCTCTTTCAACAAAACAACCCTCCCCTACCCACCTCCCGCCGGCAATGTTGTCCTGCTGTTTCTCCGTCACTTCTGGGTTTAAGGTGTAGGGACGTAGAATTCTCTTTAGACTGGCTGCCTGCCGTACCACGACAGATGGAGCTGCAGAATTCACAGGTAGGCCTCAAATAGACTTGGCCGAGGAGAGGTTGCGTTGATGTGGTCGGCGCTCATGTTAAGTCTGTGCACTTGACTGGGGAGAGACTTTGGAGAATCGGGATATGAAGAGGTTGTGTGTGTGAGTGTGTGTGTGTGTAAAAAACACACACACATTATTTTTTAGACACTATCGTTAGTTATAACCCATTGGGGAACAAGATGGGAGGGAGTGAAAGAGAGAGAGAGAGCTCTGGGAATTATAGAGTGGAAGAGCACCCCAGTCAGCCATCTTCACCATTGGCAGCCCAACTGTAAGAACATAAGAATTAGGAGCAGGAGTAGGCCATTCAGCCCCTCAAGTCTGTCTCGGCATTCAATAAGATCATGGCTGATCCTCTAAACTAACTCCCCCTGCCCTGCCTTATCCCCGTATCTCTTAAATCCTTTGTCCATAAGAAATCTATGAATCCCTGTATGACCAAAAGGACCATAAAGCATGAAACAGGTTGCCATTAACCATTAAAATATTATTATTATTAATATTATTAAATCTGCCTCCATTTGTTGTCTCCCCGTCATGGGCTTCCACTCGATCCCCCTGATGGAAAGAGAGAGGGAGCCACACAAATTTGTTTGTTTGTGTATGTGTGTGCAGTATGTATGTATGTATGTGTGTGTGTGTTTGGTTGTTTATATATGTACATATGTATGTGTGTGTGTCTATTTATGTGTACAGTATGTATGTGTGTATATGTATGTAGGTGTGTGTATGTATGTATGTATGTATGTTTCAGAGTGTGTGTGTATATTATATGTGTGTGTGTTTGTTTATAAGTATGTATGTATGTGTGTGTGTGTGTGTATTTATGTGTACAGTATGTATGCATGCATGTATGCATGTATGTGTGTGTGTGTGTGTGTGTGTGTTTGTACATGTGTGAACATCACCTGGTTTGAGGCTGGGTAATGACAGACAGAGAGACACACAGAGACACAGGGAAGTCAGAAGACCGACAGAGACACACAGACGGACAAACAGAGTTCACGTTGACATGGCAATGTCACGTTGACATGGCAATGTATGAGGCGCATAATGTGAGCGCTTACGTTCCTGTGCGTGCGAGTGAGCGCTGTGTGTGTGTGTGTGTGTACTCTCGCTTAGTCTGACAGCTAGTTGGAGAGAGGGGGAGGAGAGAGAGAGAGAGAGGAGGTGGGGGGGTTCGGCCTGAAGTGACAGCAGGAATCTTCCTCAGAGGCTGAGTTATTGTGAGTGGGGGAGAGAGAGAGAGGTAGGGGGAGAGGGTTGGGTGGGGGTGGGGGGGTGGGGGGTGGGGGGCAGGGTGGGTGAGGAGAGCAGAGAGTTGCACACACACATACACACACAGCTGGGAGACAGACAGAGGGACAGGCAGACAGACAGAGAGACAGAAAGAAAGACAGGCCGTGGATCTGTGAAGGAGGTTGGCCTCTACCAACAGGTAAAACACCCTCACATACTGACACACACACACACACACAGCCACACACACACACACAGCCACACACACACACACAGCCACACACAGCCACACACACAGGCACATACAGCATACACACACAGCCATACACACACACACAGCCACACACACAGGCACATACAGCATACACACACAGCCACACACACACACACAGCCACACACACAGGCACATACAGCATACACACACAGCCACACACACACACACAGCCACACACACAGGCACATACAGCATACACACACAGCCATACACACACACACAGCCACACACAGGCACATACAGCATACACACACAGCCATACACACACACACAGCCACACACACAGCCATATACACACACACAGCCATACACACACACACACACTTATAGTGGTGGGAGTGGGGAGGAGGGGAGAAGGTGGGGGAGAGGGTGGTGGGGGTGTGGGCATCAAATGTGAATATAATGATATAAAAGGATCCTTATTGTAATCTCTGTGCGGTCGTGATTTTGGAAGCATTTCCCCAGTGTTTGCCCTTCAGATTTGCAGCAAAAGCCACATCGCCAAATGAGTGTTTGAGTGAGTCTGGCCTGCTCGAGGCTGTGTTTACTTCCTCAACTGGTCCCGTAGACATGTTTTAAAGGCTGACAGGTTTCCCTGGGATTTGTAGTTCCTGTTTATTGCTATCGCTCCTGGATTTCAGGGCCGGAGGAGGAATAATAATTCAGGTTTATCCAACAATCCTCGCATTCATTGGATGCGGTGCCTAACACTTGTCGAAACAATCCCTTGGCATTTCATATGGTTAATAATGTTCATTATTTAATGTCAATAATAATAATACTTGCATTTGATACAGTGTTTTTCACGTCTTCTGTAAAGTGAATTGACTGCATATTTGTGGGCGAAACGCGGCAGCCAATTGTGCACAGCAACGTCCCCACAAACAGTCGTGGATTGAAATGACCAATTTATTCTAGGTTTTTTTTGAGGGATTATTATTAGGCGCGCACGCGCGTGTGTGTGTGTGTGCAGTACGGAAACTTGCCCAAGGTTTCGCCCTGACCTGCCTGGATTCGAACACAGGTCTAACACTTGTAAGGCGAGTGCTCTAACCTACTGGATTCCGCAATGTCAAGTGCAGTCGCTGTGCAGACGGGAGTATTTGTAGGGTGACAGCCAAGAAGCAAGGCTCCTCCAAAGTGCCTCAAGGTGACCTCTTAGCTTGAGGATTGTGGAGGTAGGGAGCAAAGCAGGTCCAATGTTTCTTGCCTCGGGTAGGGCGAGGTTTGGATGCTGTTGTCAATTAGTGCGCGTGTGCGCGTGTTACATAGTATAAAAGCTCCTGCAGCTCAGTGGTTCGAGCACTCGTATTACAAGCGTGAGACTCGTGTTCGAATCCAGGCAGGTCAGGGCCAAACCTTGGGCAAGTTTCCTTACACCACACACAAGCCTAGTAATAATCCCTCCAAAAAAACCCGCAATAATAAAAATTGGTCATTTCAATCCACAATTGTTTGTGGGGACACTGCTGTGCCCAATTGGCTGCCGCATTTTGCCCACAAATACACGGTCAATTCACTTTACAGCATATTCTGTGATTCGCCGAGACGTTGATAAGATGTGACAAGCGCTATATCAAATGCAAAAGGATTATTATTAATAATAGTCATATTTTTCTAAGGCACTGCTGAAAATACCATGCTTGTCATCCGATATCAAGTTTCGCCCACAAAGACACACACTCAATCCACTTTACAGTGGATTCTGTGAAGCGCTTTGAGACGTCTCACCAACGTAATATGACACTATATCAAGTTCAAGGATTATGATTATGATTTATGATTATTTAAGCATCATAAAGACCGGGTTAACCACTGAACGAGACTAGGTACAAATTGAAATTCTGGAATAAACAGAATATCCGCAGAGTAAAATTGTAGCCACACAAAATATTCTTACTGAAGTCACTGGTTAAAAAAAACTGCCCGATAAGTATTAGTAGCCCCTCATATACACAGAGTGATGAGCGTAAGCAATTGTGCCATTGGATGCACTGTTATTAAGGGCAAGCCCTCCAGGCTCTCTGGATTAATTCTATCTCTGGCCCTGATTCAGTCTAATCTCTGCGAGAACATTTCACTGTATTTGCATATCAAGATCTTGTTAATCGCAAAGCATTTTCATGTTTTGTGTTCCCCCCTGCTTCGAGAGCAAGTCAGGTATTTAAAATGTACTTATTTTGAGTTTTCTTTGACACATTATAATAATAATCATCCTTGCATTTGATATACTGCTCTTCACGTCATCTAAACGTCTCAAAGCGCTTCATGGAAAATACTGTAAAGTGAATTGATTGTATATTTGTGGGTAAAATGAGGCAGCCAGTTGCACACAGCAGCGTCCTCATAGTCGTGGATTGAAATTTTGACCAATTTTACTATTGTGGTTTGTTTGGAGGGAGTGTGTGTGGAGTAAGGAAACTTGCCCAAGGATCTGCCTGGATTCGAACACAGGTCTCACGTTTGTAAGGCGAGCGCTCTAACCACTGAGCTACAGGACCCCACAACGTGCAAGGCGCTATGTGTATCAAATGCAAGGATTGCTATTCATTATTGTTTTATTATCCATCCAGTTATAATTTTGTTGTTTGTGATGATGGTTGAATCGAGTTCATGGCAAACTATTTTCATTTCAGATTCTCTTTGTTTTATTGCAGTTCATTATCGGTAGTCACTGTTGACATATTGTTGATGAGTAAATCAAGTAACCTGCTGAACTGATATGGACATTTAGTCTGGGGTTGGGTGGGGGATGGGGGGGTGATGGGGGTTGGGGTGGTTCAAAGTCTTTTTCAATGGAAAACAAAATGTTTCTCACTTACAGACGCCTGAAAGAAATGCACTTGAGAGATTTTGTTGACTGATTTTATTGATTGCAGGAAACCGAGTTCTAACCTAATAAGAATGTGAAAACGAACAATGGCTGAAGGATCGGATACAGAGAGTAGATCAACCAGAGGCAGCCTGTAAGTGTCAGAGACACCGTGCGTCCGCGTTTTAGTCTGTGGTTTCATCGTAGAATCTTACAGCACAGAAGGAGGCCATCCGGTTCATCGTGTGTCTGTGATGGCTCTTTGAAAATCATTTAGACTGTATTGACAAGTCCCCACTCCCCTCTCTTACCCCGTAGCCCTATGGATTTTCTTGTCACTTTCAAGTTCGTCTCCAATTGCCTTTGGAAAGATATTATCAAATCCTCTTCCATCCCCGTTTTGAGGTGTGCAGTCCGGATTGTACAACTCTCTGCGTCAAAACAAATTCTCCCCTCAACCTCTGTTTCTTTTTGCCGATTTTCTTAAACTTGTGAGCTGCGGTTAGCGACTTTCCTGTCGGAGGGAGCAGTCTCTCTCGATCTTCTAACAAAACCCCCGCATTGTGCTTTGCTGAGCTGGATTTAATAATAATCCTAAGGATAATCCTTGCAATTTGACAAAGCACTTTTCACGTCTTCTCGACGTCTCAAAGCGCTTCATAGAATATACTGAAAAGTGAGTTGACTGTATATTTGTGGGCAGAACGCGGCAGCCAATTGCGCGCAGCAGCGTCCCCACAAACAGTTGCAGTTTGAAATTTTCTTGAGGGATTATTATGAGCCTTGTGGAGTAAGGAAACTTGCCCAAGGTTTCATTCAACCTGACCTGCCTGGAATTGAACCCAGGTCTCTCGCTTGTAAGGCGAGTGCTCTAACCACTGAGCTGCAGGACGCCATTTGATTAGGAGCAGGGTAAATGTCGCTGATGAAAATCTTCACCATCTTAGGTTAGTCACTACATTGCATTGAGTAAGAGAATTGAATTGGCTCCACATTCGTGTTGTTTGTGTATCAGGAGATGATTCATGGGCGCAGCTAAAATGGAGATTGATCGGTGACTCCAAGTGAGACAGTTGGATCGTTAGAAAATTGACTTCCAAATTAAGACTGAGTTTAGGATCATTCACCAAAACTTCTGCACGATTGTAACTCTTAAGGCCGTGGTTGTAAATAAACCCAAAGCACGTGAAGGCACTCGGTAAATTGTGAGGACACTGGGACACAAAGTAACGCTCACATCATTAGGAAATGGCATCTGAAGGGGACAGTGGGACCTTTCTCTCAAATGATAATAATCCTTGTATTTGATATAGCGCTTTTCACGTCTTCTAGACTGTGTCTCAAAGTGCTTCACGGAATATACTGCAAAGTGAATTGACTGTATATAGTTAGGCCCAACACAGCAGCCAATTGCGCACAGCAGCGTCCCCACAAACAGTTGTGGATTGAAATGCCAAATTTATCATTGTTTATTTTTGAGGGATTATTATCAGACGCATGTGTGAGTGGAGTAGTGAAACTTGCCCAAGGTTTTGCCCTGACTTGCCTGGAATTGAACCCAGGTCTCACGCTAAACAGAATCTTAAAAATTTCCAATTGTTCATTTCTCCTAAAGGACACAAAATTCTCAGCTGTATCTTGATACTCCACAAAAAGCCTGGCCAATTGTCTACTCACCCGGCTATAATATTTCATTCCTGGGTCTGGAAAAACTGCATCCCTTCGACTCAGGGAAATGGGGGAAAATCGTCAAGTATTTGAAAGGTAAGTCACCGATTCCACTTTTATAGTTCGTTTAATTATTGACGAAGGATCGTAATTTGAATCGGGAAAAACCTTGACCCAAATTTCACACCATTTCTCTTGTCAAGTTATTCCAGGCGGAATTTCTTCTTGTGCGAACAGGAGGTAAAAGATAAAGGATAATTTCTACTCTTCTGTGTCTTATACTCTGGACTCAAAATGACCTACCTCATTTCGCCCATAAAAATACACTTCTTTTTGCTTCCCTTTTTTTTGCTTCCAAAGTTCCTTTCTTTTTCTTCAATGGTACAATGTGCCCATGTATCTGATTTCTAACAATTTAGATGTTCCTGTAGCTTAATGGTTAGAGCGCTCGCCTCGCAAATGAAAAAGGACCTGGGTTCGATTCCCGTGTCAACGTTAGACAAGTCGTAGCAGTGAGCAGGTAAGTAGGAACCTGGGTTGTTAGTCGATTGTCTGATCATTTTTCTGGGGGGGGATTAACCCTTTCAAAAAACTATTTGGAAGCAGTTTGTGGGACACTGCCGTATATAATTGGCTGCCGCGTTTTACCACAAACTACACAGTCGAGTCACTTTACATTAATTACAGTATTGTGTAAATTCTGTGAAGTACTTTGACATGATAAGCTGCTATATCAAATGCAATGATTATTATTATTGTTATTTTTATTATATACCGTAGGTGGAACGCAACACTGAAATTTGACATCTCACTGAATATATACAAATATAGAGTCAATTCACTTTACAGTATATTCTGTGAAGCGCTTTGAGACGTCGATAAGATGTGAAAAGCGCTATATCAAATGCAAGGATTATTATTATTGTTGCACGTTTGGACACATTTCAGTAGCTGAGTTAGTTTTCAGGAGCAAAGAGAAAGCAGTTTGATCTAATTACGTGTGAAAAGCTTCTAACTTTCGTCTTCTGTGTTTGCGGGTGTTTAGAAGACCAGCTGGTGGAAGATGAAACTCTAGTTCTTGCCAAAGAAGCAAATGAAGAGGACTTGTTGGTGGCTCACCCAAGGCACTATCTCAACAAACTCAAGGTGACTCCATCTCTTAATAATAATAATAATGAATAATAAAAATAATAATGTGGCCATTCAATCAACGATTGTGGGACACCGCCGTTTAAAATTAGCTATGCAGTTGGTTAGAGCGCTCGCCTCACAAGTGAGAGGGCCTGAGTTTGATTCCCTGGGCAGAGCAAAACCTGAGGCAAGTTTCCTTACTCCACACGCAGGCCTCTGTTTACCTAGCAGCACTGAGTAAATATCTGGTTGTCAGTCGATTGGCAGATTGCTTTCCGGGAGCAATAATCCCTTGAAAAACAATGATTCAATCCACGACTGTTTGTGGGGACGCTGCTGCGCATAACTGGCTGCTGCGTTTCACCCGTAAATTATATACGGTCAATTCACTTTACAGTATATTCTGTGAAGCACTTTGAAACGAGTCAATGGCATGATACAATGCTATATTAAATGCAAGGATTATTATTAGTAGGAGCAGTAATGGCCTTGAGCTGTAAATGGGTCAAAATATTCGCCACAATTTGTTGCGTTGAATGGAGAGGAATTGATTGATCTCTAGTTTATTCACAGAACAATCGGTGGTAAGGGAAAATGCTGGGTTATATGATACCCCATGAATAGAACACTGAAAACACGTGGAAGATTATGTGTGTGGCGTGTGTGTGGCGTGTGTTTTATTCGTTCCTTTCCTGTCCTGTCACAATATTGTCAAGACGCAAAGCCAGCACTGTCAGGCTTCTAAGAAACAGAAATCGTATGCAGCGGTAACGTGAGTTCGGTCTCATCCTCCATCCATATTGTATTTCACGCAAGACGGCAAATGTAATTTAGAAATGTGGACACAGCAGGCAGCTGTTGAGAGTAATTATGAGACGCAGTGTTTTGCTTCTTGTAGCCTGAATGTTTTGGTTTATACGCAATAAAAAAAATTCCTCTATTTTTTTCCGACGGATTTTAAAGATCACCTTTTCTCACTCCTCCCTGAGAAATTAATGATGAGTTCCTCCAGGGCACCCGACACCAGGATTCAACAGGCAGCGAAGTCGCCATGAGTTGGTTAGAGTCCGCAAATTGCTGTCTCTAAGTTGTCTCCCGTGGCTTCTTATCATCTGTTCAGTCTATTACCACCTGTCAAGTAAAATAACGGAAATTTAGAAATAATGATTCGTTCTAAATCTTTGCAAAACGGTGCATTAAGTGCTCTCTACGTGTCTGCCTCCCACACGCTTCTCAATCCAGGGTATAGTGTCATTGCATTTCACTCGCAAGATACATTCAATTCACTTTGCAGTGCGTTTTGTAAAGCGCTTTGAGACGTCTAAATGACTTGATAAGACGCTGTATCAAATGCAAGTATTATTATGAGGATTGTTATATTTGTTATTATCCATCTCCCCAAAAGTTGAGTAGGAATGTTGCTTGCTCTTAGCCGTATACAGTAAAAGCCCGTTTATCTGGCACCCGTGGGACCTGGCCAATGCCGGTTAAAGCGCCTGCTGAATATTTGGGTGGCCCGCGGCCGAAAACCCACCACAAACAAATTAAAGTTCTTTTAACACACACCAAACTAAATAATAACAGATAATAACAGAGTATTATATTGGTACTTATTGTTAAAACTACTCTCTTGCTTCTACGGAAACTCTCTCCTAGTCGGCCTCCCCAGTTCCTCCATTCACAGGCTGCAGGCCATCCAAAACTCTGCAGCCCGTGTACTATCCCGCACCCGCCTCCGTGACCACATAACCCCCACCCTCGCCCGTCTCCACTGACTCCCCATCCTCCAGAGGATCGAATTTAAGATCCTCGTCCTCACCTACAAGGCCTTACACGGCCTTGCCCCATCCTACCTAGCCGATCTACTCTCCCCCTACACGCCCACCCGGGCCCTCCGTTCAACAGGACTTGGCCTGCTCCAAGCCCCCCGCCCGAACCGCCCCACCATCGGAGGCCGGGCCTTCAGTTTCTCCGCTCCCACTTTATGGAATGCCATCCCTCAATCCCTCCGTTTCACCTCTTCCCTTTCCTCTTTCAAGGCCGATTTGAAGACTTTCCTCTTCGATCGTGCCTTTTGTTCCACCCCGAACTCTTTTACCTCCCCTTCGTGTTTCACCCCTTCCCAAACACTCCCCTCCCAGCTCGGGTCACACGCCTCTTGTTTAGCGCCTTGGGACGTCCTCCCGACGTGAAAGGCGCTATAT
This sequence comes from Hydrolagus colliei, assembly GCA_035084275.1. Lineage (NCBI taxonomy): Eukaryota > Metazoa > Chordata > Chondrichthyes > Chimaeriformes > Chimaeridae > Hydrolagus > Hydrolagus colliei. The sequence continues at coordinate 9,203,352 of CM068753.1, forward strand.
AAATGTAAAATTGTTGTTGTTGTTGTTGTTGTTGTGTTGTTGTTGTTGTTGTTGTCACCTTTACTGATTGAGGTTTACAGTCCAGCGATTCTTTTTTAAATGGAGGACGCCAAGCAGGTGAAAAAAACGGCAGCGCGATTTTAAAGTCGCGTGACTTTACTAGCGGCAAGCCAATAGCCCTAGACTCTACTAGCAGGAAACTGAAATACTGCACCTGCGTGACAATGTGGGTTATCGGCTAGCATTATCGGCTTGCCGCTAGTATGGCTTTAAAGTCGCGCTCTGTTTTTTTCACCCGCTTGGCGTCCTCCATTTTAAAAAGAATCGTTGGACTATAAACCTGAACCGCAGCATCATGGCTTCAAGCGCAGCATCTACCAGTAAAGGTGAGAAGCGCAAGAGAGTAGTTTTAACAATTAGTACCATTACAATATTCTGTTATTATGTTATTATTTATGCATTTACAAATGCTCCACCGCTATTGTTCCGGATAAGTTCCGGTTTATTGAATGGGGACTTTTTTTTTGGTGTGCCAGTTATACGGAAGTGCCAGTTCATCGAGTCACGGATAAATAGGCTTCTACTGTATTACTATAATATAATGAATAATAATAATTCTTGCGTTTAATATAATGCCTTATCGCGTTTTGGGGACTTCTCAAAGCGCTTCATAGAATATACCGTAAAGTGTGTATTGACTGTACATTTTGTGGGAAAAATGTAGCAACTAGTTTCGCACAGCGGTGTCCCAGAAATAATCATTGATTGAGTGACCAAATCATGTATTTATTTATTTGGGAGGGATTATTACCCCCCCCACCCCCCCGAAAGTGATTACCAACTGGGTTCCTACTTACTGTTAGGTGTGTGTGTGAGTGTGTGTGTGTGTGGATTAGGGAAAGTTGCCCACGAATCAAACCTGGGTCTTCTCACTTGCGAGGCGAGTGCACTAACCAATATACTCTGGGAGTCCAGTACACAGCATGGAAGATGACAATCGTAATTTTGCTAACGATATCAAGGTGTGCGGTAAATTGACTTGTGAAAGGAATATTTAACAGCACTGAGGGGTATGTGAACAGATTAAGCATTTAAATAATGGCAGCTGGGTTTCAATATCGACAAATGTAAGCTAATAAGAAACTGGAACTGGAGATTTAATAAAAGGATGTACATTAAAAAATGTTGTACGAGAAAAAAGTCCTTGTATTTGATATAGGGCTTTTCAAATCTTCTAGACTGTGTCTCAAAGCGCTTCACAGAATAACTGTAAAGTGAATTGACTGTATATATTGTGGAAGAAACATGGCGGCCAATTGCGTACATCAGTGTCCCACACACATGGATTGAGTAACCAAATTACTATTGTTTTTTTTGAGGGATTGTTATCAGGTGTGTGGAGTAAGGAAACTTGCCCAAGGTTTTGCCCTGACCTGCCGGGAATTGAACCCAGGTCTCTCGCATGCAAGGCGAGTGCTCTAACCACTGAGCTACAGGACTCCACAAATGGGAAAGGGATTTTTACGATTGGCTCTTCCGTGAACATTTCCATTTAATGTAAAGCTGTGATGAACAGAGCTATCTTAATATACGAGTCTGTAATATAGCAATGGGTTGTATAATTCACCAAGCCACAGTTGATCCAAATGATTTCTATCTCTAATGGTGCCAAGTTGCATGAGAAAGAATGGTGGTAACTTAATAATGTCGAGTACTGTATTTTTTTAAATATTAACAGCTAATGATGTTTAAATTATGTACATATTTGAGGCTGCATTGTTCAAATGATATTGTTGTGGTCGGTTCTGATGTTAGGATGTCTTAGGAATTGATCCTCGCGTTTATATTAAATATGAAGCACAATTTGTGTCTAATTTAATCTAACATACTTTTTTTTTTGACACCCGTTTCAAAGCTTTTTTCGTTTCGAAATCACCTGAGTCAAATATCATTAGTTTGGTTTAAATCCTTGTAAATTTATAATGCGAAATTGCTGTCATTTGCCCTGAGCAATTCAGCTGTCTCCCCACACCCTGTCATTGCTTGACAGGAATATTCCTCAACTTGATGTATGATTTGTTTAAACTACTATCCTGACAGCTAAAACAAATTCCTTCATTGTAACATCCATTTTAAAATTCCGCAAATATAATTTCCTTCCCCATTTTTTTTTTGCTGCGTGCAGAATAATTTCCACGACGGTCAGAGGAATCCCCAGTAAATCTTTCATGTGTTTCTGCGTGCTCTCTGTTGGTGTGGACCTGGCTGGGGAATGTGCGGCGGACTTTCAGTATTTCATTTTCCCTGCGGTGATCACTCGCGTTCCAGAATAAAATGAGTTTTATAATCGTGTAATAATAATAATAAAGATTCCTTGGCAATTTGATATAGCGTCTTATCACATCGTTGAGACGTCTCAAGCTGCTTTTATTATTTATGATAAAGTGAATCGACTGTGTTTTGTGGGCGAAACATGGCAGCCAATTGCGCAAGTGAAATCAGCGAATGTAACACAGAGTAAGGGGTGAACTGGGAACCTGTTTGATCTGTCTGACCATTACTCATCTGGTTTTGACTTTAGAACTGAGCTATTGATGTACTGTTATTTACAATAAAGTACAATACAACGTTATATTTATATGGTGTCTTTCAAGTCGGGAGGGACTCGTCTTATTTTAGTGGAGGGACAGAAAAAAGTACTTGTTCACAGAACAAACATTGCCGCTGGCTCGTTGCTGTGATGTCAACTCTCGGTGTGAATGGAATCTGCAGTATTGGCCCACTCGCCTTTTTTATTACTGTGCAAAATACTGTATCACCGGGGTTTGTATTGCACTAAATCCTCAGTCTAATCCGCAAGAGAACGTAAAAACGCAGTGACGGCTGGCACCAATATTCACTGTTAGGTTTGTGCGAGCGTGAAAGTGACCATTCACAACCATCTGTCTAGTTGGTCCTAAAGTTAATTTCTTTATTTTAAAAAAATCCTGTGTACACTGTCTCTCTCTCTCTCTCTCTCTCTCTCTCTTTGTCAATAACATATTTTGCGCCAATCTTGTTCCCTCTTGAACACGCGAAAGCAATCTGCAAAAGAGAACATTTTGCCCCTCAAACTAGTATTAAATGCCTCCTTTGGTACCAATTAATGCCTCCAAACCTTCTTTATTTTCCCTGATACCAAATAATTGTGTTTACTGGAAACCAAACCAATTTTCGCACATGGACAGGGGAATGGCGTGTGTGCGTGTCTGTGGGGACAAAATAAGAAATGAAAGATTTAACGTTGAGCGAATTGGAGCTTATTTTCCTCAATGAGTTCATTGTTTGGGCAACAACAGAACCTACAATAATGCAGAGCACAGAAAGTACCTGGCTTTATTGGCGATGGCCATAAAATAGAATTAATAAACTATAATCACTGGAAGGCTGAGCGGGTTTGATCATGAATTTGTTCATATGAGTTGCGTCAGCAGAAGTCAAAGCAATGCTCCATTAAATATCACCTCCTTGAGACGTCTCAATGCGCTTCACAGAATATACTTTCAAGTGAATTGACTGTATATTTTGTGGGCAAACCGCGGCAGCCAATTGCGCACAGCAGTGTCTCCGCCAACAGTTGTGGATTGAGAGTCAAAATTATTATTATCTTTTAATTTGAAGGAATTATTCCCCACAGAAAGCGATCTGCCAATTGTTCCTACTTATTTATTGCTGGGTAAACAGAGGTGTGTGTAAGGAAATGAGCCAGACGATTTTAAGAATTGAACAGTGATTCTCTTTGTTTTAAACTTAATCTAAAATGTTCTCTGGATAATAATAATAATCCTTGCATTTGATATAGGATTTTTCACGTCTTCTAGACATCTCAAAGCGCTTCACAGAATACACTGTAAAGTAAATTGACTGCATATTTGTGGGCGAAACGCAGCAGCCAACTGCACACAGCAGTGTCCCCACAAACAGTGGTGGATTGAAATGACCAATTTCATTATTGTTTTTTTTTGAGGGATTTAGGCGTGTGTGTGGAGTAAAGAAACCTGACCTTCCTGGATTCGAACACGGGTCTCATGCTTGTGAAAAAAAAGACAGTCATGTAAATAAAACATTGTGTAATGGAAGGGAAGATTAACATGTTCAATCATTCTGACCTCTGGTGTTGTATAAATGTACCTTACAAGCATCTAATCCTGTGTCTTTCTCGCAACTCTCTTTTATAGTGGTCGTTCATCGTGGCCACAATTACGGAGATTCCCTTGGTGCTGTTCCTCCCTAACTTCCTCGTGCAGAGAAAGGTCTTGAGACCATTAAGGTTACAGACTGGAGGCACGATTATGGTAGGACGTCATTTCATTTCATTTCATTTCATTCAAATGGGCACATTCACGGCGGGGAAGAGAAGGTTGAGAGCCGATATGATTATAGTTGCTAAGATTCTGAGGGGACAAGACAGTGTATAAGATTGTTTTATCTTATGCTGAACGTTAGAACCAGGGGAACCGGGCCTGCGATTGAAGCGGGGGCTAAAATTCAGCGAGTTTGTAGAAACACTTCTTAGCGAGCGAGTGAGTAAAAGTGTGGAACAGGCTCCCTAGGGAGAGACATACTGTGGTGGTGGAAGCAGAAAGTGCGGTTTGTTTCAAGGACAAACTGAATAGATTTCCGTTAGGGAAGTCTGTGGGGAATACACAGTGTATAGTTTGGGACACGGCTTGTCAAGACCTTGGTCTTATTTCGCCAGCAAATTCTTATGTTCAAATAGCCAGCAGATGCCTTACTTCTAATAAAGGCTGGTTCTGTACCAGGATTATAATAATAATGATCCTTGCTTTTGATGTAGCTTTTTTCACGTCTTCTGGACGTCTCAAAGCGCTTCACAGAATATACTGTAAAGTGAATGGAACTGACTGTATATTTGTGGGCTAAACGCGGCAGCCAATTGCTCACAGCAGTGTCCCCACTAACAGTCTTGGATTGAAATGACCAATTTATTATTGTTTTTTTTTTGGAGGGATTATTGTCAGGCGTGTGTGTGGGACAAGAAAACTTGCCCAAGGTTTCGCCCTGACCTGCCTGGAATTGAACCCGGGTCTCTCGCTTGTAAGGCAAGTGCTCTAACCACTGAGCTGCAGAACTCTGTGAGTGCAAAAATTTGAGTCTCATTAAGGACTCATAATTCCAGTGTGAGAGCTGTGTGGATTATGCAGAAGCGGTGGAAGCGGTGGTGGAGTCCTGTAGCTCAGTGGTTAGAGCACTCGCCTTGCAAGTGTGAGGCCTCTCTTTGAATCCAGGCAGGTCAGGGCGAAACCGTGGGCAAGTTTCCTTACTCCACACGCCTAATAATCATCCCTCCAAGAAAAGCCCCCAATAATAAAAATTGGGAATTTCAATCCGCGACTGTTTGTGGGGGACGCTGCTGTGCGCAATTGGCAGCCGCATTCCGCCCACAAATATACAGTCAATTCACTCTGCGAAGCGCTTTGTTTCGTCGATAAAATGTGAAAAGCACTACATCAAATGCAAGGATTATTATTATTGAGAATGCCTGCGTCTCTGTGGAAACCTTGTTTATTCGTAGCAGGCAGCACAGAACTCACAGAACCGCAGGCGAACTGTTCTTTTTTCCTTTTTCTTTTGTAACATCGTGCACTTGCTGAGAGGTGTTAAATGATGATTCGCACAGACGATTTATCACTCCAGCGCGCTCGGCAGAAAGAAGAAGAAGAAGAAGAAGCAGAAAAAAAAAATGAATTCCAGTAGAACTGAGAGTTAATTTAGCTGCCACTGTGGAAGCCTCATCCGGTCTGATGCAAAATCTATAAAATTATATTCAGCGCTTAATGAGAAACGCCACGCACAAGCATAGCACCCAGAGATAGTGGGGTGGCAAGGTACTAAATGTGGAGAAAGGGATTGCTTTTGCTGTACAACACAAGGCTTATTAATTTTACTTCCCTTTAACAATGCGAGGACCCTGAATGCTAAAATGATGTACAACGGAGTGTAGCAGGCATCTTATGAATTCCCCTCGTTTCCTGCGCTGCTTTTGTTGACTGATGGTTGACACTGAAAATGCCGGTTTCGATTTGCTGAGATCTGAATCTACGCTGTTAGCAAAAGCTCCGCGTACCTTCAATGTCATTGGCTTGTCTTGAGTGGCTTCCCAGAGGTGCTGGCTCAGCCACCATGGGCTTCAAATAGTTTTTTTTTTCTCCCCCACTTTATTATTAAAAAACACACACACGCAGTATTTTGATGTATAGGGCGTGAGGGAAATATTTAATTGCTCTCTGCTAATTGACCTCTGCAACTTTTGTTTTTTTTTCCTTTACGAGAAAGAACTTGCAGTTTTTAAACTGACTGAACACATCGAAACGGCTCTGAAATGTTTCACGAACGTGGATGGCGCAGTCCCTCTGCGCCATCCCTCCCTCCCTCCCTCCCTCCCCTCCTTCAAGTTACGTCTCAGGACCCTCCTCTTCAACCATGCCTTCAGTCACTCTCCTACCCCCACCATCCCTGCCTGATAGCCCTCCTGATTCCAACCCCCAGCTCAGGCTGAAATCCCTTCACTGTCCATCGCCTCAGGACGTCCTCCAATAGGACGGGGGTGGCCAAAGGCGCGGTTGGGTCGAAGAGGAGGGTCTTGAGACGGGCCTTGATAGTGGAGAGGGTGGGAGAGAGGTGACTGATTTGCGTGGTGCACGGTTGGGGATTTTGAACTTACACGAACCCACATCGTAATGGGGTCTTTTCTACAATCAACTGTTGTGTGTATTGACTGTTTTTTGTGATAATGCGGCAGCTATTAGTGCCAGCAAAGCACCTGCAAACAGCCATGATCTGAATGACCAATTAATCCACCGCTTTGTTGAATGGGACAGAACAGGAGAGACACGCTCCCCTCCCTCTTTTTCTCTCTCTCTCTCTCTCTCCCCCCCCCCCCCCGCTTCCCCCATTATTATTGCGGGATCTCTTTTCAGTTCAAATTTGAATATTCATCATTTTTTGTTTTGTATCTATGTTGGATTATAAATGCAAAGGTTTAGGAAACAGCTGATGGTGGCAACACTTGTAATATCCACAAAGGGAGCTTTCTACTGCTCGAAATAATAGTTTTTGGAGCTCCGTCACATGATAATAATTGTTCAGCTGATGCATTGCAGCTACAATTGCAGCTGAACGTTGCAGGCCCAAAGTTGCTCGGGGAGTTTGGTTTCAAATGTTCGATATCGGTTTAACATTCAAAGAGTCCTGTAGCTCAGTGGTTAGAGCACTCGCCGCCTCGCAAGTGATTGGGTTCGATTCCAGGCAGGTCAGGGCAAAAATCTCGGGCAAGTTTCCTTATTTTCACATGCCTGATAATGATCCCTTGAAAGATAAAAACGCTCATACATTGGTATGACTGATTTCCCTGACCATCTGCTCCACAATATACTCAGTGGAGAAAATATTTCTTCTTCATTCTTGCTTGAAGCCATTAATTTTTCACTATTTCTGTGCCCGGTCCAGTTAAGTACTGTAGTAATATTCATATTTATTCTCACACATACGCAAGGCGTCTCAAAGCGCTTCACAGAGTATACTGTAAAGTGAATTTTGGGGATAAAATGCAATAGCACACAGAATAGCCCACAAACAGGCTTGAGTGTAATAAATAATAATAAACTGGACATCTCAATTCATGACTGTTTGTGGGGACGCTGCTGTGCGCAATTGGCTGCTGTGTTTCGCCCACAAATATATACAGTCAATTAATTCACTTTACAGTGTATCCTGTGAAGCACTTTGGGACATCTAGAAGTCATGAAAAGCGCTATAGCAAATGCAAGGATTATTATTACTACAGATCCTATGGGACTAGACTGTCAAACGAGCAAAAACCTCAATAAAACTGTGATGGGTTATCGCACTAGAATTTTTATAAGCATTATGCAGCATATCCCAGTCTACATCAGCTTACTTAAAGAAGCCAATTTCAATGAATTGGTCGTAGTTCTGTCTGTTGCAGAACGCAGGACACACATACCTAACAAGGTGAGGTGCCTCACGCCCCCACACAAGCACACACACGCACACACAGACAGCCACATTTTGGCAGGGTGCCAATATTTGTCAGGTAAGAGTTACTTCAAAGGGATATGGGGTTAAGCGCTCTGAGACGCTGTCCGACGAGGGGGGCGCTATATAAATCAAAGTTGTTGTTGTTGTTGTAAAGGCATTGAGGTGCAGATCAGCCACAATCTAATAGGAGGGCGGGACAGGCTCGAGGGTCTGAATGGCCTACTTCTGGTTCCTAGAGTAGAAGGTTGTGTGAAGTGATGATTATCACCAGTGATGAGCATTGCCTCATGACGCACACCTCACCTCCCACCCTATTAACTCCTGAGTTGGAGCTGGTTGACGAGGAAAGGAATGACTATTGTACATCAAAAAAGGAAAACGATTACTCTAGAATGAGATTGTATCCTCGTGAATTATATTGCTGTTGAATTGTATTGTGGCAAGAAAATACGATGGCTGCCAATTAGCTCCTTTTATCTCGTTCCACAGCTGTTTTTATTGGGTGGTGGAGGGGAAGAGAGAGATCTGTTTTGTTTGGTACAGTTACTGATCGTGTGATATCCAGTGAATGAACGCCACATGAATGAGGCATGGTTCAACAGGAATTTGAGTGAAACAGTTCTTTGTCCCCATTTGCTCAAAAACAATAGTTCAAACACACTCGCCTGCGGAACTTCTTGCAAATTCCAGCTGATTATAGGGAGGGGGGAGAGAGTGAGGAGAGAGTGAGAGTTGGAGGGTGCACAGCAGAGACCCACAAACAGCCATGGATTGAAGATGACCAATTTATTATTGCTTTTTTTTTGGAGGGCATTATTATTTGGCGTGTGTGTGGAGTCAGGAAACTTGCCCAAGGTTTCGCCCTGATCTGGCTGGATTCGGAACATGGGTAAAGTGAGTGCTCTAACTACTGAGCTACAGAGCTCCATCACCATAAGTTGTAGATGTATCTACCTGCATATCATACTCTATTACTCTCTGTTACTCTGCTCTCTACTTGTGCTTTCACACTCGCTGGAGGTAGCTGGATTTTATATTTGGTGTAAATTTCCCTTGAAACAAACCAGCTGGCAGACAAAAATCTTAAGTTTGTATTTCACTGTGTAGATTTATATCACCAAATAAACAGCAGGTAGATGGTTTACTGTGTGTCTCTTAACGTCTGTATCATCTCGACTGTGGATATTTATCACCGGAGTACTGTCAGCCAACTAACGAACGCACTTTCCCTTGGAACCTCTGTGGGATTTAAGACTCAATGATCCAATTCTCAGCCATGATTTAATTTCCATCCTTTGCTTTTGGTGTCTAGGCTGGGAAACTCGCCATGGAGAGAGGGTGGGCTATCAATGTCGGTAGGTGGCAAATGTACCTTTCATATATTGAATGTCTCTCTCGGTCACCCGCCCGTAACTCTAGGAATATTCATTCATTTCATCACAGATAAACACAACATTATTCCAAGCCAATTCCGTCCAGCGTTTCTCTGGTATAACTACCCCCTAAACGTTTCAGCGAATTGTTTGACTTCTGCCCTTTTGTATCGAGCTCCGATATTTGAGTCAGATAACAATGATCCTGGCGTTTGATATAGCGCTTTTCACGTCTTCTAGACATCTCAAAGCGCTTCGCAGAATATGCTGTAAAGTGAATTGACTGTACATTTGTGGAGAAAACACGGCAGCAAATTGCGCACAGCAGTGTCCACACAAACAGTCGTGGATTGAAATGACCAATTTATTATTGTTTTTTGAGGGATTATTATTAGGTGTATGTGTGTGAAGTAAGGAAACTTGACCAAGATTTTGCCCTGACCCACTGAGAATTGAACCCAAGTCTCTTGCTTGTAAGGCGAGGGCTCTAACCACTGAGCTACAGGACACAGATGCCCCCTGAAACAGGTTGAACTCTGCCCTCTATGACAATGGAGGCCATTAAAAGCCACTTGACGTTATTTAATAGTTCCTGACGTTTTACAGACTGACTCATGGAAATCAGAGACTGTGAACCATACCCTTGATTCATTGTGACAGATATTAATGGAAGATGGTTAAATTTGCGTATCTCCTTGTTGTATTTATTTTAATCGCCTGAATGACGTTTCCTGTGGTACTGTGACAAATGCGGTCATCAGTATTCACATCTGTGGTGAGAAGTGAGAAGGGAGGGCAATTCATCATCAATATAACAGTGTAGTTTGTGTTGAAATGGGGAAGTTTGAGATTTGAGGCAAGCTCTGCCTCCTTCTCTGTTTTGCGATGCCAGTGTACAGAGACGTCGATAAGATGTGTAAAGCGCTGTATCAATGCAAGGATTATTATTATTATAGGGTGTCCACAAAGTCATGATACCCATCCATCCCGCAGTCCCTCCACCTCGCACCCTCCCTGGCCTCCTTCAAGTCCCGCCTTAAGACTCTCCTTTTCGATGGTCCCATTGGCAACTCCTAATCTGTCCCTTCCCTGCCCACCACCCCCCTTCCTCAGCTTGGGTCTGTAACAGTGACTGTCCATCGCCTTGGGACGTCCTCCTGACGCGAAAGGCGCTATACAAGTGTAATTTTGTGGCCAATGTTGTTGTTGTTGTTGTTGTTACCTCCTTCCTTCTCTCTCTACCCTGCATTCACCAACAAAAAACAACAAAATTACACTTGTAAAGCACCATTCATGTCAAGAGGATGTCCCAAGGCGCTGGACAGTCACTATGTCAGACCCGAAATACATGAGAGAATGATGATAAATGTATTTAGCTAGACTCGACTTCATTGTATTCAGTACCAGAGGTAACAGGACTGTGTGGACGCCTTGTAATAGTGCAGATAATGGAGTGATTGATGCCCGCATTTGTGCATAGAACAAATAATTCAACTCACCCCCCCACTCTTCCTCCACCCCACCCCACACAAATAAAACACACCCCATTCACCCAGAGTTTAGAGGTCACAAATGCTTTGACAAAAGGATAATCTGTCAAAAAAAACACAATCATAAAAATTGTTCATTTCAATCCACGACTGTTTGTGGGGACGCTGCTGTGCGCAATTGGCTGCCGCATTTCGCCCACAAACATAAAGTCAATTCACTCTGCAGTATATTCTGTGAAGTGCTTTGAGAGGTCTAGAAGACGTGAAAAGCGCTCTTATCAAATGCAGGGATTATTATTACTATTATTATTATATGTATGCGGATGCAATCACACTCCTGTTTTATCTTTGTGAAGAGCTCACAAATCTGTTTCACTGTCCCCTCTGTCCAAAGGCGCAGCAATTTGCTGTGTCACGCAGCTAATAAGAGAGCTCTCATTCTGCTACAAGTGCCACTTCATCGAGTGACTCTCAAACCTTTCCATCAACAGGAACTTGCTTAGTTTCATTTTGAGGTTTCTTTCTGCCCCTGGCTCAGCTGATGGTTTCCTGTCTGCCACGTGACCCTTTTACTTACAATAAAAAAATTCTCCCGAGGTTAATAGAATTGTTCCTGATGTATGGCTAGCTTTGTATTGGGGGTGAGAATTCTACCTGTGATGTTGTTTATCACTGCTGATAAACATTTTCGCACAGTCGCTGTCTTAATTTACCAACATGTGTGACTCTTTCATTCTCCACCTTCCTCTCACTCCCTGTCCCTTCTCTTCCTCTCTTACTTCACCCTCTCCTCCTCCCCCCCCCCCCCCCCCCCCCCACCCCACGCACCCTCCCACCCAATCGGAAAGGTTGGGCTTCAAACTGACTCACACTGTTGTACCCATTAGATTTAGCAACTGCAGATTGCAATGTGGGTGAACTAGTTAGAGATCCGGCTCACCCTGTATTCTATGGTACCCTGCCAACTGGCAGTTTCACTTCCGCTGTGATCATGCCTGACAAGCTCAGTGGGCAACAGCAGGCTAGCTTTCAAGCAAGAGGACTCGGGTTTGATTTCCTGTTAGGGAGAAATCTCAGGCAGGTTGCCTTACTCCACAGGCAAACACACAACACACACCTCTGTTGACCCCGTAATAAGTAGGAATCCTGTTCAACGTCCTCCTGATGGGAGAGGCGCTACACGAGTGTAATGTCGTTGAAGTCGATTGGCGGATCACTTTTTCCAGATGTAATAAAATCTTCCCCGAAAAATGAATAGTCACTTGCTCTATGACTGCTGTGCATAATTGGCTGTAGCGTTTCGCCCACAAAATACACAGTCAACTCACTCACAGTACATTCCGCGAAGCGCTTTGAGATGTGTGAATGACGTGATAGGGCAGTGTATAATTGGAAGGATTATTATTATTTCAGTGTGACGGGAAGAGAGGGTGGAGGTGGGGAGGTAAACACCTATGTGCTATTTGGTACATTAGCACATTTAGAAACCCCATTGTTTTGTGGACACATTAACAACAGTATTGGAAGCAAGTATATATTTTGAGTGTTAAGCACCTGCAGCTCAGTGGTTAGAGTACTCACCTTACAAGCGTGAGACCTGTGTTTGAATCCAGGGAGAACAGGGCAAAACCTTGGGCAAGTTTCCTTACTCCACACACCTAATAATAATCCCTCCCCCCAAAAACCACAATAATAAAAAATTGATCATTTCAATCTACGACTGTTTGTGGGAGGCTCCGGTGCGCAATTGGCAACTGCGTTTCTGCTACAAATATGCACTTTACAGTATATTCTGTGAAGCACTTTGAGACATAGATAAGATGTGAAAAGCGCTATATCAAATGTAAGGATTACGGTATTATTATTATTATTGAGGGGTGACTGCAGAATACATGATACAGAGCTTTGATAAGTCACTGTGACGTCATTCGTTCCGGAAAGGTCTTCTCTCGCAGGATAAACCCAGTGTGTGATTTAACTCGACTCAAGTAAATCAAGCAGTGATTAGTCTCAATAAACTCCGAATTCTGCAATGAGCCTTTTCAGTGGATTAACATTTCTTTAGCCTGATTAAATCTATAACGCAGATCATTTGCGAACAATTTGATGATGATATATTTAAATGACTCTGAATAATTAATGGCCACGCTTCTCCTTCTGTTAGGTGGCGGCTTCCACCATTGCTCAGGAGAGAAAGGGGGTGGATTTTGTGCTTACGCCGACATCACTTTGGCAATTAAGGTAGGAAAACACAAATAGATATGCAGTAGATTGCTGGCACTTCACGTTAGCTAACTGAACACAAACAGAGCCCAGACTTAGCCGCTTCCGAGACCATTTTGCCTTAAAATTTAAGATGGTGCAAAAAAAAAAGTAGGAAATTAACAAGTCTTGGGAGACCAGATGTTTGCAGTTCTTAAAGAGAAATCTGGTTCCAACTTCAGATTACATTGAAGAACGTTCCATAATTTGGAGAGATTTCATATTGTAAGGCACAAGTGGTCCCAATACTGCACAGAATTTTGCACTTCAGGTAATCATTTTAGAACCTTGTCATCTGTGTAGCTAATGAGCTCCTGTGTAGAGTTGGCTGTTGTGTAACTCAGTGGTTAGAGTGCTTGCCTCACACACGAGAGAACCTGAGATCGATTCCCGGCCGGGCGAAACGTTGGGGAACTTTCCTTACTCCGCCCATCTCTCTCTTTTGCTAGCAGTAAGTAGTTACCCAGTGGTTCATCGATTGGCGGATCGCTTTTCCGGTGGGGGAGAGGGGGGTAATAATCCCTTCAGAAGAACAAAAATGACAGCCACAAACCACAGAGTTGATTCGCTTTGCAATAGATGCTGTGAAGCACTTTATAAGACGTCTCAAAGACGCGATAAGGCACGGTATCAAACGCCAAGATTGTTTAGGATATGTTGTTATCTGATGCCGATCAATTCAAACACGGCAGCAGTAGCCTGTGCCTCCAGGGTAACCAGGGCTGTCTTTTTGTTCTTCCAGTTCTTGTTTGACAGAGTGGATGGAGTGTCGAAGGTTGCAATCATCGATTTGGATGCACATCAGGTACTATCCCTCAAAACCCTTTAAGCCCAAGTAATTCTGTCTCCTTAACTCTTTTCCATGTGTTATGTATGATCAGCACCGGGTAATTAATATCCTAAAATAATACGTTATGAAACATAACTCACACCAGTGTTGATGGAAAGCCAACTGCTTTTGCTTTGCCGTAAAATATCAGGACAGATCTAATCTTCAACCACTCAGGGCGAACTAAATCTTTTTTTCCCTCCAAGGAGCAGATTGCCACTAATGTTTTATTTTCTTATTCGTGGAAGAATAAGGTAATTTATCCCAGAGAACTTGATCTCCCAATAAAACACACACTTCTCACACTGTGTTCTTGCAAACATATGCTTTCAAATCCCCCTGTGAGGAAACCAGTGTCCAACTCAAGAGCTGATGTTTACTGTGTGCTTCACAGAGTATTGTTCACGTCAGGAAGATGTCCCAAGGCCCTGGACAGTCAGGGATTTGGACCTGAGCTGGGGGCTTGGGGGGAGGGGGGTTGGGATCAGGAGGGGTGGAGGTCAGGGAGGGTATGGATTAGGAGGGTGACTGAAGGCGTGGCCGAAGAGAGGGTCTTAAGATGGACCTTGAAGGAGGCAAGGGTGGCAGGGAGTGAGGCAGAGGGAATGGTAGTGTTGTCATTGTGCACCACATCAGAAGAGAGCTTTGAAGAACTTCCAATTTTAGTTGACTTTTGCTGTCAGTTTTTCGGTGAAGGGCAGCTGGCTGCCTTTCCTTCTCCTCCAGTATCTCCAGGTAACAATTGCGCAATCGTTGGTCTTGGACATCAAGCATCGGGGCAGGTTGGTCAATCGTGAAAGATGTCATTAGCTGAGAGCCTGGCACACACTCAGTGCTTATCCACCTCGCTTCTAACAATACTTTCTGGATAGTGATCAAGAGAAGAAACAATTAATTCCACCTCTCCGTCACCCAGCCACCCCACTCCCACCACCTCCCTTAATCTAGGGATATTGCCCCCATCTCCAGTCAAGGGCCATTCTCCCCCCACCCTCTCCCCGCCACCCCCCCCCCACCCCACACCCCACCCTAGTCCAGGAATATTAGGACTCTAGCTCTCGTCCAAGCTAAAATCAGCTAATTCAGCACAGACGGGAATTCAATATTCATCTTTCTGTTCTGCTTGGGCAAACACAGCCCCAGGCGAAGCCTTTCTCCTCTGGGCTGTGTAAAGAGTCAGCCCATTCATCTCAGTGTTCCACAATATTAACCTTACTGTCTTCCCATTACAGCATCAAGCTGTTTCACAAATGAGCCCAGTGTGCTGGCCGTAACCACCGCTTGCCGGTAACCCATTCCAGCTGTTGATTATTTTCTCAGTGAACGAATGCTTCCTCCACTCTGTACGGACCTTGCCCCTTTACAAGGGCTGACCACTACACACTTGTTGTCAGTGTTGGTTTCATCCAGGATCGCACAAGCGTTTGGCTGCTGAGGGCCGGATACCTTATCTGAAAGACGTCCGCTTGATGCATAAGCACCTACTTGTGGGTTTCTCTTCCGTAAACATAACATAACCCGTGTGGAGCTCCTGTAGCTCAGTGGTTAGAGCACTCGCCTTACAAGCGTGAGACCTGTGTTCGAATCCAGGCAGGTCAGGGCGAAACCTTGGGTAAGTTTCACAAACAAGCCTAGTAATAATCCCTCAAAAAAACCCACAATAATAAAATTGGTCATTTAAATCCATAACTGTTTGTGGGGACCCTGCTGTGTGCAATTGTCTGCCATGTTTCGCCCACAAATATACACTTTACAGTATATCCTGTGAAGCACTTCGAGACATCTAGTAGACATGAAAAGCGGTATATCAGAATGCAAGGATTATTATCATTATAACATTTGCAGTTTACGGAGGGCCACATGAAATAGAGGGAGAGGTGGAGGACCGGATGTGGCCTGCAGGCCACCAGGTGTATCACCCTGGTTTAATGTATATGAAAGGATTGTACTGGAGTGTATTTGGAGAGAGAGAACGTTTGGAGTGTATTTGGAGAGGAAGAACATTATACATGCAGTTGGGTTTAGGATTGTTGGCCTCAGTGTCTGGTTAGGCTCAATCATCTGGATGGCTAACTCTGTCCATATTGTAAATTCTATGATTTGCTTTTTCTATCCCATTGAGCACCTTATTTGGAATGGGAATTCAAAGGACTAGTTGAGGTACAGATCAGCCATGATCTAATCAAAATGGCGGAACAGGCTCGAAGGGTTGAATGGCCTTCTCCTGTTCCTATGTTCCTATTTGTCCCGGTGAATTTGGTGACGTCTACTTTGAGATATCACGTCTCTTTTGTGAGGCTGATGAAACTGAGCTTGTCTTTTTGTGCACCTTACACCATTCCATGAACATTGAGTAATAATAATCTTTGCATTTTGATACAGGGGTTTTATGTCTTCTAGACGTCTCGAAGCGCTTTACAGAATATACTGCAAAGTGAACTTTTTGTGGGTTTAAAGCGGCTGCCAATTGCGCACAGCAGCATCCCCACAAACAGTCGTGGATTGAAATGAACAATTTTTATTATAAGTAATTTTTGGACGGCCCTGGTGAGACCGCACCTGTGCAGTTTTGGTCTCCTTATTTAATAAAGGACATACTTGCTTTAGAGGGGGTGCAGCGTAGATTCACTAGGTTAGTTCCTGGGATGAGGGGACTGACCTATGAGGATAGGTTGAATAAACTAGGGCTGTATTCTCTAGAGGACAGAAGAATTAGGGGGGATCTTATTGAAACATATAAGATTCTTAAAGGGCTAGATAAAGTAGACAGTGAGGGACTGTTTCCCCTGGTAGGAGAATCTGTAACCAGGGGTCACAGTCTTAAGATTAAGGATCAGCCTTTTAGAACAGAGTTGAGGAAACATTTCTTCCCTCAGAGGGCAGTGAATTTATGGAATTCACTACCCCAGAAGGCTGTGGATGCTCAGTCCTTGAACATTTTCAAGGCTGAAACTGATACATTTTTGAAAAATAGAGGGATTAGGGGATATGGGGATAGGGCAGGTAATCAGAGTTAGGTGAGACGATCAGCCATGATCTTATTGAATGGCGGAGCAGGCTCGAAGGGCCGAATGGCCTACTCCTGCTCCTAATTCTTATGTTCTTATGTTCTTCTTATTATTAGGCATAGTGGCTCACAAAGGCAAAATACAGGAATGCAGATGCTGTAAATCTGAAATAAAAACAATTCACTGGCAACACTCAGCGGGTCAGGCAGCATCTCCGGAGAGAGGAAAGAGTTTCCACTCCCACTATCGCAAGCAGTTGGATGTGCTGGAGGTCCTTTTATTTTAATGTACTTTTGTGTTTTGTCGCTCATTAGTTTCTTATTTTAATCATCGGCAAAACTGCATCTGCACAACACATCAAACGGCGCTTACTTTATTTACATTAGAAATGAGCGTGGCTCACGTTCAGTCGTGTTTGCTGTCTTCAAAATTATTCGGTGATCTTTGGGGTGACGCCAGAAGAAAAAATGGTGAGCGTCTGATGTATGGTTCGCTTTGTAGTTCTTCAAAGATAGACACTAAAACACCACGTGTTTTGTCTGTTAAAGGGAAGAGCATTACTTATTCCAGCTCCCGCTTTCCACTTCTGTTAAGATTCACTTTCAGGGCTTTGTGGGACGTTGCTGTGCGCAATTGGCTGCGGCATTTCGCCCACAGAATACACAAGTCACTCTACGTGCTACAGTGAATCCTGTGAAGCACTTTGAGACGACACGACGATATGACAAGGCGCTGTGTCAAACACAAGGATTATCATTATCTGCCTTTGGATTCCGCTTTGAGAGATTCTAAAGTTGCGTCTTCGAATCTTGAATTAGAGGCCACTCTTTTGGTGGATATGTGGCACAAAGAACAGATGACACCAAATCTGTCCTGCCAGACACCTCTGTATTTATTAATTAATAATAACCACAATAATAATAATTCTCATAGCCAACAAAGTGCCTACAACACTGAAAGCAAATCTCAAGAATTTCACGGTTTACTTTCATCTGAGTATCACGACGGTTGTGTGCGCAAACGCGGCAGCCAAACTGGGTACAAAAATTCACACACAGAGCAATGAAGGACACAATAATTTTGTCTAGAGGATTGTTGGCGGGACGCATGCTTACCAGCAAATTCTCCCTTAAAATAAATTGCAAATCTGGTCAATTTGGCTGGCAGGGTTGGTTGGGCTGGTTTGATTGGATTTTTGAGCGAACGATATGCCTTTGAAAACCTCAATCAAGTTCTGTGTGATCAGCTTAAGGGATAGGTTAATAGCAAGGTATTCCTTGTGGCTTAACCTGGATTCATTTCCTTATAATGCAAGCACCTTATCACCTCTTCGAGACGTCTCAAAGCGCTTTACAGAATGTCTTGTAAAGTGAATTGACTGTGTATTGGCCCACAAAATGTACAGTCAATTCGCTTGGCAATATATTCTGTGAAGCCTTTGAGACATCTCAAAGACATCTGTGATAAGGTGTTACATCAAATACAAAGCATTATTATTATAAGTCTGCTCTTATCCAAAAAACAGCTCAAAGGAGAGAGGGAGATAGAAAATAACAATCCTTGCATTTGATATAGCGCTTTTCATGTCTTCTGGACATCTCAAACATGTCGGATGCAGGTTGGCAATTCTTATCCCCTCTGTTAGTTTTGAATTGCAACCGCACCACAAGAACAAGGCAACGTAGAGAAGAAGTTGGGCACGTTCCCCACAAGAAGGAAGAATTATAGCAAGTCTGGAAGTCCATCCCTTGCTCGTGAAATGCTACGAGACATTTCGGTGTCGCTGGCCCTACAACAAATGCAAAAAAGGTTTTCCCGATTGCACGTGGATTAGGGAGTGTCGGATCAGACGAGTTCCCCTCGCACCCCGTCCCGCTCACTCGACCCCCCTCCCCCACTCGCCCATCACCACCTAGAAAGTGTGACTGTGATGGTGGGTGGTTGAGTTTGGCTGTTTAATTCCTCCTCAGTTGACTGGCACATTGCTGCCGCTCGCTGTTGTAGCTCATGGGAGAGCCACGGATGAGGAATGCCCTTCATTCCATTTGATCTCACCTTCCTCTAACAGCATCGGGCTGCTTGTTAGATGGCATCCCGCTCTAGCTACTTGTTACCCTCTGTGTAGAGGTGACTGTGACCCTGTGGGACCCGGGGCGGTGGTGGAGGGGTAGGGGGTTGGGCACCCAGTGTCCGTAGAACTAAACCCAGAGAGTTAAGTGTCTTTAGGAGGCCTGGAGGGAGAAAATCCCCCTACCACACACACCTCCCAGAAAACAGCCAAGCATAGCAATATGCACTAAGCTTGCCTATAAATACTACAGGTTGAGGAGATTACGGCTGAGCGTGAATGTTAATCAAGGATAGCGGAGTTCAGCCGCAGAGCTGTGTCAGTTTTTGGACTAAGCTAATTCCGATGAGTTGACGTAACGATGCAAAGATCTCTGTTTTGCTTAAAATGTATAAGATGACATAATACATTCATTTAGCCTCCGAGGCTGAGGTTTCCGCTGGTATAAGGCTCCATCATGTGGTCGTAGGTGTTATAATAAAAATGATAATAATAATCCTTGCATTTGATATAGCGCTTTTCACATCTTATGGACGTCTCAAAGCACTTCACAGAATATACTGTAAAGTGAATTGACTGTACATTTGTGAGCGAAGTGTTCACTCAATGCTGTACGTACTCGCAGGCTAACACTAACATCACGAAGGAAATACTAATATAGAGAATAGGCAGCGGTCGCTAAATATATACGTGAATGTGGTTTAATGGCATTGGCTATTGAGGGTCTTTCTGTCCCTCCCGACGTGAAAGGCGCTACACAAACGCAATTTGATATTGTATTGTCCATCATGGGGGAAGATTATTTGATGTAATCAGCCGGGAATTTCGAAAAAATGTATTCCTTTTGAATTGAATTGACTTGTATTAAAGTCGGCTTAGTGACCGACCGGCAGCTGGGATAACAAGGGCTCTGAACAAGGGTAATAACTGGCTGGAAGTTGTAGTCATTGTCTTGCAGCGTTACTGAATGTAATGTGTCATTTTTGAAGTAATGTGGAAACCTCCTATTTAGATGTGAGTTGATGATAATTCTGAAACGACTTCACACGCTAGTGCTCTCTCTCGATGGGCAAGCTGTGTGTGGGTTTCGCTGGTTAGACTCCCTCAGTTACCCCAAAACACACTCTGGGCTCCCCCACCGCCAAGCCTTGGCTTTTGCCAACTCATGCCTAATACTTTATGGAGAGAGAGAGAGAGAGAGAGGGAGGGTGAGAGCAAGAGATAGAGAGAGAATGCATCCCATTCCAACAATCTATCTCAGGAACGTTCATGTGTAGGTGGGAAGCATGGAATTCTCAGCTTGGTTTGGAGACTCTTAAGCAACGGGTTTCTGTATGTGTCAGACACTTGGCTGGGCAAAAAAAATATATATATTTCTCCCACAATCCACACAGTCACTCCACTTTACAGTATTATTCCGTGAAACGCTTTGAGACGTCTCGACGTTATAAGGCTCTATATCAAATGCAAGATTATTATTATCTTTATTTTACTGGCAAAATTTTTTCGTAAGCTCTTTTTGATATATATAAAACAGTATTTTTGAAAATAAATTGCTGGTTTTCATCAAACCTTGCCTTCTGTTTTTTTAGGGGAATGGGCACGAACGAGACTTTATGAATGACGATAAAGTCTATATCATGGATGTTTTTAATAAATACATCTACCCGGGGGATAACTTTGCGAAACGTAAGTCAAATTGTAGACGTTAGATTTTAAAGATCATTGGGTTTGCTCCTTGTTTTTCACATGCGGTAGAGTCATTTTTTTGCATCGCAAGATACAAAACTAAATTGTGAGTACGTCAGCTATTAAATTGGGATTTACCGTTTTTCAGTGGTTAGATGGCAGAAATAAGACTATTTTCACGAGGGTTTGCCATCAAAATAAATGTTCCTTGATTGAATATTTCTTGATTTATGGACTAAATCTCTGCTATCCTGTTATTTCTATGATTATTTTGTTGGCCGATCAAATGGATTATTATACCCCTGGATTAATATGTTCCTCCTGTCTGTTGGGAACCATACAGTGTGCATGTAGAGAGCTAACTCCATCTGGTGGACAAGTCGATGTACTGTGTAGCTAGGTTTAACAGTGACTCTGACTGTATAGGTTAGGCGAGAATTTTCGGAGTCCTTGTAGCTCAGTGGTTAGAGCACTCGCCTCACAAATGAGAGACCTGGGTTCGATTCCTGGCAGGTTGGGGTGAAATCTTGGGCAAGTTTCCTTACTCCACACACACACATGCTGATAATAATCCCTCGAAAAAAAAACAATAATATTGTAAATTAATAATTTCAACAGACGGCTGTTTGTGGGGACGCTACTGTGCACAATTGGCTGCCACTTTTCACCCAAATATACACTCCATTCACTTTTTTCGACATGTTCTGTGAAGCGCTTTGAGGCGTCTAGAAGACGTGAAAAGCGCTATATCAAATGCAAGGATTATTATGATTAGTTTTATTTTATTGAATGCACCGATTATTATTATATTATTATAATAAAGTGTAGGGCAGAGGAGGTTGATGCTTGTAAATTCTCTACAGCCTGACTGTAGAACATTAATTCTCCCTGAGTCAGCTGTCTATTAACGGAAGCACTTTCCGTGTGTTTGCAGCACTTGCAGGCCCGGCAAGTTACATTAATAACAATAATTTGCATTGGAAAACAGCGCTTCTAATGTTCAAATCTCAAAACACTTCCCCGGTAATTACCGTCCAGTAGCAATGACTGTTTTTGTAGGCTAACTCAGCAGCCAATTTACACGAAGCGAACAGCCACTAACAATCATCAAGTAATTGACCGAGTGATGTGTTGGGACTGTTGATCAGGGCACTGGGAGAAATGTTGTTTTGATTTTCGATTAGTTTCGTGACATTGTTGCCGTCAACATGGACAGGTTGGTGGGATGCAGCATTTCATTGAATCCCCGTAACTCAGTGGTTAGAGCACTCGCCTCGCAAGCGAGAGGACCCGGGTTCAATTCCCAGGTGGGATGAAACCTTACTCCACATGCCTGTTTACCTAGCAGTAATTAGGAACCCGCTCATTAGTCATTTGGCAGGTGGCTTTCCCTCAAAATAATCCCTCAAAAAAATATGGTCACCCCATCCATGGCTGTTTGTGGGCCACTGCTGTGTGCAATTGGCTGCTATGTTTCACCCACAAAATACACCTTTCAATTCACTTTACAGTATAATCCGTGAAGCGCTTTGAGGTGTCTCAAGGGCGTGATAAGTCGCTGTATCAAACGTTGTTGGATGGATTATTATTAGGCGTGTGTGTGGAGTAAGGAAACTTGTGCAAGGTTTCGCCCTGATCTGCCTGGATTTGAACACAAGTCTCAAGCTTGTAAGGTGAGTGCTCTAACCACTGAGCGACAGGAGCTTCACAATGGAGGGAGATGCTGTTTCATCCCTAACACATGCTCCAAATGAGGTTTCCAGAGACCCAGTTTGCAGAGGATCGTAATGCTTTGATATTGTGTCATCAGAAGGTAACATTGCGTTGCCTTCAGACTCCAGGCTCTGTGTGTGCAGTTCCCTGTTTGATCTTTATCTTAATTCTCCAGCTCTGGAGAGAGCCTGCAGACCTGTGCTGCATTCAGTTTATTGCTGATTCTATAATAATAATACTGTAATAATAATAATCGTAATAATAATACTTGCATTTCATCCAGTGCCTTATCACGCCTGCAAGGTGTCTCAAAGCCCTTCACGGAATATACAGTAAAGTGAATTGATTTTGTGTATTTTGTGGGCGAAATGGTTACCAACCAAAGACAGATTACATAGCAACAAACAACCATAAACTGCGCTCATTAAGTGACCCCCTTTCCCATCGGGAGGACGGGATTTGGCCCCCCCCTCTCTTCCTACTTTCAGGTATCAGCTAAAGACCTTTCTTTTCGACTGCGCTTTCGGTCACCTTCTTCCCCCTGGCTCGGCCCCGGGATCAGGAAGCGCTCCGAGACACCGGCCGGCATGGAGTGAGTGAGGGCGCTATATAAATCCAAGTTGTTGTTGTTGTTGATTTACCGCCACCATTTTCATTTGCAACAACAACAACTTTGATTTATATCGTGCCCTCCACGCCGGACGGCGTCTCAGAGCGCTTCACAGTAGGGGATCTCGGGCCAAGGACAGGGGTGGAAAGGTGACCAAGAGCGCGGTCGAAGAGAAAGGTCTTCAGCTGTGACATTTTGCTACGGAAAAGGGGGGAAAAAATCCCGTCTTGGATGCAGATTATTTTCTAGAGTGAGACACGTCGAAAATATACTGGCGCTCTCCGAAACTCGCGTAAGTGACTGAAAGTGGGTGAGACTTGGACAGGTGTGTCTGCAATCATGCACAGCCTGATCACAACTGTGAAATTCAGACACAAATCAACATCAACCCAAAGGCCGAGACCAGAGAAATGACTCAATGAAGTCGGAATGTATTGGACTGTCAATTACTGCCAATTTATGTGTCTGCTTCTGTAATCATGGGGTCAGGCTTCACAGATTCCTTCTCGAGCATTATTCCGTATATCCTTGTATATTCCTCTCTCTTTAACACAGTTAGACTATAAGGATTTGCTAGGCGAAAGAAGACCAAACAATCCAATTCAACCTTCCACCATTCCTGGCAGGCATTTTCCTGCACATTTTCATGTCATGTGCTGTAGCTCAATGGTTAGAACACTCACCTTACAAGTATGAGACCTGTGTTCGAATCCAGGCAGGTCAGGGCGAAACATTGAGCAAGTTTCCTTACTCCACACACACGCCTAATAATAATCCCTTCAAAAAAACACATTAATAAAATTGGTCATTTCATTCCACGACTGGTTGTGGGGACGCTGCTGTGTGCAATTGGCTGCCCACAAATATACAGTCAATTTACTTTACAGTATATTCTGTGAAGTGCTTTGAGACTTCTGGAAGACATGAAAAGTGCTGTATCAAATGCAAGGATTTTATTATTATAGCTGAAAGCAGTTGGCGCGATGCAATTATATCACCTATTTCAACAAGAACTCCAACCATTACTTTATTGGCTGTTCATTTTGAGGAGAGCAGTATTTTCTTGGGAATAGAAATGTTGCTTTACCACAATGGCTGCCGCATTTTGCCCTTAAACAAACCACAGTCAGTTCACTTTACAGTATATGTTAGTGAAGCGCTTTGAGACGGTCTCAAAAATGCGATAAGGCGCTGTATTAAATGCAAGGATTCTTCTTCTTATTGTTGTTGTAGTTTTGCTACAGACCGGGTCTGACAGAAGGCTGAGAGGTAAATGATCAATTAATCTGGAGGATTATTGAGCAAGTCACTGGGAGACTCTCCCTTGTTTCAAACAGTGCAATGGAGCTGAAAAGCAGGGCTGACAAGATGCCCCCTTTGGTTTCACTCCTTATCTGAAGGACGGAATGTGTGAAAGCGAAACGCATTTCCAATGCTGCACTTGATCCAGTTTAGAGACTGAAAATGCATGACCCGATGTGGAGCTTGAACCCGAGTCCATCTGACACGAGGCATGAGAGGAAATGGGTCATAAAAGTGCGTGGCGTTCAACCCCCAACTGCTAAAATAGTGTGCTTCCCACAGCAAAATATACTCCAAATACAACCTCATGCTCTGCAAGCTTTATCTTATTTTCTCACTTGAAAGATCCCTGAATTTCCTTTGGTGTAGGATTCAACCAAATGACTGGTTTACACACTCTGCGGTGTAAATATACTGCATTCTGATACACTCTTGTTTGTTGCTGCATTTGAAAGTGTATATCCTACAGAGTGGCTGTGGCTCAGTGATGGACGAATGGACGGATGGATGCATGGATGGATGGATAGATGGATTGACTGATTCGTTGATTCATTGATTGATTGGCTTTTGGCTTAAATGTTCTATTCATGAATTTGTTATCAGAAGCCATCAACCGTAAAATTGAGCTGAATTGGGACACACAAGATGACGTTTATCTGGAAATAGTGCAAAGAGAACTGGCGGCAGCACTGTCTGAATTCACTCCAGATATCATCATATATAACGCAGGCACGGACATTTTACTCGGAGATCCGCTGGGAGGTCTGTCCATTACAGCGGAGGTTTGTATGAAACACATCTTTATTTCTAAATGATTGCACATGTAGCTCAGCGGTTAGAGCGCTCGCCTTACAAGTGTGAGACCTGTGTTCAAATCCAGGCAAGTCAGGGCGAAACGTTGTGCAAGTTTCCTTACTCCACACACACGCCTAATAATAATCCGTCAAAAATAAACCCACAATAATAAAAAGTGGTCATTTCAGTCCACTACTGTTTGTGGCACACTGCTGTGCGCAATTGGCTGCTGCGTTTCGCCTACCAATATACAGTCGATTCACTTTGCAGTATATTCTGTGAAGCGCTTTGAGGCGTTGATAAGATATGAAAAGCGCTATATCAAATGCAAGGATTGTTATTATATGTACATATATACTGATGATAATCCTTGCATTTGATATAGCGCCTTATCACGTCTTCGTGGCATCTCAGAGCACTTCATAGGATATACAATAGCAGCAACTTGCATTTATATAGTATATTTCATGTGTGGTAGTGTTCCAGAGCGCCTGACAGTGGTGGAGTCTGACCCTGATGTACTGTAAAATGAATTGACTGTATATTTTGTGGGCAATACACGGCAGCCGATTGCGCACAGCAGTGTCCCCCAAACAGTCGTGGATTGACCGACCACAATATTATTATACATGAGGAGGGAGGAGGACATTGAGATCCTTTATTGTCATTAGTGGTAATTATGTAACGTGGTAAGTTCTACCTTATCAATACCTTAATTTACTGATGAACAATGGATGGGACCTTCTCTTGATTCCACCTTACAATGGAACTGATGCTAAACTTGGTGGCTGGCAAATTTGGACTGTGACCCACCTTAGCCCTGACTTGCTGAGTCTCGTAGTGCAGTGTAGTGTAGTGGTTATAGAGTGCTCACCTCGCAAGTCAGAGGACCTGGGTTCGATTCCTGGGCCATGCGAAACCATAGTCAAATTTCCTTACTCCACACGCACACACACATGCCTCTGTTGACCTAGCACTAAGTAACAGGAACCCGGGGCCTGTCGCTCGCAAGGCGAGTGCTACAGGACTAATTCCTGACTAATCTCCTAATTTCTTTGAGTGTCCAATTCAAGATCCTTGTCCTCGCATTCAAAGCCCTTCATGGCCTTGGCCCACGCTACATCCTCGACCTCCTAACCCCCTACCAATCCGCCTGCCCTCTCCGCCCAGCAGGCTCCGGCTTGCTCCATGTCTTCTGACCCACCTGTCCCGCCAATGATGGGTGATCCTTTGGCCACTCTGCCCCCAACCTCTGGAACTGCATCCCGCAGTCCCCACCTTGCCCCCTCTTTGGCCTCCTTCACGTCCCGCCTCGAGACCCTCCTCTTTGTCGGCCCCATTGGCCACTCCAAATGCCTCCCTTTCCCTCCACTCTCCCTGTCCCCGGCTCGGGTCTGAACCAATGACTGTCCAGCACCTTGGGACGTCCTCCTGACGTGAAAGGCGCTATGCAAGTGTTATTTTGTTGCTGTTATTGTCTTGTTTTTGATGTGACATCCAGGGGATCATTAAAAGGGACGAAATTGTCTTCAGAGCCGCGAGGAAGCAACACATCCCCATTCTGATGGTGACGTCCGGAGGTTACCAGAAGAAAACGGCTCGGATCATAGCGGATTCCATCAACAACCTGATGCAGCAAAAGCTGATACAACGCAAGCCACTTTCAAAGCGTCGTTGCTATTAAGGCTCACCCTACATCTGCCGTGCGTTTGGCTGATTGGTGAAGCTATGGCTCTCTAACCCACTAAACGAAGTTCTGTAATCTGACACGGTTGTGCCAATGGTTAATCTTTAGAGCAGAATTCACAATATGTTTATGGTACGGTAACTAAATGGCCCACACAATGCGCAGTCAATTCACTGTACGGTGTAGGCTGTGGAGAGCTGTGAGATGTCTCCAAGACGTGATAAGCCGCTATCTCAAATGCAAGGATTATTATTATTACTAACTCTCTAAAGGAAAGCTGACTCCCTGGCTGCAAGGCTTGATGTGAGGCATAATTGGATGTTGCCACCATTGTGAGTAAATCCCCAAATTCCTAACTCAGTCACTATAGTTGAGGGACAAGTTTGCCCTTTCTCTACGGATCTCCTCTTAAACCCTCCCCCCACCTTCCCTCCCTCCTCTCCCCTCTCCTCCCCCCCACCCCCCATTTCCAGCACTGCCAATAAAGGGAGGACAAGTATGCAGGGCTATCTATGGAGAGAGTGTGGGGGAGCCAGCACAGAGATGGTGGGCTGAATGGCCTCCTTCTGTGCTCTATGATTCTATGAAATAATGTGCCAACTGGGCCACGATGCCTTCACCACCTTGCGCACAGAGCAGCGGGTGAAGTTGGCTATGTAAAGAGAGAGGGAAAGTGGAGTCACGTACTATATTTGCACCACAAAATGTTAGCCGGCCACGTTTAGTCCCGAAAAAAGCTCTTTGATTGTCCGCAAACCATTTTTAATATGTAGGCGTTTTGTAACAACACATACATACATGTGTTTAGCAACTCTTTAGCATTCAATTTCCAGTAGAAAAGGGGCTTATATGGTACTGCAGCTCTTCATAATATGGTGAGTGATAGCCTCCAAGAATGTATTTTGTACTTTGCCTATCTGAATATAAGTACAGCAAATGGGTTTTGTCAAATAATTGAAATGCGTTTTGGGGCATGGTTAAGGTGACCTTCATCTCGTAGAGTTTTGTCATATCTGACTCACAACAGATTAAAATCCTTCTTTTCTTCTGCTCTTTCTCCTGGGGGGTAGGTTCCAGGGCTTGCGTTTGACTGTAAATTATCTCCAAACTGAACTGCTACAAATGATTTTTTTTTTTTAAAAAAAGACTTGCTGTTTTCACATGTGTTTCTCATCACCCAAAAAAAAAATGAGATCCATTTAAGCAGAAGTGAAATCCAAAGCCACTGCAAAAGAGATAAAGAAAGTTACAGTTCCTGGAGTGCAGAGAAGGCAGACTCTCTTTTGCAATTTGTTTACCTGTAAAAAGAGGATACTTTTTTGAGTGCGTTTGTTTGTGCAAAAAGAAATCTAGGGTTTGTTTTAACGTCAAAGCGATGATTGAATGATAGATTGACTCATGGAATCTGGGGTTGGATTCCCAGACTTCTCTGACTTTTCTGGGAGACGGGGAGATAATTTAGGCAGATTTATGTTGGAATCTGGGGCTGGGGTACAGGGTATCAAGGGTAAACGGTGGGTAAGTGGACTTGAGGTACAGATCAGCCATGATGGCACGGGCTGAAAGGCCTAGTCCTTCGTGTTCCTATGTTTCTCTGAGGGAATGGAAAGGGTTAGGAGGTCATCATGGAGGGAGCGATAAATAAATGCAAGTTGTTGTTGTTCTTGTGGGCTTCCTGATCAATGAGCCAATGAATGATATGGAATTGTACATTCTAGGATATTGGGGAGTGCAGAGGGTAGTGTGGGTGAAAGGCTCTAAAGAGGGAAAGGAGAGTGGTGGGAAGAATTGAGGGGGAAAAGCAATGAAAAAGATTATTATTATTATTAAAATAGTTTGGGGTTCTTTTAACTTGGGCATCACCAATTGATATTGGTTTATTTTAATCCTGTGAGGAACGAATGGCGACATGGAAATAAGATGAGAGAGAGAGAGACATCTCTTTATTTTGCTGTCAAAGGGATTACACACAGCCAGGTGGAAAGTGTAATTTGCACACATCTGATCGTAAAGGCGATCATTTTCAAGGTTAAGCTAATGGACAAGAGTTGGGGGCTGGTTGGTAGCACTTCCAAAGAGCCGGCACAGGCATGATGGGCAGGGTTGACAGAATGGCTTCCTTCTGTGCTGTAAGGTTCTATGATGGGCCGAGTGGGGTCGAAACTGCGGTATTCGCCAGCAGTGCGTGGCTAGTAATGTACCCGGATGTGATTCAATTGCTTCTTCTTGCTCCGTGGTATTGATATGATCAACCTACAGTCGGGCAGATATAATAATCCTTGTGGTTTTTGACATAGCGTAAATATGTCGCGGTTAGTGTGATTAGATCCCAGTTCCGCAACGCGTCACATTCCTCATTGTCTCCCCCAACCTGCACTGCATAACACTGAAACCACCTCCACATCTACTACTGCTTTGTATGCTGACACGCAGTGGGGTAATGATGCACTTTAAGAGCAGTGAGGAAATGCTTCATGAATCAGACACCGACATTAATGTGAACTTTATTTACTGGAGAGCAGTCTGTCTTGCCGCAAAGAGGGTTGGCAGATTTGTTTTGTCTCATTTTCCCCGCATTTTAAAACTTCCGCATTCTAAGCTCAGCCGCTTGCTTTTTGACCCTGTTTAGTCCACAAGATACACTGACAAACTGCATTGAAGCGTATCCCATCAAAGCGCTTTGAGACGTCTCGATGACGTGGTGAGGGGGCTGTATCAAATTGCAGGCGTTATTGTTAGGATGACACTGTGGCGAGTGGAACAAGCATTAGAGTGGCACAACAAGGGTTAATTATTTTTAATTCAAAATGGATACGTCTACCGGACATTTGTGTTTGTCAACCGTTTGCAGGATGATGAAGATTATGACAGCATAAATCGTCCTGTGTCAAACACTGTCTTCCAAGCCGGGCTCGCTTTGCAAATAAATATGTTCTCTAAGCTTAATGGGTAGTTGCTCAAAATTAAAGCGAGTAGTTTCGACGGAAACAGAATTATATATTTAATGTGGAAATGCAATCATTGATATTTAGGGGCGACATTAATGAGCAGTTTTTATGAGATTTGCTCAGTTATTAGTTCTAAATCGCAACACGGATTGATGTTAACAACATTGATGGTAAATTTTTATTAAAATAATAACACATTGCCATGTTAATGTGCTGGGGGCATTTGGGTTTGATGTGTATGTAACTGCTTGGATCTAAACCTGATAGTATAAAGGTTTATGTAGAGCAACAATCGCTTTGTATTCTTTATTTTGTTGCTGCCTTTATTGTCTCTAGTTCAAGATCACCTTCACTTTTGAAGCCCTCTGTGGTCTTGCCTCACCCTACCTACCTCTGTGACCTTCTAAAACTTTGCCAACCAGCCCGCTCCCTCCGCTCAGTGGACACTGGCCTGCTCCACGTTTCCCCCACCCCACCATTGGCAGTCAGGCCTTCTGCCTTCTGCTTTCTACCCTCTGGAACTCCCATCACGGAGCCCCTCCGCCTCACCACCTCCCTTTGCGTCTTTCAAAGCCCATCTCAAGACCTTCCGTCTTTGACCGTGCCTTTGGCCATCTTCCCATCCCTGACAGACTTGCCCTCCATTCCCCCTTCAATCTAACCTCCAGCTCGGGTGCAAAGCGATGACTGTCCAGCGCCTTGGAACATGTGCCTTGGAACACAGGGTGAATAAGGAAAAACTGTTTCCACTGGTGGGCGAATCTGACTCGTGGTCACAGATTTAAAATAGTTTCAAGACGAAGCAGAGAGGAGCTGAGGAGAAATGTTTTCATTCAGCGGGTTGTTCGAATCTGGAATGCATTGCCTGAAAAGGTGGTGGAGGCCGATTCGATAACAGCTTTTAAAAGAGAATTAAAGGGAGAATAGGTCTGTTAGGTTATGGGGGGAAAGCTGGGCAGTGGGATTGAGTTGCTCTTTTCAAAGAGCCAGCACAGACTAGATGGGCTGAATGGCCTCCTTTTGTGCCGTAAAATTCTACGATTCTATGATCTCCCGATGTGAAGGATGCTATATATATATATATATATAAATGCAATTTGTTGTGGTTGTATCAGCTCCAGTGTGTGTGTGAGAGAGAGTGTGTGTGTGTATATGTTTCAACCCTTGATGTGTGAATGTTTAATGAAAGCTGTTTCCCCAGCCGGCTTCTTCATCTTTTATGAAGATGTTTCTGCCAAGTCAATACCTGCTAATTTGCGCTAATGGACACTGGTACAAACTTTTCCTCGAGCGAGTCTTTGGATGTTACATCAAATGACGCCGCATCAATTGCCATTAGTGTAATTAAATGTAACAAAAGAGAATTGATCGGCCTATGTGGGAAGGCGGGAGAGTGGAACTGAACACGGGATTGAACTGAATGTTTCCTTCTGCCCTGGAAAAGTCGGCATTTCTGAGTTACCATTTCAGAACTTCCGAGTCGAGGTGTGTGTCAGCCTTGCTCGATGGTAGGTCTCTCTCTCTCTCTCTCTCTTGTCTCTCGAGTCAGAAGATTGTAGGTTCAAGCCTTGGGGGTACTTGGAGTCACATAGCGATGTTTCAGTGCAGTGCTGGGGTGGTGTGGGGGGGGGGGTGGTGGCGGTGATGGTTGCATTGTCGGATTTGCCATCCTTTGGATGAGACTCTAAACCAAGGTTTGCCTATCATGCCTCCCCTCCCTCCACCTTGCTTCCCTACAGCACCTGGCTCCAATTTACTGTTACTTGATGGTGAGCATGAGGAGGATTTTGCTCAATGACCTTGCCAATGATGGCTCTCTCTCTCTCTGCCTTTTTATCTCTCTCGCTCTGTCTCTGCACCTTGTGAAGTTTCACACTCGCGTGTCAGTCAAGATTCAGAACCCACTTGGAGTGAGCAGATGGCTTGTGACAAGGTGAGTCCAAGGCCCTGGGCAGCAAATTATTAACATACTACACTAATTGTGGTTTAACCCTTCCTGTGGAGTTTCTCTCCCTACCTCCCACCTCCCCTCCATCCCCCACCCACTCCCCTCCACCCCCCACCCCTGCCCCCAAACACATGCACACGCTTTGCTATACGATTATAATAATAATCCTCGCATTTGATACGGACGTCTTCTAGACGTCGCAAAGCGCTTCACAGAAAATACTGTATATTGCAAATTAACTAGATTTTGTGGGCGAAACACAGCAGCAAATTGCGCACAGCGGTATCTTATCACCAGTTAATAATCGAGATAATTTTAAAATTCATACAAAAACAGTTCATCTGCACTGCCTCCTGACTGGTTGTAATTTGTATCATGAGAATAATCCTTGCATTTGATAACAGCACCTTGTCAGGCTGTTGAGACATCTCAAAGCGCTTCGCAGGACATATTGAAAGTGGAGTGACTATATTTTGTGGACGTATCTAAACAACCTGATCGGAAATGATGGTACATTTGTGCAAACGTAAGTTTAGTACAGTAATCATTTTGACACTCATTCCCTGCCATCCCCACTCCCCCCGCCCTCCCCACTCCACCCCCCCCCCCTGCCCCACTCTCTCTCTCTTCTCTCTCTCCACCTCCCAGGTGTAGCCCGTACCAATCAAGCACTCTGGAATAAATATATCAGGACAGACAGCTCTGTGAGAATTCACACACATTCCTTCAGCGAAGCCATCTGATCGCTCTGCAGCTAACATTTTATTTATATACATGTTTTTTTAAAAAAATGTTAAAAGTCAGGAGGCGAGTAGATTCAAACCGACTTGTCAGGACAACTGTCTAACCTGCATTCCTGAACAGTAAGTGCAGAATAAACAGCGCTGTGTAAACCCACTAGTTTTTTTGACTAACAATAACTTGACTTTTTCAGTTTTTCTCAGTTGGATGTTTCCCTCCACCTTCTCTCCCTCCCCCCACCCCACCACTTCCCCCTCCCCCCACCCCCCCACTTCCCCCTCCCCCCCACCCCCCCACTTCCCCCTCCCCCCCACCCCCCCACTTCCCCCTCCCCCCCACCCCCCCACTTCCCCCTCCCCCCCCACCCCCCCACTTCCCCCTCCACCCGTCCAACCAGGAAGCTTTCCCACTGCTTGTCCAGCCAGGAACATCCGACCCCATTAGGGCTGTGGCTTGCAGGGTTAATGGGAACCCCCCCCCACATTGTCCCCCGACCCACCATTGGCGGGCGAGCCTTCAGCCACTCTGCTCCAACCTTTGGAATTCCATCCTGCAATCCCTCCTCCTCGCCCACTCCCTAACCTTCACATCCCGCCTCGATTCCCTCCTTGTCAACCAGGCTGTGAGAAACCTGGATTCAATTCCAGGCGAAACCTTGGGCAAGTTTCCTTACTCCACATGCCTGATAATAATCCCTCCAAAGAAAAACAATAATAAAATTGGTCATTTCAATCCATGGCTGTTTGTGCGTGAGATGTTGCTGTGCGCAAATTGGCTGCTGCGTTTCGCCCACAAAAGATACAGTCAATTCACTTTACAGAATAATCTGTGAAACGCTTCGAGACACAGTCGTGAAAAGCGCTGTACCAAACGCAAGGATCATCATCACAATTTTAACAATAAATTACCTTTGTATAACATCCTTCACGTTGGGAGGACATCCAGAGATGTGCCTGATGGGCCTTGCTTGGTTCTGCTGTAATTATTGTGTCTCTAACTCCTGCGCAGTGGCTGGATATAAACCAATGCAACCTCGGTCCTGAAGGCTGAATTGGAAATTGTCCCATTTTAGGGGGTGGGTGGGATATGTGTAGAAGGGCGCCCTCTGGTGGAGACCCAGGGACAAATACTCCCACTTTCCCACTATTGTTAGATATAGAGAATGTTTGGCTTTCGTGGGATTAAATGAAACCGTTGTAGATCGATGAATGTTCCTCCCACTGTTGAGACTGAACTGTCTGTCCATCTCTCCGTGCCATTTTCACCAATAATCTTCTGACGTAGCTGGAGGCTTGGTAATATAGTAATGATGATAAAAATCACGCTTGCATTTGATATAGGGTCTTATCACGTCGTCGAGGCATTTCGAAGTGCTTCACAGAGTATACTGTAAACCATATGCTTTTGTGGGCGAAACGCAGCAGGTAATTGCGCACAGCAGCTAATTGCGCACAGCAGCGTCCCACAAAAAGGCTTGGGTGACCAGTTTTATTTGGGGGATTGGGAGAGAGCGAGAGAGAGGAAAAACTCCTCTTTTTAACCTGTCTGTGTTTGGGCCTCATGGTAATTGGTCTGAAAAATACAACGTTTGGAAACTGTTGCTAACAGTTGGGAGGAGGAGGTGGGGTGGGGGCGGAGCGGGGGGGCAATGCAACGTTTTATATCTGATTTGAGGAGTAGTATTTTTCACCTCATTGTTACCATCACATTGTCACTGACTTCAGCCTTTACAAAAGCTACCGAAACACCGGATCAGTTCAAATGTAATGATACCATCAGGATTGTCATGGGAGATTCCGAAAGGTGTTTGCATTGCAGTTTCTTCCAGGGAAGCTGAAGACACACAGAGCCTTTCAATTCTATCAAAGCTCCTGTGATAACAAGGCAACCGCAGCTGAACACTTTATCTCTGAGCTCCCTTGCTGCAGTCATCCTCTGATTTTCTCCGCCCCCCCACCCCCCCCTCACCCTTCCCACCTCCTCTCTCGACTTGGAATAAATTTAAACTAAAAATCGCAAAGTATTTTCGGCCAGCGACTTGAAAGAAAGCCGCATATGGTTGTTATCTACCTAAGAACTGGTTTACCAAAGGATTTTTCTCGCCAGCTATTAATCCGTCATGTACTGAGCTCAGCCAATAACAAAAGAAAAGGAGTTGTTTATCACCACATCCCCGTCTCCCTCATTCACGTTGGCCGCCCCAATTGGGGGAGAAACTTTGGGTCATTTTCCCCTTTAAACTCTTCCGCCAGCAGCTGTGTGGATGAAAAGCCAAACGCACAATGAAAGTGGAGTGGAATTCTCTTGAACAGTTCCCATCTCTCGTGAGCAGCCAGCAGATCAAAAATGGGTCTCGGGGATTTGCATGAATAATTTTCTATTAGTTTCTTGATTAAAGTAATTTCTCTGGTCTATTGCCTGGAGATATCTTGAAGCCCTTATATCGCTGAAATTCTGGAGAATGCGTTTGAACACGAACAAAGTTTGACTGGATTTATCGATAGGGTTTTTTTTTGTATTAATGGAACAGCACTTTCACAAGTCCGATGTAATGCGATTTATTTTGCTGTTGGTTTGTTATTATGACTGGTTAATCGTGCGAAGTGCTTTGAGACGTTTCAACAATATAAAAAGGCACTGGATCAAATATAAGGAGTATTATTATTATTTTTATTATTATTCTTGCTGAACCTCTCACCTGAAGTACGGCATCTCTGACAATGCGTAACACCCCCAGTTCTATACTGGAGTTCCGGCCTGGACTCTGAGATCAAAGGTCCTCGCCCTTCGCAGGTAAAGCAAAGATTACCAACGGTTTCGCGTTACAATGCCCTGGGGTTAAGTGAGTGACGGACTGAGAACGAGACCCTGGTCTTGTTAAAATAGTATCGACTTCCCTCATCGGGGTCATGAATTTTTCTCAAAGAACAACTTTGTGAATGGGATTGTGCCGAGCCGAACTTCCTTGTTTAATTCCGATGGATTCTGGCCAAACAAGCAAACAATCTGGTTAATTTTCAGTGCCTCCAGCATGATTCAAAGGCCCGCGATGGGTGCAGGCTTAAACGTTAAAATGTGTTTGTGTGTTTCATGTGGAATGAATCCCGAGGGTTCCCAAATGACAGCAACAACACAGCTCCTCCTTCACCCCCCCCCCCCTCCACCACCCCTCACGCTGGGCAGCGTCCCAGAGCGCTTGACTGTGGTGGAGCAGGACACCGAGCCGGTGGGGAGAGGAGGAGGGGAGGTGACCTTAGGCACGGTCAAAGGTCTTGAGGTACAATGTGAAGATGGGGGAAAGAAGGAAGGGGCGAGAGAGAGGGATAGAGAAATGTGTTGCCTTCATTTCAGTGCGATGGGATGTCCTCCCGCCGTGAAAGGCGCTATTGTACAAATGTAATTTTGCTATTGTTAATAATGCTGAGATTTCTCCTGCTTTGTCCTTCCCCCTCCTTCCACCTCTGTGCAGTCACAGAAACGCCACAATGATTGATCCTGACAGAGGACAGAACCACTCCAACATTGAGTTGTACAATAGTTGATATGATCTCTCAAAGCTAGAGAACCAGTTGTGGGTAGAAATCTACAACAGCCCAATATGTTACAGTGAATGTAACTCGCCTCCTTTGTTGGGTTAACGTAAACGCAAAGCCCTTTCAACTCTTAAGGAGGGAACGCTTGAGTGAAACCATCTTTAAGTGTTTAATGTGTGGGGCTTCAGAGGATCCCGAAATCAATTCGAATTTCTGCTGTCCTCTCTCAGACAGGATGAACCAGATGTAGCACAACCGTTAGCAAAGTCACACGCTCGCTTGCTTACTTAAACTCGCTTTGCTCCCTCCCTTCTCCCTGTCTCCCCATCTCCGAATTTTGCCAAAGTGCTCTGGGGCGCTGCCCTGCATGACATATGTGATACAAAGGCAAGTTGTTGTTGTTGGTGCGTACAACAACAACATGTAGGATTGTACCTCGGGAACACTGCTGAAGCCTTGAACAGTTTGCCCACAGTTCTGGTCCAGCATTTAATGGTTTCACCTGCACTGGGAAAGGTCCAGATTTTAAACCTGCACAATATTCATAGAGAAAGCAACAATATTCTTTTACATTCCAGCAGATGATTTTATTGGAAACTGAGGAATCGGGTTAACAGCTGCGCTCGAAACTGCTTTACCATATGGGATTTCCTTCAGAATTTCCTAGCTAAAGACTAAACATTCTCCTTCCCTGACTGTTGGCTCAAGGTCTCCTATTAAAGAGAAAAAGGTTTTAACTCATTCAAAATAGATAAGATTGGCCTCTCTCTTTCTCTCAGCGGTGGAGGCATTCAAGAAAACATAAGGGACAGGGGAATAGAATGGAGCCACTAAGCTGTGGTTGGCGACGGTATAAACACAGGCACGGACTCGTTTGGTCGAGTGAACTATATATATTCTGTACCTTCTTTGCAAACCATCTTGTGTTGTTGTGCAACACATCAAAGAGAAAGATAGAAAAGTGGGGTTGGATGGTTGGAGTACAGGATTCTCCGCCACAGAGTATAGTTCAAAGCAATGTAGATTATTTTTTTCTCTCTGATCAACTGAGTGTGTGACACATGAGGAAACTCAGCCCCGCGCTAGCCAGACTGATGTGGGGGGGGGGGGGGGGGGAATGGGGAAAATCTGTTCCGGTGAGCTTAATTCGTGGCTAAGTGTGATTGTGTAGAGTTGTGCAGTGATGTGGTTAGAGCATTCGCCTCACAAACAGGAGGATGTGAGTTCGATTCTCGGGCGGGGAGAAACCCTGGGGAGGGTGGGGGGGTTAATAATCGCTTCCAAAAATTAATGAGCAAATAGGTAAATCGGTCAGTCAAATCCACAGCTATTTGTGGGAACGCTGCTGTGCGCGATTGGCCGCCACGTTTCGCCCACAAAATACACAGCCAGTACACTTTGCAGCACATTCCGTGAAGGGCTTTGAGACGTGTGAACGGTGTGATAAGGCGCTGTATGCAAGGATTCTAGTTAGCGTAAATATATAGAATGGGTGATGGAAAACGAGCAGGGAGCCTGGGGTATGAGGAGATGATGTCAGCATAACAATCCTTGCATTTGAACTAGCGCTTCTCACATCTTATCGACGTCTCAAAGCGCTTCACAGAATATACTGTAAAGTGAATTTACTACATATTTGTGAGCGAAACACGGCAGTCAATTGCGCACAGCAGCGTCCCCACAAACAATCAGGGATTAGGGATTGAAATGACCAATTTTTACTATTGTGGTTTTTTTTTGAACGGATTCTTATCAGGCGCATGTGTGTGTGGAGTAAGGAAACTTGCCCCAGGTTTCGCCCTGACCTGCCCGGATTCGAACACAGCTTGTAAGGCGAGCGCTCTAACCACTGAGCTACAGGAGCCCTGATAGACTCGGTGGGACTTCTATGCCAGATATTTCCGTCTCTGCCTAATATCTGAGGCTGTACCCCCATTCTCGTGGGACGGACAAATTGTGTACAGCTACGGAGAAGGTTTTGTTGACAGCCACAAATTATTGCAAATTAATGTGCCTTTAAGAATCTACATGCATCTGGGTCCAATCTGCAAGAATTACAGATCCTTGTGACCGTCTGCAGTGTTTGTGGTGAAGGAAGCAAAATATCTCCCAGAGGGTAATTGGGAGGAAAAAAAATAATTGCCTTCACCATCTGAGGCAAGAGTACACAATGGAACATATGTTTTTGAATGTGTTGTAGGGAAGTCACTGTAATCCAAGGAAGAGAGAGAGAGGGAAAGAGAGAAGGAGGGAGGGAGGGAGGGAGAGGGAGGGAAAGGAAGCGATCAAAAGAAGAGAGAGAGAGACAAGGCAAAGAGGGAGCAGAACTGGAAGGAGAGAGAGGGAGAGTGGGTGGGAAAGTGCAAGAGAAGGAAGAGAGAAGTGGGGAGAGAGAGAGAGAGAGAGAAAGATGTGGTTAATTAGTATAGAGGAAATTGCAACGGGAACAAAATGGGATGGATTAGGACGGCAAGGATTGAGAAATGGAATTTTAATGTGAATAAATGCAAGGTAAAGCTCATTAAAGAGATAGCACTTTATCACATCGAAATGACTCAAAGCATTCAGTAAGTAATTACTATCAGGCGTAGAAACTGTGCAACTGAAGGAGCCACAATCCTTAACATGTAATACATTTGATGTCGTGCTTTGTCGAGACATCTCAAAGCACTTCACAGGACCCACTGCAAAGTGGAGTGACTGTATATTTGGCGGGTCAAATGAAGGCGTGGGAGAGTGTGTATATGTGAGGGTGGGGGAAGTCAATTTGCTTCATTAGGCCAAAATAGCCGTATGATTGTTACACACAGAGCACCTTTGCTCATTTCATTCCTGAAGCCGTTTAGCAAGCGAGCAGAACGCTCACTAGATTTGATGACGGCAGTTTTCTTGTATGTTGTGTCATGATTGTTGTGTGTAATTGAGAGAGAGAGAGAGACAAGGAGGGCTTGTGTGCTGGCGGGATGGTGGGAGGAGTGGGGTGGGTGGGGGGGCGCAATGCGTGGGTTAGCGAGGGGGTTAGAGTGGGGGGGGGAAGGTAGAGAGAGCGAGAAAGAGAGAGCAGCTGGGCTGCACTGATTCCAGATGTCAAACGTTTCCACAGACAAAAGCTTTCATTTTCAGGTCTGTTGCCTGCAGGCCTGGCCGGGAGGAAGGGAAGGGAAAACATCCAAATTGCCAAGAATATGAAAGCTTGTTCTGTCGTCTCCATATCGATCATGAAACGATGGCTGGCGGGCGCGAGCTCCTGCCTTTCGTGCCAGCCAGAAAATCACCTTAGAATCAATAGCAACAATCACTTACATTTTATACGGCGCCTGATCACGTCTTCGAGATGTCTCAAAGCGCTTCGCGGAATATACTGTGAAATGGATTGACTCTGCGCTTTTGTGGATGAAACGTGGCAGCCAATCGCGCAAAGCAGTTCTCCCCACAAACAGTCGTGGGTTGAGTTAGCAAACAATTTATTTATTTTCCAGGGGAATTATCACTCCCGGTAAAGTGATCCACCAATCGACCAACAACCGGCTTCCTATTGACTGTTAGATAAACAGAGAGGTGTGTGGAGTAAGGAAACTTGTCTGAGGTTTTGCCCTGTCCAGGAATCGAACCCATGTCCTCTCGCTTGTTATAATTATTATAATAATAATAATAATAATCCTTGCTTTCGATAGAGCGCTTTTCACATCTTATCGACGGCCCAAAGCGCTTCACAGAATATACTGTAAAGTGAATTGACTGTATATTTTGGACGAATCGCGGTGGCCAATTGCGCACAGCAGTGTTCCACAACAGTCGTGGCTCTAACCACTAAGCTACTGGACTCCAGTAAGGAGGAAATGGGTAATTGGGTAATTTGACTGAAATGTTTCAAGGCAAGTTTCTAAAAACAGATTTTAAAGAACAAACGACAGACAAGCGGAGCTAAAATATATTTCAGGTTGAATGGGGGACCTTTTTTTGATAACTAAACAGTAATGATATTTAATGTTCTATATTTAGCTGGTAAAAATGTAGTCCCATTTCGCTGCTCCCCTCTCCCAAACCCTTTTAGATTTTTTCTGTTTCCAGATATTTATCTTGTTCCTTCCTAAAAAGCTTTTGCGGATTCTGATTCAATCATTTTTCTTGGCAAGCGGTCCCAACGTGTATAAAGAATTCTCCCCAAAACAAAACCTTTGCTCTTTTTGGAACTGCCTTAAATCCAGTGCTTTCCAGTCACTGACTAGAAATCACTTCTCCTCGGATTGCTTTATCAAAACCCCTACACAATAAAAAGCAAACCTCTTTATCGGATCCCACCTGAACCTTCACTGTTGCAGTTATCACCCTGTTAAGTCAAACCTCCCATCCCTGGTAGAATAATAATAATAATCCTTGCATTGGTTTGATACAGCGCCTTATCGTGTCTTCGAGACGTCTCAAAGTGCATCACAGAATATACTGTAAAGTGGATTGACTGTGTATATTGTGGGAGAAATGCGGCAGCCCACAAACAGTCATGGGTTGTGTGATCAAAGTTTTATTATTTTTCACTTTGATCAACCTCTCCACCCTATGGCTGTGTTGATTTATCGCAGTAAAGTGCCCAAGGTTAGGCACAATCC
This sequence comes from Hydrolagus colliei, assembly GCA_035084275.1. Classification (NCBI taxonomy): domain Eukaryota; kingdom Metazoa; phylum Chordata; class Chondrichthyes; order Chimaeriformes; family Chimaeridae; genus Hydrolagus; species Hydrolagus colliei. The sequence continues at coordinate 9,244,016 of CM068753.1, forward strand.
TTTAACGGTGCCTAGTAATGATTTATACCAGGTCTAACGATACTGGATGAATATTTGATCATTTATAGAGCTAGCGGCTTTGATAGAAAATTGGGCTCTCAAGAAAAATTAAACTTAAATTAAATATCTTTGGTTGATGAATGTGCCCCTGATTTTTTTATGATGGCGGACGGCATTCAATCTTCAGATATGATGTATTTTAGATAATTGCAACATTTAAATATGAATACATTTAATTTGACTCCACGTATTAGAATGGGACAGTTTCGTAACATGCCCTGCGCACACACAGAGCAGTTAAAATGCTGAATTGATATGATTTAAATATTAATATGTTCTGTAGGTAAAAAGTTAATGTTAAGTGATTTCCCTCTGAAACGCTCTCACTTGTATTATTCGAGGGTGATTACTTGGATAATAATAGCAACAATAACAACCATAACAGTATTCCTTGCATTTGATTGAGGGCCTTGTTAACAACAACAACAAATTACATTCGTATCATAATAATAATCGCTGTATTTGATCTAGCGCTTTTCACGTCTTCTAGACGTCTGAAAGCGCTTCACGGATTATACTGGAAAGTGAATTGACTGTACATTTGTGGGCGAAACACGGCAGGCATTTGCACACAGCAGCGTCCCCACAAACAGTCATGGATTGAGTGACTAAATTATTATTATTCTTGTGGAGTAAGCAAACTTGCCCAAGGTTTCGCTTTGCCTGGAATTGAACCCAGGTCTCTCACTTGCGAGGCAAGGGCTCTAACCACTGAGCTACAGGACTCCGTATCACATTGGGAGGACATGTACTGTAAAGTGAATTGACTGTATTTTGTGGAATCAATTGTTACTCCACTCTACCTCTCCGTACAAATAGCGCAGAGTCAAGTTGTTGACTTAAAGTAAAGGGAGAGACAGAGAGAGGAGAAGATAGTTGAAAGACACAGATTAATCGTAATAATCCTCACATCTAACTCCTTTCTGTACATGATATACCGTAAAGCGCAGTGACTGTGTGCTTTGAGGGTGCAATGGATCTGCAAATGAGATTAATAATAATAACACCAATAATAATCCTTGCATTTCATATAGCGCGCCTTATCATGTCTTCGAGACGTCTCAAAGCACTTCGCAGAATATACCATGAAGTGAATTGACCATGTTTTGTGGGCGAAATTGGGCTCTTAAGGAACAAAACTGAAATGAAATACCGTTGGTTGGTTGGTTGGTTGGTTGGTTGGTTGGTTGGTTGGTTGGTTGGTTGGTTGATAAATGTGTCCCTGACTTTAAAGATATCAAAGCACAACAGCCCAGCGCTACACACATCAACAGTAAAGCTCCGAGCTTGGAGTGAAGAGTCTGTCAATCACTCTCAGCTGGCGCTGGTGAGGAGTGTAAAGCGAGAGGAAAAATAAATCATAAATTGGAAAACAATAGCAGTCGAGGCTGTGCTTTGCGCTGTTGCTGTGCAAACCTCTCCAGTCAGTAATCAACAGCTGGAGCGCGTTAGCAGCAAGGATCTCTGAGGCCAGCAAGATTGACGTATAATAATAACATTAATAATCATCATCATCATCATGACACTAATCCCTTGCATTTGATACAGTGCCCTCACCATGTCTTTGGGACGTCTCAAAGCGCTTCACAGAACACGCCATAAAGTGGGAGCGACTGTGTATTTTGTGGGCGAAATGTGGCAGCCAATTTGCACCCTCGATTTAAAGTGTAGATGACTGTACACTTACAGATGGTTCATTTTACCTCTGCAAACTTTACATTTTGTGCACTCTTTTCGACCACAACAGCAAAATGACATGTATAGAGCGGCTTTCACGTCGGGAGGACGTCCCAAGACGGCATTTTGCTACAGTCTTTTAGATGAATTACAGCCATTCAGCCCATCGTGTTTGTGACGGCTCTTTGAAAGAGCTACCAACAAGTCTCACTCCCCCGCTCTTATAATAATAATAATCCTTGCATTTGATATAGCGCTTTTCACGTCTACTAGATGTCTCAAAGCGCTTCACAGAATATACTGTAAAGTGAATTAACTGTATATATGTGGGCGAAACGCGGTAGCCAATTGCATGCGTTCCCCACAAACAGTCAGGATTATTATCAGGCTTAAGGGGTAAGGAAACTTGCACAGGGTTTCGCCCTGCCTGGAATTGAACCCAGGTCTCTCGCTCTTACCCCATTACAAGCAAAACATTTCCTTTTCAAGTCCTTATCCAATTCCATCTTGAAAGCTACTATCGAATCTGTTTCCACCACCTTTTCAAGGAACGCATTCCAGACTGTAATAACTCTTTTGGGTGAAGAAGAAACCCTCCCCCACCACTGCCCACCCCCACCCCCCATCCCCCCCACCCCTCTGGTTCTTCTGCCAATTATCTTACAAAGTCGTTTAAGACTTTGAGAAGGTGTTGACATTCGATTGAAGCACAACATGTTTTATATTTCACAGACAACTTTGGGATGAATTGGATGCAGTATTTCAAGCTTTGTCAGGGCCTCTCTCTCTCTCTCTCTCTCTCCCTTTCTCACTATCTCTCATTCTCGTGTTCTGACTCACTTGCTCAAGTGAATGTGATGGAATTTACTGCCTTTACTCGCGTTCTGCCTTTGAATCAATTACAGCCGTGACACCATCCACTCTTTCTCTTCCAAAGTCATCTGATAGCATCAGCGGACATTGTGGATATTGAAACCCTACCCATTAAATTCAGATACATCGAATTATACGTGGAGCTCCTGTAGCTCAGTGGTTAGAGCACTCGCCTTACAAGTACAAGACCTGTGTTTGAATCCAGGCAGATCAGGGTGAAACCTTGGGTAAATTTCTTACTCCACACACACACCTAATAATAATCCCTCCAACGAAAAACCATAATATTTAAAATTGGTCATTTCAATCCATGACTGTTTGTGGGACGCTGCTGTGCGCAATTGGCTGCCGCGTTTCGCCCACAAATATATACAGTCAATTCACTTTACAGTATATTCTGTGAAGCGCTTTGAGACGTCGATAAAATGTGAAAAGTGCTGTATCAAATGCAAGGATTATTATTATTATTATTACACCTCAGGGGAAAGTCTCCCAATGAATCTCTCAAGCCCTTCACCTTGCACCCCCTCCCCCCACTCCCCCTTCGGTCAAAATATTCTGATTGTTTTTTGAGGAATTATTATTAGGCATGTGTGTGGAGTAAGGAAACTTGCCCAAGGTCCTGCCTGGAACTGTACCCAGGTCTCTTGTAAAGCGAGTGCTCTAACCACTGAGCTACATGACATGCGTGTGTGCATGTGACTGCCTGAGAGGTGGAAGGCAAACCAGATGGACCTTGGCCTTATATAGAAGAAGCCAGCGATGAGCAAACTGCCCTCATTGCGAGAGATATTACCAAGGGACATTGGATAGGAGAAAGAAAGAAGCCACGTACTTTGCTCGAATCTCTCTCTCTCCCTCTCACTCTGTCTGTAGTAAAACAAACAGTACAGAAAAGGTCACCTTCATTTCAGGCTACTTCAAGCAGGATATTTTCTTAAATACTGTACTGTATATAAAATCAATCTCAACAAGCCTTACATTCCCAAAGCTCAGAGAAAGAGAGCTCTGAGGGAGTTGGGGTGGGGGAGGGAGTGTGGAGAGTAGTGGTGGTGGAGGGGGGGGGGGGGGGCGGTGGGAGCTGTGGGTATGAGAAAGGATCACTTTGTGTAAATGTAACCAGGAATAGGCGAACAGCAGGGAATGATTAGAGGGCGGTAATGTGAGTTCCGTGTGACGTCATCGGGTTGTGAGGGGGGAATCCTTGATTGAGCGAGTTTCTGACTTGTCATCTGACTCCAGGGATTAGGTTTCAAGCCTTGAAACATTCCCCTCGGGAGTTGCTCACTGGCCCTAGCACATCGGCTATCAATTTGGGAGCGCTGTTCTCCTTGGCGGACCAGGTTTGAGACAGCGATGACTCTGCCAGCGCTGAAATCCAGTGCCAGCTCGCTCCAGGGGGTGGGGTGGGGGGTGGGGGTGGGGGACGGGTGGGGAGTTCATTGTCCAGGGAAACAGCCTTGTCTTGGTATTGTTATTAACTCTCAGCCCAGTTTCGGGGGGCGGGGGGGGGGGTAGGGAGAGAAACCTAAGCCCCACCATTCATCGGGCTCTAATTATTCTCCTGGGACAAGGTGAATTTGCTCCGTTAGCAATTTCTCTCGAAGCAGACTCAACAAGCAGCAAATGGACCCCCTTCTCGTTTGCAACAATCGCATTCCAGACCCCAGTAAACCAGATTGTAACATTCTCCCACCGCCCCCTCTCCTTTCCCCACCCACTCCTCACAGGGAGAGAGCAAGTGGGGGAATAGTGGTGGGGGGGTGGCGAGGAGAGGGTTGGAGATTTTTATAATCTGTGAAATGAGGGAGGGAAGGCTTTGTGGCTGGCACTCTTTCTGCTGGATCACTTAACATCAGCCACATTGGAGCCTTCGCTGTTTACTGTTTGGCTCTGTGATCCTGTTCAGTGAATGGTTGTGGTGATAAGAGGCCGATGATGGGATGGCTTCTCTGCACTATACGTGGCTCTCACAGCTCCTGTTCCCACTTACTATCAGCACGATATCAGCAGCTCAGCGCATTGACTATATGGTGGGCACCTCTCTAGGCTAATAGCCCAGATCTCATTGGGACCACAACCGCAAGCGAGAGATCTCTCGGTTCGATTCCCGGCCAGGGCGAAACTTTGAGCCAGTTTCCTTACTCCACATACATAGACCTGATAATAGTCCCTCAAGATAAAAAAAAATAAACTGGTCACTTCAATGCACGACTGTTTGTGGGACGCTCAAATGCCGCATTTCGCCCATACATACGCAGACAATTCACTTTACAAAGCAGAGAGTTGTAGTGAGCGGCTGTTTTTCAGACTGGAGGGAAGTGAGCAGTGGTGTGCCACAGGGATCGGTTTTAGGACTATTGCTCTTTGTAATCTACATCAATGATCTGGACTTGGATGTAGGGAGTACAGTTTCCAAGTTTGCAGATGACACTAAATTAGGGAGAATAGTAAATAGTGAGGAGGATAGTAGTAGCAAGAGGATATAGACAAATTGGTAGACACATGGCAGATGAAGTTTAATGCAGAGAAGTGTGAGGTGATGCATTTTGGGAGAAGAAATGGAGGGAGGCAATATAGGCTAGATAGTACAATTTTAAATGGTGTGAAGGAACAGAGAGACCTGGGGATTTGTGTTAGTGACTCGTTGAAGGTGGCAGGACAGGTAGACAAGGCTGTTAAGAAAGCATATGGGATACTAGGCTTTATAAATAGGGGTACAGAATACAAAAGTCAGGAAGTGCTGACTAACCTCTATAAAACTTTGGTGAGGCCTCAGCTGAAATACTGTGTTCAATTCTGGTCACCACACTACAGAAAGGATGTGAAGACATTGGAAAGGGTACAAAGAAGATTTACTAGGATGGTGCCAGGATTGAGGGACTTCAGCTATGAGGAGAGGCTAGATAGGCTAGGGTTATTCTCTCTGGAGCAGAGAAGATTGAGGGGAGACCTAATAGAGGTTTATAAGATCATGAGGGGATTCGACAGGGCAAATAGAGAAAAACTATTTCCACTCGTGGGCGAATCTGTGAGTCGTGGTCACAGATTTTAAATAGTTTCAAGGCGAAGTAGAGGGGAGCTGAGGAGAATTTTTTTCACTCAGCGAGTTGTTCGAATCTGGAATGCATTGCCTGAAAAGGTGGTGGAGGCTGATTCGATAACAACTTTTAAAAGGGAATTCGATCTTTATTTAGGGAGAACAGGTCTATTAGGCTATGGGGAGCGGGCAGGGCAGTGGGATTGAATCGCTCTTTTCAAAGAGTCGGCACAGACTGGATGGGCCGAATGGCCTCCTTTTGTGCCGTAAAATTCTATGAATCTATGAATCTACAGTATATTCTGTGAAGCTTTTTGAGGCGTCTAGACAACACGAATAATACTATACCAAATGCGAGGCTCGTTATGATTAATTTGATTGAAATAGAGAGAGAAACAGCTGATTTTTAGAGGATCACAGAGCCATGGGCAGGGTAAGTTACAGTGAAGATTCCTGCCCAGGATCTCAGCAATAAAGAGTTAAGCCAGGAGTTATAAAGATAGGATTGAACTATTTGAAGGGAATCCTTACTCCCCGGAAAGCGATCCGCCACTCGACTAACTGCTGCTTGGTAAACAGAGGCGTGCGTGTGTGTGTTTGTGTGTGGGGTAAGGAAACTCACCTAAGGTTCTCTTCCGATCGGGGAATCGAACCCCCGGGCCCTCTCGCTTGCGAGGCGAGCGCTCTAACCACTGCGCTACGGCGACTCCCGGCAATTGGCTGAAACGTCGAGGAGAGCAAAAGGATTGACTCCTGACGCTCAGAATATCAGCGTTTGGAGAATCTTGAACCTTCAAAAGCCTTGGAAAGCGAAGAGTTATTCTCTGGATGAGGAAATCAATGAAAAGACAAGCGTCAATCAACCAACTTCACGTAAAAGCTACCCACTCCCCAACGACAGCTAAAATTCCCAATTGTACAAGAAAAAATTCTGAATTCTCCCCCCACTTCCTTCTCTCCAAGTATTTGTTGGGTAGAATGGAATGTTTTCATAGCGTGGATTCAGTAACAGTACAGCCCCCGCTTCCATTACAGCAATCTCACTCCAGGCCTGTTTACACTGCAGCCCCAGAGAGGGTAAGGGAGTCGGTTTGAGTGGAGCTGCTGAGTTGCACTCTGAGCTTCTCACTGAGGGAACTCCATTGGGACGTGGAGAGTGAATTCAAATGCGTAGCCGATCCAAGGGGGTCAGGTCACCTTAAAAGACACACATACATGAGTGTAAATAATAATAATAATCCTTGCATTTGATATAGCTCTTTCACATCTTATCGATGTCTGAAAGCGCTTCACAGAATATACTGTAAAGTGAATTGACTGTATATTTGTGGGCGAAAGCGGCAGCCAATTGCGCACAGCAGCGTTCCCACAAACAGCCATGGATTGAAATGACCAATTTTATTATTGTGTTTTTCTGGAGGGATTATTATTAGGCGTGTGTGTGGAGTAAGGAAACTTGTCCAAGGTTTTGCCCTGATCTGCCTGGATTCGAACACAGGTATTACATTTGTAAGACGAGTGCTCTAACCACTGAGCTGCAGGAGCTCCACAAATGGGCCCCAGCCACGGGAACCCCACTGATGATTTTTGTTGAGGTGTCCTGTCGTGTGGTTAGAGCTCTTGCCTGGCCTGGCCTACTAGAGGACCTGGGTTCGATCCGTGCCAGAGCGAAACCTTAGGCAAGTGTCCTTATCACACGTGCCTCTATTTACCCCGCAGTAGGAAGGTGAAAAATCCCTCAAGAAAAAATGTGGTCACTCAATCCATGACTGTTTGTGGGACACTGCTGTGTGCATTTGGCTGCTGCATTCTGCTTAAAAAAAATACCATCGCTACACTGTCCAATATTGTGTGAAGCGCTTTGAGCCGTCTCAACGGCGCGATAAAGACGCTGTGTCAAACGCAAGGATTATTATTATTACGAAATAATCAATTTTAGACCAATTGCAAACGAACTCAAAACCTAAATGGAAATGTTTCAACAAACTAGAGTTTACCATTATTATGATGATGATTATTCTTATTGTGATTATTAAGCGCATCCATAAGACCCTTTCACAGATGTCCGCTGTTTAACTGGAGCCAAGCACTTTCCAGAGTCTTTGTTGGGAGTGCAGGTGGTCCTTCCACTGATTAAACAGCAGCATTCACACTGAAATGCGAAGCCATAAAAGGAATCGAACCCAGCCAACACAGCGCAACACAACACCACACAAGAATGCAACCAGGGTGATTGGCAGCCTTTATCGACGGAAGTCAAAGAGCTTTCCTGGTCGCATGCCTTTACCTTGCGCTCGCTCACTTTAAAATCCTCTTTAAAATTAATTACGACGATCCGTGCGTTTGCTACGGCAACTTCCGCGCCAGCGTGACATCGCAGCGCTTCAGAGGGCTTTACCGTAAAGTGTAGGGTCTGTGCGTTTTGAAGGTGAACTTGGCAAGCAAACATCTGTGAAATGAATAACGAATGTGATCTATAATAATAATCCTTGCATTTAAAATAGCGCTTTTCACGTCTTGCGCCTTGGGACGTCCTCTCGACGTGAAAGGCGCTATATAAATGTAAGTTTTGTTTGTTTGTTTGTTCTAGACGTCACAAAGCGCTTCACTGAATGTACTGTAAAGTGAATTGACTGTACATTTGTGGGCGAAACGCGGCAGCCAATTGCGCACACAGCAGCGTCCCCACAAACAGCCATGAAATGAATGACCAATTTTATTTGGGGCGGGGGGAGGTGGAGGAAGGTGGGTGGGGTTGTTGGCCAGGACACCGAGTGAGTGAAAAGAGAGAGAGAGGGAGACAGAGAGAGAGCTTTTCTTTTCGAATAGCGCTGCAGGATTTTTAACATCCACTTGAACAGGGAGTGAGGTTTAATAGCTGATCCAAAGAGCAGCACCTCCGATAATATAACTCCCCCCCACCACCACCCCGCCCCCCTCCCCCCACCCCCCACCTCCCCCAGAGCTGGGCATTGGAGCCTCAGCTTAAACTAAACGAGTTCAACATGAGATTTGATCCCACAACCTTTGTGACTCAAGCGGTGAGAGGGAGAGCACTGCCACTGAGCTAGGCTACACACAAACAACTTGCCAGACACTGTTGTCCTGGGAATCATTGTAAAGCACACGTGGCAATAGAATCGAATTGGGCATTTATTTTGCTGATCTGAAGATCGCAGTCTCTCTCCACATGTCTCATTCCTACGATACAATGCTGAGCTGGCACACAGCGGGGCTGGCTAGATTGTACTGTTAGTGACGTGTGGTTAACATGGATCTCTCTCTTTCTCTCTCTCTCTCTCTCTCTCACCTCCTCCTCCTCTCCTCTCCGCCAGTTTTGATTTGACTTGTTCAACAGTTTAAAGACCTTTCCGCAAACCCCTTTGGAGCTGGTTGCAAGATTCAGTAAAAAAAAATTCAGATAATCAGAGGCAGATGTTACCAGCTGAGCTGTGTGTCAGCCTGTTGCTCACTGACACTTCAACTCGAACTGAGTCTTCTTGTGGGGGGTGTTTGTGGGAGGGGAGGGGGAAGAAGGTGGCCACTTTCCAGCCCACCACCCACTCACACCCCCCTCCCAGAGCAGCGGATTCACTACAGAGAAATCGAACCAACGACATTGGACTAAACACACTCACACCAGTCTTATCAGTGGCAAAACTCCCTCCAACCAAACATATCTGGTAGTAATAATAATCCTTGCATTTGATATGGTGCTTTTCACGTCTTCTAGACGTCTCAAAGCGCTTCACAGAGTATACTGTAAAGTGAATTGTCTATATATTTGTGGGTGAAATGCAGTGGCCAATTGCGCACAGCAGCCTCCCCACAAACAGTCGTGGATTGAGTGACCAGATTATCGTTATTATATTTTGAAGAGATTATTATCCCTGGAAAGCGTTCCGCCAAATCTCCTCGCCCACACAATATCCAGTCAATTCACTTTACCATATATTCTGTGAAGCCCTTTGAGATGTCCCGAAGACGTGAAAAAGCGCTCTATAAAACGCACGTATTATTATTATTAATTAGTTATTATTAACAGCCGGATTTTTTCCTCACTGCCAGGAAACAACAACAACAACTTTGATTTATATAGCGCCCTCCACACCAGACGGAGCATGTGCAGTAAGGAAACTTGCCTAAGGTTTCGCTCGCTTCCGGGAATCGAACCCGGGTCCTCTCACTTGCGAGGCGAGCGCGATGACCACTGCGCTACGGGAGTACACATTCATAATTCTCCTAGATTCTCTTTCTCTCTTCTCACACATCAACACACAACACACACAGCGCACATGGGGGTTAGGTCATGGGAAATATGAGTGTCTTGGAATAAGGCTAAGAGGCAGGAACACCCATACATACAGTCACGTCATGCAGTTAGACTGGGGGGTGGGAGGGGAGGTGAGTGGGTGGGGGTATGGAGAGAGGGGCTGGAGATCACACAACTCACAGTGGGACACTGTGAAATGACACGTGTAACAAACAGAGTCAGAGAGAGGTGGAGGGCACGGTATAGTTAGGTAAGGTGATCAGTGAGCCAGTCAGTAAGTGAGTGCCTGTGTTCAGATTGCACACACACACAGCTCAGTCTATACTGACTGAGTGACTGCCTGCCCTGCCTGATTGAGTGAATCTCATCTAACACTGCCTGAGGTTGCTGCTTCCTACAAAAGACTCTTGCAAAGAGCGTTGCCTGCGACGCTGGGGAGGTAAGAGAGAACTATTTCAGGCTGAAAGTTAGCTGTTTTATTTATTCTGATCCAGGCATAAAGGGTGGGAATCAGAGGGTTGTAGTTAAGAGGTGCTGGTGACTTTTGCAAGTCACAGGAATGGTAATGCAATTGCGTTATTGCAGGCAATTGTTCCCATCAGAACAGCTCCAATCTTGCACCAAGCACTGTGTACAGTAAAGTAAAGGCACTTTATTTTTTTACTGGGGGCAGAGCATTTAACGTGGGGCAGAGGCTTTGGTTTCCAACCGCTATTAAAAGCGGTTTTAACAGCCTCTTTCCTCCGAAGAGTCTTTGTTTTGGGGGCAGAGAGACTGTAAAGCGTCTGTTCCTGGGTTAATCGTTGAGGGGAGTGAGTGTATATGTGGTTGAGGGGTGCATGTGAGTGGGGAGTATGTGTGAGTAGTGTGTATGTGTGAGTCAGGGGAGTGTGTGTCTATATATATATATATATATACGTGTGTGTGTGATGGGAGTGTGTGTCTATTATATATGTGTGTCTAAATTGATAGATGTTTGTGTGATGTGTGTGTGGTCTTGTGTGCCTGTCAAAGAACAATTTTAATGAAAGAGTGAGCTTTTGACCTTGACAGACCTTTAAGTGTTAAACAAGCGATTTTATATTCAATTTCACTTGATTCCAGGTTTATTTTGTTTGAAAGATGATTTTTTTTCTCTCTCTCACACGCACACTCTCAAGTCTCTCTGTGGCTGGCTTCTTGTTAAATCACCTAGGAAAGGTTGGGGGGAGAGGGTTTAAAGCCTGAATTGTGTGTGAGTGTTTAATGAGAGCGGTGATTATTAATCCCAGGGATAATCAGACTGTTTCTAATCTGCGATGCAAGAGAGACAGACAGACAATTTAACAGGCACAAAACTTTGCTTCCGTTTTAACCCCAATACTCATTTGGGCTGATATAAAAAAAAATCAAAATTCTCCTTTGAAATCCTAAACTACTTCCTTTACAGGACGCGTAAAAATCACCCTCCTCCCAACTGTAGACATTGAAAGTTGTGGTTAATTCAGGTTACACACACACACACACACACACTGTGTTGTGAGCTGTGTGCAGCACCAGCCTGGACTGTACAGTAATACTATTCTATTGGCGAATGCAGACATCTGTCCAGCTGTTGGGAAAGGAAAGGAGCGACTGAGAAGCAAACTGAGTGATCAACAGCAAAGGGCAAGTTGTTCAATGTGATTTCCGATTGTTAACATACCGCTGTGTGCGTCAACTGGCTGCCGCGTTTCGCCCGGAAAATACGCAGTCAATTCACTTTGCAGGATATTCTGCGGAGCGCTTTGAGACATCTCGCAGACTTGATAAGGCGCTTTATCAAATGCGGGGATTATTATTACTATTATTCTTGTCTGGGCTGTTTTGAATCACACATTTTGGATGGGAGGTAACTAGACTCGCATTTTTGTAGAGAATATTGATTAGATTTAGTCAGTATTGTCTTCAGTACTGGCTCGCTCACACATAGTCTACAGCTGTTATTTCTGGGCAATTTTTTTCCAGTGATCTCTGCGGGGCTGCAGTATTGTATAGACTGTTTATTGGTGCTTTGGTTGTTTTTCCAGATTTCCATTACCTTTCGAACGTAATTCAGTTTTTAAAATATATATATATAATGAATACGTCGCTGCCTTTGTAAGGTTAAAGCTGCTGGGAAGTGACTGTCTTGGTAACACCATAAGCAAAATATATGTCCCACAAGGGATTTTTCACCCCCAATGTTAAGTTCTGCCACACCTTGTACAATCCTTGTGCAGTTTTGCCCACATATATACAGTCAGTTCACTTTACAGTACATTCTGTGAAGCGCTTTTAGACATCTAGAAGACGTGAGAAGCGCTCTATCGAATGCACGGATTATTTATTATTATTATCCACGACACATTAAATTGATTAAATCGTTCCAACCTGGATGTTTAAGAGAATACGTTTTTTGTTGTGGTTTAAAGGAAGAAATAAAGGCAAGAATAATTTAGGTCTAAATCAAAGCTTCCGCCCCCAACATTTTGGGGGGATTGTTTTAATATCATTTAATATTTAAAAATATAGCTGTCAGATTACTTGAAGACTTAATCTGCAATGAGATGGCCAGTCGGCCAAAGCAAGGATGCACATTAAAATTCACAATAGTCTGATTTGTTTAATCGTGTAATCACCTAAATCCCGTTTAATTTCCTATTATTAATAAGTTTCACTTAACTTGTGTGTGGCATAAGTCACATTCAATATACAGTCCCAACTGACATGGTTTACGTGAAGTTTGCTGTAGGAGTGTTGGTATGACGTGAATCCCCTTGTAGAATTGGAGTGAACACTCATTGATGAAAGCCACCTGAATGAGTTAAATCTGCACAATAAAACCCTGTAAGGATTGGAATTAAACCCGTTTCCGCTCGTTCCCATAGCGATGCGCTCGAGAAATAGTTCAGCTCTTTTAACAGAAACTGATTGCCAGATTGTAGTTAATAAAGACGAAGGAAATCACTGCTGGTTAATTCCTCCGTATGGCATGTGTGCGTTTGCCTCAAGTTTCTGTGCCTGAAAGGACTGCCTATATAAAGTAACTAAATTTGGAAGCAATTACTTATTGAAATGTCAGGTGCTGTAAAAGCACACACACACACACACACACACACACAATGCTGTATGTGTGATGCCTTACCCGGGAGCATATTAGACCTGTTTCGTTTTTTGAACATTAAGACTATCAAGGGAGTGAGTACAAATGATGGGATCCATTCAACTAAGAATGCCTCTGAACCGTTAAAAGTCTGACTGGCCAAAGCAAACACAAGCAGCTCTGCTTGTGAGTTAGCGCAGACGTGAATAGGGGTTTTAAGAATTGTAGCTGTTTTATTTTTGGAAAACCTAATAATTTTTTAACAAAAACCTTAAGAGTCTTGGTGGGCTGGTGAATGGGTACTAATTGCGAAACATTTGGAAAATGTTTGATTTCCAGCAACATTCCTGGCGTGAGATACAGTATTGTGATTTATGCCCCGAAACTCTGGAACACTCTCCGCCTTGCCTCTTCCTTCCCCACCTTGGCGGGTCTCTTGAGGAGTCCTGTAGCTCAGTGGTTAGAGCACTCGCCTTACAAGCGAGGATGCCTGGTTCGATTCCTGGGAGGTCAGGGCGAAATCTTGGGCAAATTTTCTCAATCCACCATAATCCCTCAAAAAAAAATCGGTCAGTTCAATCCTGTTTATGGGGACTTTGCTGTGCGCAATTCGCTGCTGTGTTTCGCTCATGAAATATACAGTCAATTCACTTTACAGTATATTCTGTGAAAACGCTTTGAGGCATCTAGAAGACGTAAAAAGCGCTATATCAAATGCAAGGATTATTATTATTCTCTTCAGGTTGCGTCTGAATGACTCTCTCTTAGACCACACCAACGGTCACCTCCCTTGTTCCCCCTGTCTTAGGGTCAGGCTCCGCCACTGTCAAGTGCTCTGGGTGGGGGTGGGGGGGACTGTGTAAATGCAAGTTGTTGTTGTTGCATTTGGCTTCTTCCTCTGTTATTCGCCTAATGGTTCAAGTTGAGGGGAAAGCGCTTTCAATACTGCCGTCAACTGGCAGTAGCGCAGAGTTAGTTGAGCGAATGCAATGCGGTGAGTGAAGTGAGCGAGGTATTGTAACACAGGAATGGTGGCTTGATTTGTGTCCTGTGGAGAAGCCAAGTCTTGCATAGTTTTGAGCTATTCCCAGAGGTTCTGTTAAATGGGCTTCATCAGAACTTCAATTGCACTGCCAAATGCTTGGCTCTTGTCCCATGGATTGAGGCTGTTCTTATTTTTGATAGGAAATTTCACTCAGTGTAGACAAACTCTTCATCCCCCCACACTCCCCACCCCCCCGACAGCCAACTCCAGCCACTCCACAGACGACACCCCCCCCCCCCCCACCCCCCCGCCTTCCCCACTTAACAGACAACCCCCACCACCAGAAACATTCTGTAACTGTTTATTCTCTCTTCCCTCCTAATTCCCAGGCTTATGAAGAGAAGGCAAGGACACAAGCTGGAGTTGTGGAATTAGGAGCTGATAAAAAAAAAACAAAGTGAAGCTTCCTTTGCTTTTGGGAATCTCTTTGCTGTGAGTGAGTGAGACGCCCAACTGGTCCATGGCTACCCAGCGACCGGAAATGGCAGCCCTATTGAGTCCCAGACTTTGGTTCTCGCTGTTAATAATAGGGGCGAGTAGATGCTTGGCTCAAAAGGACTGCACTGGTGTTGACTGCCCCGTGTTGGAAAATTGCATTGAACAGGTGCTGGAGGCTGGGGCCTGTTGTTCAACATGTGTGACCTACGGCTGTGAGTGTGAGGGTTACCAATACTATGACTGCATCAATGGGGGCTTCAGGAAAGGGAAGGTTCCCGAAGGCTCCTCGTACCTGGTTGACTATGGCAGCACTGAGTGCTTGTGCCCACAGGGTGGGGGCAGGATCAGCTGCCGTTTCATCCTGTGCCCCGAGCTGCCCACCAACTGCATCCAGGTCCTGGAGCCGGCGGACGGCTGCCAACAGTGCGCCGCTGTGGGCTGCCTCCATGACGGGCAGAAGTACACGGCCGGGCACACGTTCCGCATGCCCCCCTGTAAGGTCTGCCACTGCCCCAACGCGGGGGGCGAGCTGATGTGCTACCCGTTACCCTACTGCAACGAAAGCGGAGAGGACAGGGCGCTGGCCATGGCCAGTGAGAGTGAAGAGGCGGTGAGGCATTACGATGATCCGTACAGCTTTGATCAAGAGTTTACCCTGGATAACGACCACCTTCCGAAACAGCCCAAAGAGGTGGACTCGTTGAACAACAACGGCCAATACAAACCCGAGACCAGGGTCTTCCCAACTGAGGAGGACTATTACAAGGAAAACCGTATCCCGGTCGCGCTTCCTGATGCCTTTCACGCCACGACTGAACCGAACACCATTGATGTGATTGCGGCTGACACCACCCTCCAGCCCATCACTTTTATGAATGAATTTCAAGGCCTTTGGCGGAGTCAAGAGGTAGAGGAGGCGAGCAAGCCAAGCACGAGGGGCACGGAGAAGACCAGCGATGGAGGGCTGAGAGAAGATGAGGTGGTAGAAGAAGACCAGAAGTTCGATGACCAGGTGATCGAAGACTATGAAGAAGGGGAAGAAAAGACACCTGTCTTCCCTACGGTTAAGTTTAGCTTCCCGATACAACCACCTGTGGTGGTGAAGGAAGATGAGAATGCTGTACCAAACAAACAGCCTCAAACTCTCTTCAACTATCCCTTCAACGAAGAGGAACCATCTCCCGTTACTGGCCAGGAACCAGAGTTGAATAAAGGTAAGACTATGGAACTTTGGTGACACACAGCGCCTAATTAGTTTAGATTCCAGGCTCTGACTGAGACGTGGATTGACCAGGACCTTGAAATTCCAGCTAGTCTTAGACTGTGTCACCACATGGCCTTAAAATGTAAGAGGATGCAAAATTCTTCCATCCAGTTTTCAGCTGGTTCCTTATTGAGAACAGCGCAAATGTGGCTGTTAAACCTGGATTAAAGAAACATCGACATATCTACATCTGAAGACCAAGCGGTCTCGCAGCCTAAGACTGCCTGGAATTTGAGCCCTCCAGCTGTGTTGGAAGTGGAGATGGGGGGAGGAAAGCCATCCCAAGGCTCCTTAGGCCTGATCCCTGTTGACCAAGGTGGATGGCATGTGAGGAATGTCCCAGGCTGGGTTCATACATGTTCCCCAGTAATGGACAGTTCAGATCAGGCTGATAACTTCAGGAGTTTGGGCGTGAAGTTGGCAACAAATGGCAGAACTGAACTCAGTAAAGACAGGGTCAAAACTAGTGCAAATCAATTCTTGATGGTTTCTCCTTGTTTCCTGAAAGTGGGACCTTCAGCTTCTCTGACTGAGATGGAGTGCCACCCTCTGGAAATCCATCCCACATTTCCTCCACCTCGCTTCCTCCCTTTGCCCCCATCAAGGCACATCTCAAGACCCTGGTTTTCGACAGTGCCTTCAGCCACCCTCCCTTATCCCAACCTCCCCCATCTCACTCCTGGTTTGGTCCAGGTCCCTGATTGTCCAGCACAATTGAGATGTCCTCCTGTCATGAAAGGCGCTCTTAATGTAACATTGTAATTGTCGACAGGTAACAAACCCAGCCAGCAAGTTCAAGCCATCAAGACCACTTCCCCTCTCCTGTGTCTCAGTCGCTTGTGGACGTGGCTGGGACATTGCGCGATGGAATGATGGCTCTGATCCAGAGTAAACTCCTATGTTAGTCTCACACCCCGCCTCGCCCTTTCCTATCATTCTGGGAACTGGCACAGATTTGTTCCCCCTCCACGCCGTCCGTGTTTTGTTTTTGTTATAATTGCTCTTGTTTTTTTAAATTTAACAAATGGTATTTTTGAAACCATTAAAAACCCATTAAAGTTTGTGTGTGCAGATTCAAATCCGATAAGATAAGAACATGAGCTCACTCTCAGCCGTTCCTGTTGGAACCAGCCAAAATTCTCCCAATTAATTCTTCAGTAGCTATTAACATTTGCAAAGAGATCAACATCTCGCAACTCTCAACAGATTCACTGCCAGACACAAAACCATTGGGGAAGGGTAGGGGGGTGGGGTGAGTGTGTTGTGTATGTGGCAGGGAGGGTTTGAAGGCTACTCTGTAATGGTGGAACAGAGTGGGCAATCAGCAACAGTTTTGAGTGGAATTTGGGTCTTGATTTAATTTGTTTGTGTCAGTCGCAGTACATTCCACAATTTGACACATTCTTAAATGCAGGCTTCATTTTCAACCCGTTTCTTTTTGCACGTTCCTCCACCTCTCAGGCTCAGGCGGAATTTCTGCCCGAGGCCATTCTCGACAGCTGTCTTGCGCGTTGTGGACTGACCAGGCTTTTACTGCCTCGGGTCAAACTCGTTGACAATTGTAGTCTGATCCTAACCATAATACCTTCTGACACTCTGCAGATTTCACAAGATATGCAACCACCAAAGCCAGTCACCAGGTTGAGGAGAAAAACCTCCCAAACACTTCATCTCCGGTCAGTGGGCTCCCACTACCCACAAACAGTGAGCTGCCATTGCCAACCCCAGGTCAGTCACCAAACCTTAACAACCACAACAGCTTGCATTCACACTGCGCCCTTCATACTGGCTAGGGTCCCAATAGCGCTTGACAGTGACGGAGTGAAGAGGAGGAGGGAGGAAGCTGAATGTAGATACAGTCAAAGAGGAGGGTCTTCAGATGAGGGTAAGGCAGAGGGGTTGAGGAACAATGAGCAAAATGGTATTTTGGAGTGTAGGAGCCGAAGGAGAAGCCACCAAGGGTGGAATGGAGGGCAAAGGGACATACCGATTGCCAAACAAGACTGGACTGATGAGGCATTGTATGTGGGTTGGAAAACCATTGAACAACAACAAAATTACATTGCAGAGCACCTTTCACTTCGGGAGGACGTCCCAAACCACCTACCCTCAGAAAGGGGCTATTCATCCTGTTTGATCAATGGTGTTCTCTCCTCCAATTAAACCATCTATTCCATTCCCATTCCCAATCCCCTGCTCAGCGATCACCTCAGGAATGGCCAGAGCGTGTCACTCGGCCCATTCTTGGCCTACGTCAAAGAGAGGAGATGGAAATGGAGTCCTGAATTCTTGGCTCCCTGCGCGAGGATATTTATACTTGTTCTGTGCTGGTGTTTGTTTTATTACTTCATTTCCCGCCTTGCGGTATCCTCAAAGGAGCAGATTGGAATTTCTCTGAGAGAATAGTGGACGGAGGTTTTGCTTAGTTGCAGCTAAAAATGGTCGTGCAAAGTACATCCCGAGTGGGTTCTGTTGTACCTCACCTTACGTGCTGCGTTCACTCACCTCCAGTTATCCAGCCTACTCTGCCAAAACCCCAGGGGCATTGGATCTCGGTGACGGGGTAAAGTGGCCGAACCATTCAACAAAGTCTAACAGCACAGAGGATGAATGAAAAGTTTGTCAATGTTAATTCTGCCCAGAGTAGAGAGAGCTTGATGGGGGCGGGGGGAGGGGGGTCGGAGGTAGGAGGGGAGGGGGGAAGCGAGCACCAGCACGGATACAATGGGCCAAATGACATTCTATTGTGCTGTGAATTTTCTACTGTTCCGCAAATCAGTGAAGAAAATAGATGATGATTCATGCCATATATAAAAAAAAGTCCTGTTAATGAGTTGCTAATGGAGTGTTTTCTTTCCTGAAGTGCGTTAAGAGTTCACCACGGCTTGCAGTCGAGCATTGGGGTTAGAGGGAGGTGGTGAGTGAGGGTGGTGGTGGGGGATCTTAAATGTGTTTTTAGCTTTGGATAGGAAGGGAGCGTTAGAAAGTCCTGACAAGGCAGAGCTACAATGGATGTGGTGAACGATACAGAAAGGGTCTGTGTGGAGTCAGTTGCCTTTTGTGCTTATCTCGGGCATCGCAGAAACCAGCTCTTTGTTGAGATGTGGCGGTGCTGGGATCTGCCCTTTCCCTTCCTCGAAACGCTTTTGTTTTGGTTTCCCCGCAAAGAAAATACACGTGAGCCATCGCCAAAAAAAGCGGTGGATAAACAGTAGTTAGTGTGGACAAATAAACACGCAGCAACTCAAAACATAAATCGACTAGGGTACGGTAGCAATTTGGACCTGCTGTCGTCGAGATAATTTCTGCAAGACTGATAAGGCCTTGTTACGACTAGATTTGAAATGAATTACGAAGTGATTAGATCTCTTAATTGTGGTGTAAAATGGAAGCAGATTTACTACCCAGGGAGAAGCTCGTTAGATAGTGAGGTGTTGATGAAGTGTTGACAATTGCATTCAGTTTTTTTTTCGATTTAGCTGGCAAATCTGTCAACCGATCTCTCTCTCTCTGGGCTTGTCACTGAAATTGATGGAGTTGATGGTCGGTCACTATTACTGACTACTTGTGTCTGTAAGGGTCCCGTGTAATAATAATGATAATAATCATTGCATTTGATTCACGTCTTCTAGACGTCTCAAAGCGCTGCTCAGAATACACCGTACAGTCAATTGACTGTATAGTTGTGGGTGAAACGTGCCAGCGAATTGCACACAGCAATGTCCCCACAAACAGTCGTGGATTGAAATGACTAAATTATTACTGTTTTTTTTGAGGGTTTATTATTAGACGTGTGTGTGTGTGGAGTAAGGAAACTTGCCCAAGCTTTCGCCCTGACCTGCCTGGAATTGAACCACGGGTCTCATGCTTGTAAGGCGAGCGCTCTAACCACTGAGCTACAGGACTCCACACGTGTGTTTTAACAGGGAAAGGTCTCTGAGTGCCTCACGGGTCTTTGGTTTCAAGCGTGGTGACTGCTTTGATTCGCGTGTGGGTCAGCCAATTTGCGCACACCAGGGTACTGCTCACAGCCACCGGCGAAACATTTCTCTGAAGGTGTCTCAAAGCGTCTCAGAGGACATCTCAAGGCACTGGACAGACAGTATTCCGGATCCGAGCTGGGGATAGGGATTGAGGAGGGTGGAGGACGGGGTGGGTGAGGGAAGGAGGTTGATTGAAAGCAAGCTCAAAGAGGAGGATTTTGACATGAGTCTTGAATCGGACAAGAGTTAGGGTGAGGCAGAGGGACTGCGGGATGGAATTCCAGAGTGTGGGGGCAGAATGGCTGAAGGTCCGCCCATCATTATTAATAATCATAATAATCGCAATTATCCTCGCTGATATAACGTCTTATCATGTCATCGATACTTCTCAAAGCGCTTCACAGAAGGCGCTGGAAAGTAGAGTGGCTGCATTTTGCGGGCAAAGTGAAATGCAGTGAAATGCATAAGCCTCAGGTTACTTTGGGAGACTTGGCATGTGCAGCAGAGCAGGCAACGGGAAACCAGATGGAGAGGGGAACGATTGAGTGAATGCTATGAAACGCACATGTGGCAAGCTGTGTTCAAATAAAATAAAAACAAAAAGGCTTTCAGTAAAAGTAGCCTACAGCCTTCCGAGCATCCCAATCTCCCTCTCTGCTCCCATCAGCGCAGTCCACAAAACAGGTCCCACTGATAATTAACAGGAGGAAACAAAATGTTTAGACCCAAGAGTGCTTGTAGCTGAAGAGCATGATAATTGTGGAGTCTTGCAGCTCAGTGGTTAGAACACTTGCCTTGCTAAGCGAGGGACATGGGTTGAATTCCAGGCAGGGGCGAAACCTTGGGTTAGTTTCCTTACTCCACAAGCCTGATAATAATCTCTCGAAAAATACAATATTGGTCATTTCAATCCACAACTGTCTGTGGGACACTGCAGCGTGCAATTGGCTACCGCGTTTCTCCCGCAAATATACAGTCAAGTTCACTTTACAGTATATTCTGTGAAACGTCGATAAGACGTGGAAGGCGCTATTATCAAAGTGCAAGGATTATTATTATTGTCTTTACCGGATGTCACGGTGTGAAAGCCTGCGAAATGGACGGAGTCCCTGATTTGAAAGCCAATCACCCAGGACAATCGATTGATCCAGGCTGACGCTGGGCGCACTCAAACACGGAGCCCGATAACAGGGGCACGAGGATTTCAACATTCACGTTAAAATTGTGCCACTTGACTGTAATGTCACTGGCCCCTTTTTGCTTGTCGGACCTTTTGAAGGTCACAAATTCTTCTGGCGGATTCCGACTCTGGCACCTGTTTGATATCTTTTGCAGAAACGTGCTATGTCACGGGACTATTGACAGGGGAGCCTCACGGAAGCCTGAGGAATGCTCATTACAACCATGTGTGTACATGCACATCGTGTCTGTGCTGGTGTTCGCTCCCCCGCTGAAGCCCTCTAGTCTAACCCCATTCCCTGCTCTCTCTCTCTCTCTGTCTCTCTTTCTCTCTTTCCCCATGGCGTCTGTGCTGGTTGACATGATTTCTTGCAAATTCCAAATGAACCTCCCCACGAGTTGCTGCTGTGAAGTGATTTGTGCCGTTGTTCACACAGGGTTATATTTTCACGTTTTAATTGCTCGGAAGCTTTTGTCGTCTGAAGTATGCGCCCGCACGTAACTCAACCAGGAAATGAAGAGCGGGAAGTTTATCGGTGATAGCGGAGTGAGAATCGTTGGCGCTTTTTTGGTCAGTGGGTGTCTGACATTTGCCGAAACTTGTGCCTAAATCTCCAAACCCAAGCAGTGGTCTGTGTGTGTGTCACCTATAGATGGAGTCCTGCAGCCCAGCGGTTAGAGCACTCGCCTTACAAGTGAGAGACCTGGGTTTGATTCCAGGCAGGGTGAAACCTTGGGCAAGTTCCCTTAACAACAACAACAACATAATTTCACTTTCACGTCAGGAGGACATCCGAAGGCGCCTGACAATTATTGCCTGATAATAATAAACCCACAAAACAATACAATAATAAATTGGTCATTTCAATCCACAACACTGGATTTGTGGGGACGCTGCTGTGCGCAATTGGCTGTTCGCCCACATATATGCAGTCAATTCACTTCACATGCTGTTGAAGCGCGTTGAGACGTCCAGAAAAGTGCTATATCAAATGCAAGGATTATTATTATTGCACATGGAAATTCCTGTGGTTGTGGTGACCATTAGTACGTGCTGAATTGTCACTGTGATTGTGTTAATCACAAGGGAACATATATTTTTCTCTCAAGGATTGAATGCTTGAGAGCATAGGGGGATGGCAGTGGTGAGTGGGAGGGATGTGTGATATTCAACTAAAAATAAACAGATGTAGGAACGTACAGCACGAAACAGCCCATTCAGCCCAACTTGACTATGCCAGGCAGAACTTTGCTCTAACATCCATAATAATCCTTGCATTTGATATAGCACTTTTCACGCCGGTTTTTTTAGATGGCTCAAAGTGCTTCACAGAATATACAGTAAGGTGAATTGGCTATATATGTGGGCAAATCACGGCAGCCAATTGCGCACAACAGTGTCCCACTAACAGTCGTGCACTGAAATGACCAATTTATTGTTTTTTTACACTTTGAGACATCTCAACGATATGATAAGGCAATGTACCAAATACAAGAATAATTTTTATTAATATGATAACAAGCTTCACAATCAAGCTCATATTTCTGCGTGGCGATGTTATTGACTGCGATCAAGTCTCCGTGAGAGATTCTGTCCAGATCTGCTTATTCTCTCTTTCTGACCGTTGTTTTTCTCTCTATCTCTGTCTCTGCCTCTATCTCTCTGTCTCTCGTTACAATTGTTATTGGCCTCAGTTTTCCAGCTGAGCAAATGCCCAGTGGACTATCAGTGGTAGTTTTGCAGCCCTAATCCACTGAAAAATGCCCTGCCGTAAGGCAGAGAGAGCTCAGTCAGTGCACAATGTACAGCAGCAGTCTGGTGAACCACACACTGATACCAACATGACGTTAAGTCAGGATTAAGCTGCTTGACGTTCACCTTCAGTAACTCAGTGTGACTCTGAACAGCTGATTGACTCCCAACACTGATACCTTCACGTCAGTCAACCTCCATTGACTTGTTACAGGGAGCTGACAGATCACACACCTGACACTGAAGGACTTTAGGTGGAATGTGCACCTGATTTGGTAATGTCTTTAGTTCCCTGGTTGGATTCCACTTCAGTGGGTGTTTGCACATCTGTTGGCTGGTGATCCGAAATCCTACGCTCTGTCCTGTCTGGCTGAAGTCGGTCATTAAGGAGGATACATCGTCCCCTAAACAGACCGTTCAAATATGGCACAATTTTCTCCATCGAGCCTTCGCTGTCAGTTTATTAGTTCGCAGCAGATCTTTTAAATCACCTTTCCCCGCCTTTCCTCCACACCTCCTGTATATCTCGGGTGTCTATGTCTATACAACTCGGGTAGCAACTGGCTGCTGAGTTTCACCCACAGGACAGACAGTCAATTCACTCCACAGTGTTTGTATCCTGTGAAGCGCTTTGAGACGTCTCAAAGACCTGATAAGGCGCTGTATCAAATGCAAGAATAATTTGGTCCTTTTCCGCCTGCCCTCACCCAATTCTCCTTGGCTTCCAACCCCTGCTAGAAGGTGGGGCTGTTGAGGTGGGTGGTGGGGGAGGGGGGGTAGTGTGGGGAGGTCAAAGTGACTCCAGGATGTGGGGGGAACAAAGTTGCGCAAACTTGTATTGAAAAAAACCCTCACAAGGATGTAGGAAATTAGAGACGCTCTTTGAGAGAGAATTTTCCATTGTTTGTTGTCGTGGCTATAAAACCAAAAGCTTAGAAAACCACAGGACACATGTGGCTGTGACCGAACCCAGTAAACAGAGAGAGAGAGAGAGAGTGAGAGAGAGGGTGTGGTATGATTACATGGGATCAAACTATTACATTCCGTCAGCTAATCACGGTTTATTGCCTTCAGAGGGGGAAGATTGTTACAGCTGCTTAAATCCGGTGCAAAGAGATCAAAGGGTTAAGTATACCATATATGTTGCTGGCTTAAACGCGGTTTCTTCCCCTGATCTCACTGTCCAGCTTTCTGAACAGAGCCATAGTGGAATCTCATAGCTCAGTGGTGGCTCAGAGCGCTCGCCTCGCAAGCGAGAGGACACGGGTTTGATTCCCGGGCCAGGGCGAAACCTTAGGCAAGTTTCCCTAGGCCCCATGCTTCTGCTTATCAAGCAGTAAATTGGAACCCAGTTGTGAGTTGATTGGCATTTTCTGGGGGGTATTAATTTCCCTTTTAGAAAAAAAATGGGGCCACTCAATCCATGACTGTTTGTGGGACACTGCTGTGCAATTGGCTGCTGCGTTTTGGCCACAAGATTCAGTCCTGTAACTCAGTGGTTAGAGCACTTGCCTTACAAGCGTGAGACCTGTGTTTGAATCCAGGGCAAAACCTTGGGCAAGTTTCCTTACTCCACACGCCTGATTATATTCCCTCCAAAAAAACTATAATAAATTGGTCATATCAATCCACGACTGTTTGTGGGGACGCTGCTGTGCGCAATTGGCTGCCGCATTTGGCCCACAGATATACAGTCAATTCACTTTACAGTATATTCTGTGAAGCGCTTAGAGACACAGTCTAGAAGACATGAAAAGCGCTATATCAAATGCAAGGATTATTATTACACAATCAATCCACGTTCTAATATATTCTGTCAAGTGCTCCGAGGGGCGTCCCAACAAAGTGATACGGGATGATACGAAATGCGAGGGTGATCATTATGTATTGATGTCAATAATATTTGCTGTCATGACTAATAACAACAACAAGCTGTTACCCAAATGCTTTCCCCCTGCGCTCGTCACATCGCTCAAGGCGTGTGAGACATACTAACATACCAGAGATAGTTTGAACATGAGGCCACGGCAGCCCTCCAGAGGTTAACCATCCAAAAGCGAAAGCGCGGCCCGTGATTAATCTCCGCAACATCCGAAATTGATTACCAGCCGCGGCTCTTAATTGATTGGAAAAAGAATAATAAATGTTTTTTTTTGTTTCCCATGGCGTCTGTCTGGCTTCTGTGCCAGGTTTCCTTGCTATTGCCAGGTGCCTCGAGTGCTATGCGTTATTAATGTTTTGCCCTGCGGCTTGTTGAGTCGGGTCTGCGATCGAGTGCGTTTGGTGAAATCCGAAACAAAAATACTGTCTCACTTAAGGAAGGGCAGCAACAAGATTGACTCCAAATGTATTGCAACAGGAATAATCCTCGCATTTGATACAGGGCTTACAGTGCCAGGAAGCCTGTGCTACACATGGAATCACTGTGGAAGTGCATGTGCAAGGCAAATTTGATTGCTATTTTACACCTACGCGATGAAGTTCTCCCGTGGGGCCACGGCAACAGACAAATGTAGTGTAATGGTTAGCGAGCTCGACGCGCAAAAGAGAGGATCCAGGTTCCATTCCTGAGCACAGCAAAACCAACTCAAGGCAACTTTCCTTACTCCACATGCCTCTGTTTACCAGCGGTCAGTAGGAAACTTGTTGTTAATCGATTGGTCGATCGTTTTCCGGGGTTAATAATTCTCCCCCCCATCCCCCCACCCAAATAAGTTGGTCACTCAATCCACGTCTGTTTGCGGGACACTGCTGTGTGCAACTGGCGTTTCGCCCACAAAATACAGTCACTGCACTTTCCAATATATTCTGTGAATTATTTTGAGACATCCCAATGATGGGATAAGGCTATATCAAACGCAAGGCTTGCAAATGACCAATTTAGCATTGGCTACTTAAACTTGGATTGTATTTCCTTGAGGTTAAAAGATTGAGGGGTGATTTGATAAGAGAATTTTTAGGATGATAAAGGGATTTGATAGGGTAGATATTTCCTCTGGTGGGGGATATTTCCTCTGGTGGGGGATATTTCCTCTGGTGGGGGAAGGGGGCATAGTATTAAAATTAGAACCAGGCCATTTAAGAGTGAAATCAGGAGCGTTTTTTCACTCAAAAAGTGTGATAGAAATCTGGAATTCTCTCCCCCAACATGTCATGGATCCTGGATCCATCCACACCTTCAAGAGTGAGGTTGAGAGATGATTGGTGGATCAGGGATTAAGGGATATGGGGAGAGAAAGCCGTAAATTGGAATTGAAAGGTTTCGTAGAGGATCTAATTCAATGGCGGAACAGGCTTGATGGGCTGAATGAACTAGTCCTGTTCCTATGTGATCCAGAGGCTTGAAATTCCATTGAATCTTACATCTTCAAATTTGCTCCCCTTTCTCCCCCCCACCTCCCTTTCTCCCCACCACCGCACTAATATTTTAGTGCTAATCAGGCTGATGGAGGGGCTTGTAATTCCTAACCTTCAGTTGTTTTAAGCAATCTAGACAATCTAGCTCCGTATCCCAGCTACAATTTAGCCCTGCTCGGTGTCCAGACTGCAGTTGCAGCCCAGGCCTCAGTTCTGGAGTAGGGAGAGCATTTTCCTGCCAGCTGCGTTTAAGTGGGTTTATTTGCAGGGAACTGTGGGTTCTTTTCCATTGGTGGGATACTTATCCCACCCGCCCCCACCCCCCCTTCCGCACCCCACCCCTCAACATTCTGCGGCCGTCCGCACCTCCCCCTCCCGCCAACTCGTGGCGCAGTTATTAAACTTGGTTCGGGAACAGTTTCAGAAAGGCTTGTAGGTGTGGGAGAGAGAGAGAGAGAGAGAGGGTGTGGAATGGAGGCACGCACGGAATTGGAAACTTTTTGAAAACATTCTTTTTGTTCCCAAAAGACTTTGAGCGCTTTTCAAAGGGAGAAGACGCCAGCATCTGGATAATTTTGGCTCGCGTTGAAAGGCTCTGTCGGTGCCGTTGTGCTTGTGCCTGGGAGGGGAGGGGAGGGGTGCGGGAAAGAGTGGGGAAGGAGAACGGGGCAAAGGTGTGGGGGGGGGGGGGGGGGGGGGAAGTGGGTCAATCGGAATCCTTCCAGCCCCGATCAACGGGGGGGAAAATGAGCTGTTCTGACGTTTTAAAATTGTGTCTCTGTGTCTGTATCTCACTCCGGCCAGCTTCAGGTAGTGTGGGCTTGCAGAGATCAGAATGATTGTGTTGAATCTTAAGAGTGCGATTCTTTGCTGGCTTTATCCCCAAGACCCTCGGTCAGAATCCCTCACCCTCCCCCCCCCACCCCCCCCCCCCAACCCTCCCACCCCCTCCCTACCCTCAGGGCTATGGGCTCTAATTCCAGGACATTCCAAAATTCCAATCGCGGCTTCTCCAGTCTTTGTTCGGTTCTTGGAAGGAGAGAGAAATTGGGAGGAGAGGCGTGTGCACATATGTTGTGTGTGTGAGTGCATGTGTGCGTGCGTGTGTCAGTGTATTTGGGGATGTGGGAGGTGTTCCGTTCAATAAGCACAGCTATATTTTGTTGATGGCTGAGCGCAGAGTACATTCCATGGAGTCCTGTAGCTCAGTGGTTAACACGCTCGTCTCGTAATCAAGAGGACCTGAGTTCGATTCCAGGGTAGGGCGAAACCTTAGGCAAGTTTCCATTACTCCACACGCCTCTGTTAACAGAGCTGTAAGTAGGACCTGTAATAAGTGTCCCAAATTGGTCACTTCAATCCATAGCTAAATTTGTGGACAGTGCTGTGTGGAAATTGACTGCCATATT
The DNA here is from genome assembly GCA_035084275.1 of Hydrolagus colliei. NCBI lineage: Eukaryota > Metazoa > Chordata > Chondrichthyes > Chimaeriformes > Chimaeridae > Hydrolagus > Hydrolagus colliei. Next base: position 9,271,470 of record CM068753.1, read on the forward strand.
TCGTCCACAAAATATAGTCAATTCACTTTAAAGTGTATGCTGTGAAGTGCTCTGAGACGTGATGAGGTGCAGTATTGAATACAAAATCTTATTATTATTATTTGTAACCTAACAACATGGTTGGGATGCGCTGGAGAAAAGAGCATCTTGAGAAAAAATAGACCAGGATGATCGTGTCTGATTACAATGTTGAGGTGATTGGAGTTATATTGGGAGTGGAATGTGAACAGTTGCCTTTCACTCCCTCTCTTCCTCCCTCTCTCTCTGTCTCTGGTTGCAGGCTTTGCTGGGGATATAACTGAGATATGCTGTGCAGCTGGACAACAATGGTCAGCTTCCCATGGCCATTGCTTTGATATGCCCCTACACCTCGCTGACTCCGTACTATGCAGGTAAGTGAGACCACCTGCTCTGAGACGCCGCCTTGGCGTGGAGGGCGCTATAGTTGTTGCCATTGCTGTGTACGGCCAGGTGCATCCGCAAGAGAGGTTCAGGGCTAAGCCAAGCCTTCAGCCCTACAGTCTCCCGATTTTACCCACATAATGTACAGTCCATTCACTTTACAGCATATTCTGTGATGCGCTTTGAGGCATCTCGAACACACGAAAAGGCAAGGATTATTGTTATTATTCTAACTAGTATTTATCTCCTCTTTGCGGAATTTTCACCCGCCAGTCCATCTTCCCCTAATCGGGTTAACTTGCCCACGTCCCAGCCTCGACCCTTCACTCCGCCAGCCCCTCTCCCCGTCTCCTCCCCCTCACCCCCCCCCCCCCCCCCCCCCCTCCCCACAGGCCCCATTAAGAAATACATCCTAGTTTCTGCCCTAAACTGACACTCCAATTGCCCTTTTATTACAAAAGTGCGTTGTGTTGCTGGAGACTCATCCTAACAATATAATATAATAATCCTGGCATTTGATATATACAGCGCCCATCGTCGAGAAATCTCAAAAGTGATTCGCAAGTGTTGACTGTGAAATGTAGTGACTGTGTGTGGGGATAATACAGCTCTCCCCCACCCCTCCACCAGTGGCACACTGGGTCATCAACCTGGACTGTCTCAAAGTGGGTGACGTGAGGTCTCGAAGGATAGACTGATGTGACTCATTCTTATTTTGGGGGTCTGTTATCACTTTGATTGTTTGTTTTATTCTGCACACTAACATATTGGATCAGTTACTTCATTAAGTGAGGTCCCGAGAGATGATTTTTGTTTTATTCTGTAAGAGCATTCCGGGTTCATAGCAGAAAAATTGTTTTGCTTGAAAAGTCCAGGATGCTTTGAGAGAAATAAACAGGACCTTAGCTGTAATTTGTCTCAGTCTTGTTACCCTCTGCTAGACACCAAGCCAAAGGCAATCAACTGTCTTTACAATGCCCTTGGGCAGGGTAGAGTCCCAGAGTGCTTAACGGTGACGGGGCATGACACCGAGCCAGGGGGAGGGAGGAGGTGACCAAAGGCTCACACTGAGAGGAAGGCCTTTAAGAGCGATAGGGAAGGAGGGAGCAAGGAGCAGGATTGAAGGAGAGAGTTCCAGACTTTTGGGGGGCATAGTGGCTGAAAGCATGGCTGCCGATGGTGAGGAGGAAGGACGAGCAGGAGGACGGAGCCAGCCAAGCGGAGGCGGTGGGTGGGGGCGTCTGGTAATAAGTAGATCGGAGAGATAGGGATTTGCAAGATACATGGAGAAAAGGGAACTCAGCCCTCTTGACACGGTCTCCAATATGACAGTAGTCGGCAGCTTTCCGCCGCGTTTCGCGAAGGAAGTCCAGAGACGTACCTTTCGGCCACAAGCACCCAGTCACAGTACTTAACGGCGATTCCCAGTCGGCCTGTGTTTAGGGGGCTGAGGCTGGCACTGGGAGTTTTGCGATGCGTTAGGCTGGCTGTTGTGTTAATCACAGGATCGCCCAAAGTCAGTGCTGTGCGGCGTACCTGGAGGAGAAAAGCTGCTTCGTGGGAATGTCGGAAGTCAAGGAAAAGGAGACGTGCAGCGAGGACGCCAGCGATGTGTGTGGCACCGGCATGTACAAGGCAAGGAATAATAATAATACTAATGAATAGTAATAATTAATAAGAATAATCTTGCATTAGACATAGCGCCTTATCACATTATCAAGGCATTTCAAAGCGCTTCACAGGATACGCTGAAAAGTAGGAGTTCCTGTGTATTTTGAGGGTGAAACGGGGCAGTCCCTTTGCACACACACACAGCTGTGTCCCACAAACAGCTATGGAGTGAGGGAGTGAGGGACCAATTTTATTTGGGGGATTCTCGGCCAGGACTGTGAATGCCTGTACTGAGGACATAAATAGAAACCACTCATTTACCTTTACGCTGCACCTTTTATGTTGGGAGGACATCCCAAGGTTCTGGACCGTTCAATGTTTGCTCTGAAGTTGTGGGCACGAGGCGAGGATGGATGGGGATAGCGGGTGTGCGTGTGAGTGTGTGTGTGTGTGTATGTGTGTGTGAGGGGGTGGGGGAGGGGAAGATAGCTGAAGGTGAGTTTGTGAGTTGGGAAAAAAAATCAACGTGCCATAGGCTGTTTGCTTTCTTCTTGTGTTTTGAGTATTTTTGATTCCCTTTCAGAAATGCTGTGAGTGCTGTGAGTTGGGAATTCTGTTCCGTGACCAGGCTGGTTTGTGTGAGGAGATCCCTGCTCTGGGCTACCTCTGTAGCCAAGTCTATCTGAGTTGCTGTCAGGGAGCTGACGAGTTCGACGTTCCCGAAGTGAGGAGAAAGCCAGAGAACAAACCTCCGCCATCACCTACTCCGGCACCAGAGAGAGGTATGGAGACCTGTAGCGTAGTGGTTAACCCGCTCGTCAGGGATTGTTATATTGTTATGTCACGACAGAACCCAGGATCGTCAGCGAGGTGCAAACCGCCTTTTTGTTGCAGATACATACTCACGCGCGCACACATACGCATGTACACACACACACACACATACACACACACACATACACACACACACACACACACACACACACACACACACATACACACATGCTTTCACTTTGTCAGAAAGCCGACGGTGGGTTTGGAGCGATGGCTCGGCTAGGCTGTTTGGCTCCCACCCCGTCTCGGCCTCAGGTGGGAGCTGCGGGAATGAGGTTGGGGTTGGGGCGGGGGGGGGGGGGGGGGGGGGACGTGTTTGATTTGCTCGCTGGTGTCGGCAGGAGCAGCTGGCACATTTCGCGGCCCGGCCACACGCACCTTTGACCGGGACCTGGGTGCGTTGGCTGCTAACACGGGCTGGGAATCCACCCTGACCCATTTCAGGTGCTGACAAAACATTGCTATAGGCGTCTACTGGTGGAGTTTCAGAACAAGTTCAGCGCGGTGATGGGAAGAAGGTTGTGTGGGTCGTCTGGAAGGATGAGACCGCCATAATAATATTGGAGTCCTGTAGCTCAGTGGTTAGAGAACTCGCCTTGCAGGCGAGAGACCTGTGTTTGAATCTCGGCAGGTCAGGGCGAAACCCTGGGCAAGTTTCCTTACTCCATATGCCTGATAATAATCCCTCTAAAAAATAATAGATAATAAATTTGGTTGTTTCAACCACAACTGTTTGTGGGGACGCTGCTGGCATTTATAAATGCCTCCTCACATAGGGAGGACATCTCAAGCATTTGATCAATCAGCTGGCCTTTCTTCATTCAAACCTCTTGTGATTGGAAGTCTGTCTTGGTATTGGGTCTGGGGTCAAGATCAGGCCTGGGATCTGGATTGGTTCTGGGATTGGAACCAGGAATAGGCCAGATTTGGTTTGCTCCACGTCTCCCAACCCACCCGCCCCATTATCGGCGGGCGAGCCTTCAGCCACTGTGCCCCCATCCTCTGGAATTCCATCCCACAGTCCCTCCACCTTGCCCCCTCCCAACCTCCTTCAGACCCTGAAGAGCAAGACCCTGCTCTACGGTGGTCCCTTCTGTCATCTCAAACCCCCCCTCACCCTTTCCCTACACTCTCCTCGATCCTGACCCCGAACCCAGCTTGCACCTGAAACACTGACTGTCCAGCGCCTTGGGATGTCCAATTGATTTGCTAACACATGGTGTGAGCTCCCCCAGTGTGTACACACATACACACAAACACACTCTCACACGCAGACAGACAGACAGACAGACACACGCAGACCCGCAACCAAGCCTCGCAAATCAAAGTATCATAACACTTGACAATTAATCAAATGTGCCACCATTTGTGAGGAGAATTTACCCCTGTCCACATCTCTGTCAGTCCACCTCGTAAAAGTCTCCCCAACTTCTACATTTTCTTCTCTTTTGCATTGTTGTTAAAAAGAAATTTGCATTTGTGTTGCCAGTTGGAATGGAAAATCATCTTCACTGCCAAGCCCAACACTTTGTGTTGTTGTCCTTGAAGAGGTCACTTGTGGTTCTGTTGACTTGGCAGCGACTATCTGCAGAAGGCTGTCAGGCGATCTTGACTGGCTCAACAATTCCATGTACAAATAATTATAATAATAATAATAATAATATTAATACTCCCAACTTGAGATGTCTCAAAGCGCTTTGCAGGATCCTCTACAAAGTGGATTGACTGTATATTTGGTGGATCGGCGAAACCTTGCAGCCAAACTAGCAATGAGCACCACTAGAGATCTTTATCCTAGTACATCTCACATCGAGCCAGCCCCTGAATCATGGCTTATTCCTGCTCTGTGGGCGACCGCCACAGACCACAAGGATTTCTGTCCATGCTTCCTCTCTTCACACCCAGGAGGTTTGTGTTTGTAACTGAAGCTATGAAGTTCTCTCTGATCAAGGAGTGACTGGCGAGAGGAGAGGAGACACAGAGGAGAGCAACAAGGTTAATGCCTTGCATTAGAGGATGGTTTCAAGGAAACGTTGATGCAATGGGAGGGACAGTTGGTTAGTCTTTCTCAAAGGATGAGCTCAAAATGGGCTTAAAGGTCTTCTCGCTCACCCTGAACCTCTCTCTCTTTCTCTGATGATGATGATGATTAGTGGGGTAGGGGAGAGATGAAACAGACTCATTTTGGTAACTGGAAGCAAATCCCTAGAACAGATTGCATTGCAGAGGAGGAGTTATGATATTAATAATAATAGTGCGGTTGCCTCAGCGAATTTTGCAGAGGTGAAGTTTCCGAGGTAACGTGTGTGTTTTTCCCTCCCGCGCAGTGGTGGAGACGGAGATCTTGCAAGAAGCTCACTCCATCAGTAACGAGGAGGCACAAGAGAACTCCATCACAGAAGACAACCTGGATAAGTGTGGGGTCTACCCCGGCCAACTGTGCCAGCACATCTGTGTCAACACCCCAGATTCCTACCAGTGTTCCTGCTCCCCGGGTTACCAGCTCCAGCCTGACCAACGCTCCTGCCATTTAGGTAAGAGACCCCATTGTCAATCTGTGTCTCAGGTCATCTACCACTGCCTACGGAACCCAGGACTGTTCCTTCCTCATCGTGTCTATTCTGGTGCTCGCTCTCCCACTGCAGCTCTCTACTTTAATCCCCACCCCCTCCTCTCTCCTTTAATGCTTTCCTGACCCACATTTTTTATCCTAGCCCTATTCCAGACTCAACATTGTGGTACGCTGTGTAATGAAGATTGTTCTCTTCACCCTCTGGAGGTCTCGGAATATGAGAAGCCATTTATTGACTGGAACTAACATTTGTATCATATCCAGACACATGGTAATGGTTACAGACAGTTCTGTTTTTGTTTCCCTTAAATCACAGCCTCTGCTCATTATGTTAAAGCAAGACTGACTGACAATACAACAGGCCTGTGTGACATCTAAAATCCATCTCCTTTGGTGAAGGCAGGAATATGCATTGCAGATTCGGAATGGCTCCCTCTATTATAATAATGATGATATATTTGATATATTTGATATAGCGCTTTCCACATCTTATCGATGCCTCAGAAGCGCTTCACGGAATATACTGTAAAGTAAATTGACTGTATATTTGTGGGCGAAACGCGGCATCCAAACAGTAGTAAATTGAGATGACCAATTTTATCATTATGGGTTTTTTGGGAGGGATTATTATTAGGCGTGTGGAGTAAGGAAAGTTGCCCAAGGTTTTACCCTGCCTGGATTCGAACACAGGTCTCACACCTGTAGAGTGAGAGCTCTAACTGCTGAGCTCCGTCTATGCTCCGTGTCAATATCCAGTGCAGAGCAGCTTGATCCTGGCACTCAGAGCACACGTAGAGTCCTGTAGTGTAGCATTTAGCGCCCTTGCCTCGCAAGGTTCAATTCCCAGTGCAGCGAAACCATATGCACGTTTCCTTATTCCACAATCCTCTGTTTACCTAGTGGTAAGTAAATACCCGTTTGTTAATAATTTGGCAAATGGCTTTCCAGGCGGTAATAATCCCATCCAAAAGAAATAATAATTTGGTCATCCAACCCACTACTGTTTGTGCGACAATTGGCTTCCACTTTGTCCCCACAGACATTACACTTTACAGTGCAATGCTTTGAGACATTTCAATGGCGTGATAAGTGAGGGGTGTGTATCGAATGCGAGGATTATTATTATTATTTAGCGCACACCAAGACTGCCAATCCTGGAAAGACAGATGGACAAGAATCTTTCAGGATGTTGCGTTTATTCCTTATTCCCCCTGAGAATGTCTTTGAGGTCGAAGCACAGCAGATTGATGATTAAAATAATCTTTCTCTTTATTTATATATATATATATTTAAAAAAATGAAATCCATCAAACACGACGTGTCTGGGAATCCTTCCCATGTGGCAGGTGTCCAGATCATACAACTGCACTGAATTTGGTCTCAAGTTTAACAATCATCTCGCAGACAGAGAGGCAAGGCCAGCAAATGTGGGGACTGAATGCTCCACAGTGGAGGTGATAAATTGTGTCTGATGTCTGATTCTGATTGTTCTGCTCGGTGTTAACCCACATTTTTGGAGACCTGTAGCTCAGTGGTTAGAGCACCCGCCTTACAAGCGTGAGACTTGTGTTTCGAATCCAGGCAGGTCAGGGCGAAACCTTGAGCAAGTTTCCTTACTCCACACACATGCCTGACAATAATCCCTCCAACAAAAAAAATAAGATGGGTCATTTCCATCCACAACTGTTTGTGGGACAGTGCTGTGCACAATTGGCTGCCGCGTTTTGCCCACAAATATACAGTCAATTAACTTTACAATATATACTGTGAGGCTCTTTGAGATATATAGAAAAGCGCTATATTAAACGCAAGAATTCTGTTTATTATTATTTTGTTTCTACTTTGTGTCTCTTGATGGGAAAAAAAACCTTCCATTCATCCAGCCTGCCCTCACCTCACCCTGCATTACACAAAGCGTGAGTTTGTTCATGCACCCACTTACGGCATACAAAATAACAATGCATTATCACACCTTTGAGATTTCTCAAAGCGCTTCACAGAATATTACTGTAAAGTGAAGTGACCTGATATTTTGTGGGCGAAACGTGGCAGCTAATTTGCACCAGTTTGTAGCTCAGTCTATTCTGTGGAGCGCTTTGAGACATCTCAACGATGTGATGCTCAGTCCTTGAACATATTCAAGACTGTGATCGATAGATTTTTTCTCATGGATAGAGGGATTAAGAGATATCGGGATAAAGCAGGCAGATGGAGTTGGATTAGAAGATCAGCCATGATCTTATTGAATGGTGGGGCAGACTTAAGGGGCAGAATAGCCTACTCCTGTTCCTAAGTCTTTTGTTCTTCTGTGTTAAGGCGCTGTAACAAATGTAAGGATTATTATTATCATTAACAGCATTTCAGAGCATCTAAGAATTGGACAAAATCTGAAAAGTCTTAAATTCGAAGCCTGTGGTTTTTTTCTGTACGTTTGCAATTTAACTGAGGGAATTCAAACAAGAAATGAAACCTTAACAGAGAAATCCTCTGAAAATTCATCAAAAGGCGAGGCGCACAGAGACCCGGGAACAAACTCTGCCGCTGTATGTTGTGGGAATGAGTACTCTTATTTTTTGTTTCACAAGAGTTCAGTGTTATTTTCCTGTGAGTCTGCGTCACCCAGTGTTTAGGGACCTTTTCTGATGGTTTCCATCCAGAGTTACTCACTCAGTGGAAACCGCTATTGAATGAATCATCTTTCCTACCCAGCCCTTCCCAAACGATTTTAACCTGGGAAATATTTACTGAAATTCGCTGGCTTGTCACACTTTGAGCTAACATAACCTGGCGTGAGATAGCATGGAACATCTCACGGCGCTTCACAGTTAATCACTGCCTTGTGCTGTGTCTTTGGAGGGAGTCTCGGGTCAATTTCCACTGAAACAAAGTCCTGTAAACAGCCACGCAGTGAACGGTGGTTTTATCTGGGAGATTGTTGGCCGGGTCACTGGGAGAAACTCCCTTGTCATTTGGAACAGGGACGTAGAGTCCTGTAGTTCGGTGGTTAGAGCACTCACCTTACAAGCGTGTGACCTGTGTTCGAATCCAGGCAGATCAGGCGAAACCTTGGGCAAGTTTCCTTACTCCACACACACGCCTGATAACAATCCGTTCCCCCCCCAAAAATAATAATTATTAAAATTGGTTATTTCAATCCACTACTGTTTGTGGGGACGCTGCTGTGCGCAATTGGCTGCCGCATTTCGCCCACAAATATACAGTCAATTCACTTTACAGTATATTCTGTGAAGCGCTTTGAGTCGTTGATAAGATGTGAAAAGCGCTATATCAATTACAAGTATTATTATTATTAAGGATTATTATAGTGCTTAACCTGAACAGGCAACCAATTGGCTGCATTTGGTGTTTCATTGCAGGAAAGAGCATGCAGCACTTTGACAATGCAGTCCCTCCCTGCATTTGGGGTGTGACCCTGCACTGTGAGCCCTATGGCTCAATCTCCTGATAATAATAATAACAATAACAATAATCCTTGCATTTGATATGGCGCTTTTCACATTTTGTAGACGTCTCAAAGCGCTTCACAGAATAGACACTAACATGAATTGACTGTGTACTTGTGAGCGAAACGCACAACAGTGTCCCCACAAACAGTCATAGATTTAAATGACCAATTTTATTCTTGTGTTTTTTTGGAGGGATTATTATCAGGCGTGTGTGCGCAGTAAGGAAATGTAGCCAAGGTTTCAACCTGACTTGCCTGGATTCGAGCACAGGTCTCACGCTTGTAAGGCGAGTGTTCTAACCACTGAGCTACGGGACTTCAGGACTGATGTGGGCCTTGAACCCAGAACCTACATACCCAAAGAGGAGCTAGGAAGTGCCTGAGCCTGTCTGTGTTTCACATCAATAATACCTGTGTATAACATCATTTTTCCTTTGCAATCTATCTGCCTGATTATCTCTCGAACGTTACTGTATAAATAATCTTGGCGACAATTACTGGGCTGACACGGTTACAACACACAGTGGAGTTGATGTGTCTGTCTGTTACAGAGGGAGCAGACGAAGAAAATGATTTGAAAAAGGAGGAGAGTGTGACAAGCAACAACACTCACACTCAGCCCGAGGATACTGTAGCTGAGGATCTGTGTAGAGGTGAGGGCTCTCATTCGGACACGGGGAAACCTCTGTGTCTGGTTGGGCAACTCTTGGCCATCGAGTTTGCATACTCTTTTGAGTACGGTGATGGTTTTAACAGTGTGTGTATATATGGAATCCCATCAGAAAACCTTACACTGTGACTGTGATAACCTCCTCCTCTTCATCACTTGCTCGGAATCTTAAATGAAGGCCGCATGTAGATTTAGGTTGTGGCTGTTGTGGCTGTTGCCGTTGTTGTCAGACACCCGGCTGATCAGAACTGAATCCCAGCTAAGGCTCAATACAATACAATATAAATTGGACACTCACTCACATCAGGACGTTGAGAGCCTGGTAGATTCAGGTTTTATTTCATTGATCAGGATTGAGACAAATGTCCAGCACTGGCCCCTTGAGTATGAGGAGCGTCACAGCCCAGAGTGGGATTTGGTAGTGATTCCCCCACCTAGGGATAAGTTGCGGGTGGGGATGGGGGGGTGTTCCCATTAGTGGGAAAAGAACGAGTGGGGCATAATCTTAAAATTAGAGGTAGGCTGTTTAGGAGTGAAATCAAAGGCTGTGGATTATGGCTCCTCTTCCCCTCCCTAGCCTCCTTCACGTCCTGCCTCAAGACCCTCCTCTTTGACCGTCCCATCGGTCACCCCAAATCCCCTCCCTTCCCTCCGCTCTCCCCGATCCCGACTCGGGTCCAAAACACTGGTTGTCCTCGGGACGTGAAAGGCGCTGTACACATGTAATGTTGCTGTTGTGTGGGTTCTTACAGATTCCAGCCGCTGCATGCATATCTGCACACAGCTGGGAGACAGAGTCAGCTGTTCATGTCGGGATGGTTACCGGCTGCTGTCCGATCACACCTCCTGTGATGGTGAGTGAACAAGGGGGAGATGGGTGATTGGGGTGGGGGATGATCGGCGAGTCTCTCTCTCTCCCTCGCTCCCACAAAAGGCTGTGGATCAAGGCTGGATCCATTCACGTTTCCCAGACTCGGGTGGATAGATGTTTGTTAGGTCAGGGTATCAAGGGATATGGGGCAAAGGTGGATAATTGGGAGATGAAGTACAGATCAGCCCATGATCTATTAGAATGGAGGAACTGGCTGGAGGGGCTGAATGGCCTCCTCCTGTTCCTATGAGTGAATGGGGCTGGTTCAGAGCAAGCGACAAGACACGGAAGAAAAAATATACGCGATAATGGTAATTTGGTCACTCAAGCCATGGCTGCTTGTGGGTTCGCTGCTGTGCCCGGCTGACTGCCGCACGTTGCCCACTGAACACACAGTCCCAATGCTTTACAATATGTTCTGCGAAGCGTTTTGAGACATCTCGCAGACATGATAAGGCGCTGTATCAAATGCAAGGATTATTATTATTTATAAGAAAAGGTGTTAGATTTCCCCAGCTCAACCTGTCCTGCTGTGAAAATCACTAGTTTTCACAATCACTGTGAAAATCACAATTTTTTTTTAGCAATTGTAAGTGCTTATTTATTCATTTGTGCACAATTCACTTTGCATTTAATTATAGTGGCAAAACAATTCACTCCACAGCAGTAATTTGTAAAGTGCTTTGAGGTGTGTTGATGTGATGAGGTGCTGTAAAAATGTAAGTACTTTCTAACTGTATTATCCGTGTGTGTGTGTGTGTGTAGACATGGATGAGTGTGCATTTGGCACACACAACTGCTCAACGGACGAATCCTGTGTGAATAGCGAAGGCTCGTTCCATTGTGTGCCCGCTGAGGTCTGCAAGGAGGGGCTAATCCGCAATGGCAATGGTGACTGTGTGGGTAAGTTGTTTGCAAGTCCCTCTGCCTCACCCCTCCCTAGCCTCCTTCAAGTCTCACCTCAGGACTCTAATCTTCGATGGATCCATCAGCAACTCCTGATCCCTGCCCTTCCCTCCCCCCCACCCCCGCCCCGTCCTCAGCTCAGGTCTGAAACAGTAACTGTCCACCACCTTGGGATGTCCTCCTGACGTGAAAGGCACTATACAAATGTAATTTTGTTGTCGTTGTTGTTTGGCATTTGCTCCCACCTGGCACTGTATGAAGCATCAGTCTCTTCCCCCCCCTCTCCACCCCCCCCCCCCCCCCCCACCCCACTATACACATTTTCCCCTCGCGCTGCAGGTTGAGAGGGTTTTTACTGTAAGAAGCAAGTTGACGCCTCGTGTCTGGTCTCCTCTTTCCTCCCCCCAGATGTCAATGAGTGTCTGACGGACTCACACAGCTGTACCCTGGGCGAGGTCTGCATCAACACCTTCGGCTCCTTCAGGTGCCAGCGAGATATCGTCTGCGGTTCCGGCTTCCAACGGAAGGACAACCACTGCCAAGGTGCCTGTCAGTCTCCGCACCCGTCCTAAATCCTAGCCTCACAGTGTGAGACACCGAGAGTAATATCCACTATTCCTGGCTGTATGTGATTTTAAACCGGATTGATAGTTGATAATAATAATCCCTGCATTTAATATCGCGCTTTTCACGTCTTCTAGACGTCTCAAAGCGCTTAACGGGAAATACTGTAAAGTGAATTGACTGTACATTTGTGGGCGGAACGCAGCAGCCAATTGCGCACAGCAGTGTCCCACGCAAACAGTCGTGGGTTGAAATGACCAATTCATTATTGTTTCGTTTTGCGGGATTATTATCAGGCGTGTGGAGTAAGGAAATTTTCCCAAGGTTTCACCCTGCTTGGAATTGAACCCAGGTCTTTCACTTGTAAGGCGGGTGCTCTAACCAGGACTCCATAATTTATAATAATAATTAGTAAACCCAGAATAATTCTTTAGGATGCAATAAGACTCAAGAAAATGGTCTCTTGATTCCTGATTGTTTGTGGGTTGATTATCAGATCAAAGCTTTCCGGGAGTAATAATGCCTCCAAAGAAAAATAATAATAATCTTTTTGTGGGACACTGCTATGCGGAAGTGGCTGGTGTGTTTCACCCACAAAATATATAGTCAATTCACTTTACAATGTATTCTTCGAAGCAGTTTGAGACATCTCAAAGACATGATAAGGTGCTGTATCAAATGCAAGGATTATTATTACTGGATAGCAAGAGGACATGAGTTTGGATTCACAAAGGAGGCAATTTCAGGACATACATAGGGAAGTATTGCTTTACAAAGGGGGGAATGAACGAGTGGAGCAGCAATGGGTGGGTGGTTGAGGCCAGGACTTTGGCGGAATCGTATGCAACGGTGCGATTGTAGAATTGGGGATTCTGGAGATGATCCACACTGGGCCTTTGAGTGTGTGTGAGACCTTGTGCACAGGTCTGATACTTGCTGATACTAACACTCGGCTCCTTCCCTTTGCAGATATTGATGAGTGTGTGCGAGAGACTCACAACTGTGCCACGGGCTACGATTGTGTGAACACCCCTGGCTCGTTCAACTGCCGTGCCAGGGCCCAGTGTTCCGAGGGCTTCCTGAAGGACGCACAGGGACATTGCCATGGTAAGCGGCTGCCAATTGTACAGAGAGCCTCAGGAATCACCCACATTCATTAGTCTCTCTGCTTTCAGATCTTGGCGACCAGGGAAAGGGGAGTGGGCGGGTGTCGGGACGGGCAGCTGATTTTCTTCTCCCAATGTGCGCTGGGTTGGGTTTGACCCCCGCACACAGAGAGAGCGACAAGCAGTTTTTCGGTGGCCAGGCTTTCAGCCTCTCTATCCCCACCCTTTGGAACTCCATCGCTCAATCCCTTCGCCTTGCTCCCTCCCTTGCCTCCTTCAAGACTGGTCCCAAGAAACTTCCTTTTCGACCGTGCCCTTAGTCGCCCTCCTACCTCTCTGTCCTCACCTCATCCTTACCCTGCCCGCCCCCTCTCTACCTGACCACCCCACCCCCCCCACCCGTGCTCAGGGACTGACCTCTGACTGTTCAACTCCTTGGGACATCTGTCCTCCTGACGTGAAAGGCTCTGTATAAATGTAATTTTGCTGTTGTTGTTGTTTGGAGGGACTGCCATTGTTAGGCAGGGCATGCTGGGTAAAGGGGGCGCATGGGAACAGCATTGGGTGGGTGGGTGAGTGGGTGGGCGGGCGGGCGAGTGGGTGGGTGGGCGAGCAGGTGGGTGGGTGGATTGGTGGGCAGGTGAGTGGCAGGTGGGCCCTGGTGGTTTGCTGGGCGGGTGAATGGGAGGGCAAAGGCGCCGGTGGATTGGCGGGTGGGTGGGCGGATGTGACGAACACCTTGATCCTAAAACCTTGTCCAATGGCCCGGCTTTGACCTGCTGCGGTGTTTGTGTAGATATTAACGAGTGCAACACGCTGGCTCAGCCCTGTACCCCCGGCTTCAACTGTATCAACACCATCGGCTCCTACACCTGTCAGAACTACATGATCACCTGCGGGCGAGGGTACCATGCCAGCCCAGAGGGTACCCGCTGTGTGGGTAAGTGACTGGCACCTGGGACAACCCTGAGCCCAGCGTTGGCTGCTCTGACGCCGTATAGAAAACGCCAGTTGCTGGCATTGACGCATATGTTTTGTGAGTGCAACGCGGCAGACAGATGGCACACACGACAGCGTCGCACAAAACACACAGTCACTCCGCTCCACAGTGTATCCCAATGCAGCACTTTGAGGCGTCTCGTATTATTATTCTTGTGAAGTCCTATAGCTCAGTGGTTAAGCACACATGCCTTACAAGCGGAGACCTGTGTTCGAATCCAGGCAGGTCAGGGCGAAACTTTGGGGGAAAGTTTCCTTACTCCACACACACGCGCACGCGCACGCGCGCGCGCCTGATAATAATCCGTCAAAAAAAAAAAACACACAACACTAAAATTGGTCATTTCAATCCACGACTGTTTGCGGGGACGCCACTGTGCGCAATTGGCTGCCGCATTTCACCCACAAATACCCAATCGATTCACTTTGCAGTATATCCCGTGAAGCGCTTTGAGACACAGTCTAGAAGACATGAAAAAGCACTGTATCAAATACGAGGATTATTATTCTTATCACCGTTCCACACGAGCCAACGCGGAGGCCCTCAGGGACTGGGGGACGTCACCGGCGTTGGCTTGTACGGTTTCCCGGACACGTGTTTGCAAATCCCGGATGAATGGGTTGGGAACTCGAGCAAATGAGAAAACCCTTTTGTGCGCCCACAGACGTCGACGAGTGCCAGACCAGCCTGCACCGCTGCGGTGAAGGGCAGCAGTGCCAGAACATTCCCGGCAGTTACCGGTGCGACTGCAAGAGCGGCTATCAGTACAACGCGCTCAGCAGGACGTGCATTGGTGAGTACCCAGCGGGGTCTGGCTCCCACTCGACGCGTCCACATCATAGCTCCTGCCAACCAGCCCCCCTCACTGGGTCAACAGCTGACTCGCATCTCAGCACTAGCACAGACACATGGGGAGATAGAGAGTGAGGGAGAGAGAGGGAGAGAGCAGAGAATGAGGTTAGAGAGCTCCAGTGGGGGAGCGAGCACCAGCGTAGATACCTTGTCCTCCTGTGTTGCGAAGTTTCCGGATTCTATTCCCGAGATGCTCAAATAGTTGCCGACGAGAGGATGCCAGTCAGCACCTTGTTATCTGTTAGACAAGAAGAGTGAGAGTGTGGAACGTTAAACCGTTCACCCAATGTGGACCCATCACAGAATTCCCTTGCGACCCCACAGCCCTCCCCCCCCCCTCCCCCCCCCATCTCGCCATGATTCCCTGAAAGCCACTGGTGACCGAGCCAGAGTGCCTGGCGAGAGCTGTGGGCAGGTAGACAATCTCACACGCACCTCACCCATTGCCCTGTCTGGCTGCTCGTGTCCTTGCTCCCCCTTGTGGTGTGGCAGTTATATTACAAGCCAATTTCTATAACTTTGGGGGGAAATGAATGTATGTGTACAGTTTATTTTAGGCAACAAATCTCCATATTTTGGGGTTTGAAAAGGTGAGATAGCGCTTTTGTCTATTGACCTATCTCCCTCACTTGCTATCGCTCTCCATCTCTCCCATTTTCTCTACCTCTCTCTCCACCCATTATCTCTTTCTATCTTTGTCGGGCATTTTACTCCACAACTGTTTGTGGGGGACGCTGCTGTGCGCAATTGTCTTCCGCATTTCTCCCACAAATATACAGTCAATTAACTTGACAGTACATTCTGTGAAGAGCTTTGAGACGTCTAGAAGACGCCGTCCAGGGTGGAGTGAGGGAGGGAGCTGTATAAACCCAAGTTGTTGTTGTTGTGGTCTCTCACCGTATCTGCTTTTGCCATGGACAGACGTGAACGAGTGCTGGCGATATCCAGGCCGCCTGTGCGCCCATACCTGTGAGAACACACCTGGCTCTTATTACTGCACCTGCAGTATGGGATTCCGGATCAGTGCTGACAGCAAGAACTGTGAAGGTAAAGGGAGGGAGGGAGGAGAGGGGAGGGGGTATGGAGGGTGGGGGAGTGGCAGGTGAGCAGGATAAGGAATGGGTTGGAAGGTGGGGGGTGGGGGGGGAAACGGGGTAACGGACGTCACATGTGATCATATGGCAAAGGGAACCAGCACAGCTGAGAAAGCAACAACTTGATATGTGGACTCTCTTCTCTGAGTAGGGACGTGTGGGTGGGTGGGTGGCATTTATCGTCCGGTTTGTTTTATCCATGTGCGGTGGTGGGCACCAGATCAGACATGATGGAGAGAGAGAGAGAGAGAGAGAGAGAGAGAGAGGAAGAGCAGGGAATGGGGTTAGTCCAGTGGGGGGGGAGCGAGCACCAGCACAGACTATGGGGAGAGAATGAGAGAGAGAGAGCAGGTGATAGGGTTAGAGTACGATTGAGCAACGCAAGCGATTGGAAGTTTCCTAACCAGTTCCTCGCCCTCTGACAGATGTCAACGAATGCCAGAGTTCACCGTGTGGTCAGGAATGTGCCAATGTGTATGGCTCTTACCAGTGTTACTGCAGACTGGGCTTCCAACTTAGCCAGCTGGACGGACATTCCTGCACAGGTAACCACTGACATACTCTCCCATTTGTCATCTAGAGCTCCATTAGCTCAGTGGTTAGAGCACTCGCCTTACAAGCTTGAGACCGTGTGTGGAGCAAGTTTCCTTGCTCCACACACACACGCCTAAAAATAATCCCTTCAAAAAAACACACAATAATAAAAATTGGTCATTTTCAATGCACGACTGTTTGTGGGTACGCTGCTGTGCACGATTAGATGCCGTGTTTCACCCACAAATATACAGTCAATTCACATCTACAGTATATTCTGTGAAGCGCTTTGAGACGTCAATAAGATGTGAAAAGCGCTAAGTCAAATGCAAGGATTATTATTATTATCTTTCCTGAGCTCTGTCCAGTGCCACGTCTTGCTCCGTCCCACCTCCGTGACCCTCTAAAACCCTACTAACATGCTCGCTGCATCGCCCCAACACCCCACACTCCCTTCCCACCCTCTTGACACAGGTTGCAGCTCGGGTGCAAACACCTTGATTGTCTGGCTGGTGCCTTGGGATGTCCACCCGATGTGAAAGTTGCCTCTTCCAATGCATCTCACTGTGTCGGGTTTTGTTGGCAGATATTGATGAGTGCGCCCAGAGTGGAGGATCGCTGTGTATGTACCGCTGTCTCAACGTACCCGGCAGCTATACCTGTGCCTGTCCTGAGGTGGGCTACAGCACCTCACCCAATGGAAGATCCTGTATAGGTAAGGTTCAACTCAACCTGTAGCTCAGTGGTTATAGCACTCGCCTTACAAACGTGAGACCTGTGTTCGAATCCAGGCAGGTCAGGGCGAAACCTTGGGCAAGTTTCCTTACTCCACACGCATACACACACGCCAAATAATAATTCCTCAATAAAAAAACACACAATAATAAAATTGGTCATTTCAATCCACGACTGTTTGTGGGGCGCTGCTGTGCGCAATTGGCTGCCATATTTCGCCCACAAAATACACAGTCGAGTCACTTTACAGTGTATTCTGTGAGGCGCTTTGAGACATCCAGAATACGTTAAAGTGCTATATCAAATGTAAGGATTATTACTATTATTACCAGGGTGAGGGATGCTGGAATGTGACTTTTTCTTTTGCACAAACATGTTTAAGAGAATTAGAATCACTGAGGTGCAAGGAGAGAGAGAGAGAGAGAGCAGGGAATGGGGTTAGCAGAGAAGAGAGCTCCAGTGGGGGAGCGAGCAGCAGCACAGACACCACGGGGAGAGAGAGCTCCCAACAATCAATCTAATGCTTGTTATGATCTTCCCCTTAGATATTGATGAGTGTGCCATAGGGGCACATAACTGTTCCTCATCTGAGACGTGCTTCAATATTGAAGGAGGCTTCAGGTGCCTCATGCTGGATTGTCCCCCCAACTACAGACGAGCTGGTGATATGTAAGTGCCTCTGGAACTCCATCCCACAGTCCCTCCGGCTGCCCTCACACCATCCCCTCCACCCGCTCCCTGGCCTCCTTCAAGTCCCACCTCAAGACCCTCCTCTTCGACGGTCCCATCTGTCACTCCAAATCCCCCCACTTTCCTCCACCCTCCCCAAGACCCTCCTTTTCGACCGTGCCTTCAGTCGCCCTCCTACCTCTCTGCCCTCCCACATCTCAACCCTGGACCCCACCTCCCCTCTCCCTCCCTCGCCACTCCCCACCCATGTTCAGGTCCTGACCCCTGACTGTCCCAACGCCTTAGGACGTCCTCCTGACATGAAAGACACTGTACAAGTGTAATATTTTTGTTGTTGCCTCTCGTTCTCATCTCAAAATCCGTTAAGGTTGAGGTTTGCGCTTTTGAGTTTTGGGGACATTCTTCCCTGAGGCCATTTGTCTGCGAGTCGTTTTTTTCCCCCCCCATTTGTTTAGAATTTGAAAGAAATATTCTCCCAAATTAAGTCCAGCTTGGGAGAATTCTTACCCAAATTCCAAAGGATTTGAAGGCTCTTGGCAAGGCACTGACGTGATGTGAACTCTTATGATCGTTTGAGTGTGTGTAATTTTGTAGGAGCGTACGTGTGTGTGTGTGTTTGTATGTCAAATGCAAAGTTGTGCAGGAATGTGTTTGTGTGTGTGTAAGCAGTGCATCTGTTTGTGTAGGTGTGATGTGCAGTTGAGTAGGTGGTGTGCATGTGGGTATGTGCACAGGTGTGTGTGTGAGCATGTGTGTGTGTACAAGCATGTGTATGAGTGTGCATTCAGTGTGTGTACAGGTGTGTGTGAGTGTGTAAGCAGGGTGTGTGTAATCAGGGTGTGTATACAGGTGTGTAATCATTACGTGTGTTGTGTGTGTTGCTCTGCCCTCAGGCGTTGTGAGAGAATCAACTGCAACAACTACATGGACTGCCAGAACATCCCGGTCCGAATCACCTTCTACCATCTCAGCTTCTCCACCAACGTGCAGATCCCGAGCACCATCTTCCGCATCTCCCCGTCGCCCGCCTACGTGGGGGACAGCATCGCGCTCAGCATCGCCAAGGGCGACCCGCAGGGGCACTTCGGGACCCGCAAGCTGAACGCCTACACGGGCATCGTGTCGGCCCAGCGGCCCTTCCGGGAAGCCCGGGACTTCCTGCTGGACGTGGAGATGAAACTGTGGCGCCAGGGCACGTTCACTTCCTTCCTCGCCAAAATCTACGTCTTCGTCACCGCTCCTCCTTTCTAAGTTAGGTGCCGGCAGCCACGCCTGGGCCGTTCATTCCCCCGACCCCCGTGTCCGCCCGCGCGATGCATTGCCGATGTGTCTGAATCCCGCGAAGGGACACCCCCCCACCCTTCCCCCCTTCCCACCCAAAATAATAATAATAATAGTGAAAATAATAATAATTATAATTTGGTCTCTTCAATCCACGACTGTTTGTGTGATGCCGCCGTGCGTAATTAATTGGCTGCCGCGTTTGGCCCACAAATTGCACGGCCACTCTATTTTACAGTAAAGGTGAAGCTCCTGTAGCTCAGTGGTTAGAGCGCTCACTTTACAAGCATGAGACCTGTGTTCGAATCCAGGCAGATCAGGGCGAAACCTTGGGCTAGTTTTCTTACTCCACACACACACGCGCGCACACCTAATAATAATCCCTTGAGAAAAAAACAATAAGAATTAAAATTGGTCAATTCAATCCATGACTGTTTGTGGGGACGCTGCTGTGTGCAATTGACTGCTGCGTTTTGCGGCGACCAAAATTGGCTATCCACAAATATACAGTCAATTCACTTTACAGTACATTGTGTGAAGCGCTTTGAGACGTCGATAAGATGTGAAAAGCATTGTATCAAATGCAAGGATTATTATATTCCGCAATATATTCTTGGGACGTCCTCTCAGCGTGAAAGGCGCTATATAAATGTAAGTTTTGATTGAAGTTTTGATTGAAAGTGCTTTGATACGTCTCAACGACGTGATAAGGCACAGTACCAAATGCAAGGATTATTATTTTTATTATTATTATTATCATCATTATTTCAGCGCGGACCCTGTCTCACTTTGTCGCGACCAGGATATATTCTGATGTTTGTAAAGTAACTTAAATCTTTGCTGAGCTGAGCTGCCTGTGATGCTGAGTGTTTGAATTCTGTGTAGGCGAGGGAGGCGGAGAGGGAAGGGGATGGGGTGGAGGGTTTGGGGGAGAGTGTTGTAATCCTTTCTTTATGATGGCTAATGGGGAGTGAATCACAATGTCAGGGTTAGTTGCTCGTTTGGATTCGGGTGTCTGGGCACATTCCATTTTTTAAAGTATATTTAGTAGAAAAGGCTTAGGAAAGACACGGAAGTGAGTGTGCAAGCGATTGAGTGAGAGTGAATGTGTGCAAGCCAATGAGTGAGTGAGTGTGTGAGTGAGTGAGTGAGTGCGAGAGTGCGAGAGTGAGTGCGTGAGTTAGCGAGAGTGACTGTACAAGCGAGTGTGTGTGAGGGAGTGTGCATGTGTGAGTGAATGAGCGAGCACGCTCGAGCTAGCGAGTGAGTGAGAATGCAAGTGACAGTGAGTGTGTGTGAGAGAGTATGCGAGTAAGTGAGCGTGTGAGCGAGAGAGTGAAATTCCAAAACAATAAACCCATTTTTTTAATAGAAGGAAAACCATTGGCGAGTTAAAATGAAACCCGTATATATTATATCAATCAATATTTGTACAAACTCTTTCATCTTTAAGAAACGCTTTTTAAAAAAATATATATAAACTGGAAATGTGTTGACTTTTTTGTTTTAAACTTTTGGCCAATGTCTAAGCTTTGTAAACTTATCCCAATGGTGCTATTTACAATCAGTAATTCTCTAGCCACTATTTTGTACTTTTTAAAAAATATACATAGAAATAAAACTACATGGAGTAATATTTTACTTACAATTTCAAGCCAGGACTGTCTGGCAGCCAAAATTTACAGGTTTACTCATTTTCTTTCTAATTTGTTTCCTTGAAACGGTAGTGAAAGTTTACCCTGGTTTTAATGACTCTTACGCTGTTAGCCATGTAGCTTGCCTATAGTAACTGATTGAGGACGCCGTTTTATACATCGTGAGAATTAAATAAAGGAAGTCTTTGTATAAAACCAGTGATTCGCACAGTCACTACACTTTGCAGTAACTTCCCCCAGGAGGCACAGAGTTTCAATAACATGATGAGGCACTGTATCAAACATTATTGGGTGGAGTCCTGCAGCTCAGTGGTTAACAACTTTCACCTGGTGGCTGGAGTTAGTTAATCAGGTGAGCTGGTTAGTAGAGCCTCCGTTGGCTGGTCACAGAGACCTGGAGATGGCAAGGCTTGTGCAGACCCAACACACACAGCTTCCACATTTCCCAGAACCATCACTGGCGCTGGACTGGAGGTGAGTGAGAAGCTAACTCCAGCTGAACTACAACTTGCATCTGTATAGCACCCTCTCTCCCTCTATGCCGGGCAGCGTCTCTGAGTGCTTCACAATGGCGGAGCCCGAGGTTGAGCCATGGGGGGGTGGGAGGGGGGAGACAGGGGGAAGTTGACCGTAAATACAGTCAGTCAGTCAGTCGGTCAAAGAGAAAGGTCTTCACGCGTGACCTGAAGGTGGGGGGTGGGGTGCAGAGAAGGGATTGAAGGAGGGAGGAGGTTCCAGAGTTTTGGGGTGTTAGTGGCTGAAAGCACGGCCGTCGATGGTGAACATCAAGATATGATTTTGAATATTTACAGCAAAGAGAGAGAGAGAGACGGGCCATATTGTCTTGTCTGAGCTGGCTCTGGCTCTCCCTCCCCCAACCGATCCCATGAACCCATTTCCCCCTAACCTTTCCCCCCCAACCCTTGACGGTGACCTTGTGACGGCAACAATCACCGACATGAGGGCTGGAGTTGGGCTGTTGGAGTTGGGCTGTGATGAGGATAGGACCATCCCCAAGATTGCAAGATTACGGGTTGAAGCCCAGTGCAGTTATGGGGGTGGGGTGGGGTTGAGGGTGGGAGGGGGAGCTAAGGAATTATTGGGAGGAGATGTTAAACCCGTTTGCCTGGTACGAGAGATTGCTTGGGTCAGAGAGGCCCGCCCTGGAGAGACGTAGATCTCCCACCTCTTGTAAACAGGGGAAAGGGTGGGGGAGTGAGCTTGTCACCCAAACTGATGGATCTTCACTTAACGAGGCTGCGTGTGCCAGGACACAGTCATATAGTGTAATTGATGCGCTCGAGAAGACGTTGAAACATAAACAGTGAGGCGGTTCGGTCAGGCTCCTGTTCATTAAGGGCCAGGAATGCTTTCCTTGTCATTATTCTGAGCGAGGTGTGACTGTGGTTTGGTTCCTCTTTCATGATAATGATTGTGGAGTCTTGGAGGGTATTGGCTAGACTAGAGCACTCGCCTTGCAAGCAAGAGGACCTGGGTTCGATTCCCGGGCAGGGTGAAACGTTTCGTTGCTTCATACGCCCTCTGTTTACCTGGCAGTAATAATCATCATTACACTTGGCATACTCCTCCCCCTTATCAGGTCGAAATGAAGGCTCAAAGCGCTTCACAAGATTTACTGTGTATTTGTAGGAAAGTGACTCTACATTTGTCAGAAAACTTGGCAAAACAATTGCGCAAAATACCACAAACAGTCAAAAGAGTCAGTGACCGATTTTATTTGGGGGATCGTTGGCCGGGACAAGGTTTTGAACAGACTGTCAATAGTGCCAATCTTCACCCGAGTCTGTGGTTAAACCCTCCATCTTACCCCCAAAACGTCCAAACTTCATACATCACGACGCTGGAAAATACTGCGTCAAGTGATAAAGTGACTATGGTTTTTATAGACCAGCCCGGCAGCCGAATCGTGCACGGCAATGTCCCTCAAGCAGCCATTGAAGTGAATGGATAATTGCCATTCTTTGGGGGATTGTTCTCCAGGACATGGGGAGAGAGAAATTCCCTTCTCTTTCATAGAATCATAGAATCATAGAATCATAGAATTTTACGGCACAAAAGGAGGCCATTCAGCCCATCTAGTCTGTGCCGGCTCTTTGAAAAGAGCGATTCAATCCCACTGCCCTGCCCGCTCCCCATAGCCTAATAGACCCGTTCTCCCTAAATAAAGATCTAATTCCCTTTTAAAAGTTGTTATCGAATCAGCCTCCACCACCTTTTCAGGCAATGCATTCCAGATTCGAACAACTCGCTGAGTGAAAAAATTTCTCCTCAGCTCCCCTCTACTGCGCCTTGAAACTATTTTAAATCTGTGACCACGAGTCACAGATTCACCCACGAGTGGAAATAGTTTTTCTCTATTTGCCCTGTCGAAACCCCTCATGATCTTATAAACCTCTATTAGGTCTCCCCTCAATCTTCTCTGCTCCAGAGAGAATAACCCTAGCCTATCTAGCCTCTCCTCATAGCTGAAGTCCCTCAATCCTGGCACCATCCTAGTAAATCTTCGTTGTACCCTTTCCAATGCCTTCACATCCTTTCTGTAGTGTGGTGACCAGAATTGAACACAGTATTCCAGCTGAGGCCTCACCAAAGTCCTATAGAGGTTAGTCAGCACTTCCTGACTTTTGTACTCTATACCCCTATTTATAAAGCCTAGTATCCCATATGCCTTCTTAACAGCCCTGTCTACCTGTCCTGCCACCTTCAACGAGTCACTAACACAAATCCCCAGGTCTCTCTGTTCCTTCACACCATTTAAAATTGTACTATCTAGCCTATATTGCCTCCCTTCATTTCTTCTCCCAAAATGCATCACCTCACACTTCTCTGCATTAAACTTCATCTGCCATGTGTCTGCCCACTTTACCAATTTGTCTATATCCTCTTGCAGATGGCTACTATCCTCCTCACTGTTTACTATTCTCCCTAACTTAGTGTCATCTGCAAACTTGGAAACTGTACTCCGTACACCCAAGTCCAGATCATTGATGTAGATTACAAACAGCAATGGTCCCAAAACCGATCCCTGTGGCACACCACTGCTCACTTCCCTCCAATCTGAAAAACAGCCGCTCACTACAACTCTCTGCTTTCTGTCTCGCAGCCAGTTGTGGATCCACGCTGCCACTGTCCCTTTTACGCCATGGGCCTTTAATTTCATAATAAGTCTCTCATGTGGCACTTTGTCAAATGCCTTTTGAAAGTCCATGTAAACTACATCAACTGCGCTACCATTATCCACCCATTCCGTTACCTCATCAAAAAATTCTATCAGATTTGTAAGGCAAGATTCCTAATAATAGGAATTTCCTAATAATAATAATACTATTCATAATATTCCTCGCATACATGACCTTCTATCCCAAATGTGAGCGCAGAGAGAGAAACACACACAATATAATACTGTATAATATGATCAGCGCTTTAGGACGTAAAGAAGGTGTGAAGGATCATTATCATGTGCAAAGTCACCTGTCATGTCAGTGAAATATCACTGGAGGGCGCCTGAGGTTTGGAAACTGCCTAGAAGATGCTTGATAACTGCGGCAGAACTGATAATCTGCAAAGTTTCTCAATCGCTCATCAATATAATAATAATCATAATCATAATAATCCTCATTATTATCAATACATCCTTTGATAAAGCACCTTATTGTGTCTTCGAGATGTCTCATAGCGCTTCACAGAATATACTACAAAGTGAATTGACTGCTTTTTGTGGATGAAACGCGGCAGCCGATTGCACACAGCAGCGTCCCCACAAACAGTCGTGGTTTGAAGTGACCAGATTTTTAAAATCTTAAGCAGAAAAGTGAGCTACCGCCCTGAGCCATTTTACAGCCATATCTATTACGTGGAGTCCTGAAGCTCAGTGGTTAGAGCACTCACCTTACAAGCATGAAACCTGTGTTTCGAATCCAGGCAGGTCAGTGTGAAACCTTGGGCAAGTTTCCTTACTCCACACGCCTAATAATAAATTGGTTATTTCAATCCATGACTGTTTGTGGGACGCTGCTGTGTGCAATCGGCTGCCGCATTTCGCTCACAACAAAACAATCACTTCACTTTACAGTATATTCTGTGAAGCGCTTTGAGACGTCTAGAAGACGTGAAAAGTGCTGTATCAAATACAATAATGATTATTATTATGGACGGCTTATTCTTAATGTGAGCAAACCTTTTGGCTTTTCATGAAACGATCACTGTGAATTGTTTCCAGCCTCTGTGTGTGTGTGTGTGTGTCTGTCTCTCTGTCTGTCTCTCTGTGTCTCTCTCTCTCTTATCTGTCTGTCTGTCTGTGTATGTGTGTGCGTGTGAGTTAAGGTTGCTCTGGAGTTTGGTTTGAACAGGGTCTGACTGTGTCAATATTTGCCGTGAGGCTTTGCTGTGCTAATGGCCGCCCCGTATCACAACCTTGTTCCGTTAAGTCAGCGCGGCTGATAAGAGACTCCGTGTAGGTGTGAAGTCGGTCAGATTGATACACTGCAGTGTCAATTCCAAAGCTGGGCGATGTGATTTATGGCGCTCATTTGCAAAATAAACTCCGAGAGAGCTTGTGTAATCAAGACGTGGAAATGAACCTTTTTATGCGGGGGCAATGGTGGAGTGGGCAAGGCCAGGACTATTTCACTGTCCATCCACTAACAACAGGCCCTCTTGTTCACCAGCTTCGCCTCGCGAGTGTGTTTCCACAGGTGGGGGGTGTTACCCTGTGTGGAGGGCACTATATAAGCGCTAGTTGTTGTTTGCCCTCTGTTACCCAACAGCAACAACAATACAATTACACACAAACGTGCGTCGCCTTTCACGTCAGGAGGACGTCCCAAGGCGCTGGACAGTCTTTGTTTCAGACCCGGACGGGGAGGGTGGAGGGAAAGGGAGGGATTTTGGGGTGACCGATGGGACCGTCAAAGAGGATGGTCTTGAAGCGGGACTTGAAGGAGGCCAGGGAGGGGGCGAGGTGGATGGACTGCGGGATGGAGTTCCAAAGGTTGGTGGCAGAGTGGCTGAAGGCTCGCCCGCTAATGGTGAGGTGGGTGGGTCTGGGAGGATGTGGAGCCCACCTGAGTAGCTGTTATGTGGAGCTCCTGTGGCTCAGTGGTTAGAGCACTTGTCTTGCAAGCTGGGGAGACCAAGCTAGCGAGACCTGTGTTCGAATCCAGGCAGGTCAGGGCGAAACCTTGGGCAAGTTTCCTTACTCCACACGCCTACTAATAATCCCTCCAAAAAAATCACAATAATAAAATTGATCATTTCAATCCACGACTGTTTGTGGGACACTGCTGTGCGCAATTGGCTGCCGCGATTCGCCCACAAATATATACAGTCAATTCACTTTACAGTATATTCTGTGAAGCGCTTTGGGACGTTGATAAGATGTGGAAAGCGCTATATCAAATGCAAGGATTATTATTATTATTATTATTCACCACAACACTTTGGTAGTGAGCGTTGAGTTGACTAAAGAGGGCATCGTGGCTCACTGAAACCCGCCCCACCCGGCTGCCACTCGCACACGCTCGCACACGCACGCACACATAAACACACGCGCATGCACACACACACAACTAGGAGCATTGTGTGGTGGAGTCCTATAGTGGTTTATAGCGCTCACGAGCGAGAGAACTCAGGTTCGATTCCCGGGCAAGACAAAAACCATAAGCAACTTTCCTTACTACACACACACACACACACGCATGCGTGCGCCTCTGTTTGTCTAACGGTAGGAACCCGGTTATGAGTGGATCGTGGATCGCTTTTCCGGGAGTGATAATTTCTTTTAAAAATAATAATCTTACAGTAATAATAATTTGGTCACTTAACCCACTGCTGTTTGTGCGCGAGTAGCTGCCGTGTTTCGCCCACTACACATACAATCAATTCACTTTACCGTAAATCCTGTGACACGCGTTGAGACGTCTCAACGACGCGGTGAGGCGCTATATAAAATGCAAGGTTTATTATTATTGCAAGGTTGCTTCATTATTACATGACAGCGTAACCAACTAAGCATACTGCAGCCCATCAATGCTTTATTATTGTGCAATTGTTTTATTGGCATGTGAGAGCTAGAGATAGAGAGATAGAGAGAGAGAAGGGAGGTTATAAGGCTAATCTGATATATATTAAACACATGAATGATGATCACCATCCAGATATCAGTCTAAATGTGGATTTTTTTTTAACTGTTCAAACAAATTCTCCCTCCCTCTTCCCCCCTCTCTCCCCACATCTCTCTCTCTCTCTCTCTCTCTCTCGTGTCCTCAACCTCTGTATGAAGTACATTTCCTCTCCGGGTCTGAGGTCAGAACAAAGCCAGAGTTACTCTCACTCAGTGATACGCGGGAAACAGAAAGAAAATCAGGGTATGCCCTTCCTCATCGCAGCCCGAGCCAAGCTCGATTCCCTTCCGCCGATTGATACGCTCCCTGCCTTGTGTATATATAAATGTCCCATGAATTTGACGGATTATTTTCTTCCTGTGTCTTCCTTTATCACCGAAGCTGTTCCCCAGTCAGGGCTGTGTGTGCGCCAACACTTTGTCACTTCATCAGCTGGTGGGAAATGAACTTGAGACATCCTGACTGCGATTCGCACAAGCTTTTTTGCTGTCGTTAACTTACAACAACTTAAAGCAAAAGGCGCTTCTAAGACATGGCTTGGCCGCGAGTCTGTTTTGCTTTATTTAACCGTAATAATACTAATAAGAATTACAATAATGCTAACAGTAATAATATTCGCAATAGTAATATCATCCTCCTTAAACGTAAGGCGCTGTACACATGTCATTTATTGTTGTCGTAGTAATAATAATAATACTTGCATTCGATAGAGATTTCTCGCGTCATTGAGACATCTCAAAGCGCTTCACAGAATATACTGTAAAGGGAATTGACTGCATATTTGTGGGAGAAACGCAGCAGCCAATTGCGCACAGCAGCGTCCCCACCAACAGCCATGGATTGAAATGACCAATTTATTATTTTTTGGAGGGATTACTATAAGGCGTGTGTGTGTGGAGTAGGGAAACTTGCCCAAGGTTTCGCCCTGACCTGTCTGGGTTCGAACACATGTCTCACACTTGTAAGGGGAGTGCTCCAACTCCCTACTAGCTACAGGACTCCACATAATGCCAAGTGGAGTGACTGTGTCCTATCTACCCCAGCTATTTGTGTCCTGTGCTTCGAGAAACATCGCTGTATAAATAGATTCATATCATTGTATCTTAGTCACTGGGATTAGTTGCTTGAAAAGCGTTTTAAGGTCATCAGAGGCGTGTGGGCAAAACATGGGAGTCAATTGCATATAGCAGCGTCCCACAAAAGCTTCTATCCTTTTGGATGGATCACTATCCCCTGGAAAGCAATACGCCAATTGACTCACAACCCAGTTCCTACTTACTGCTAGGAAAACAGAGGCGTATATGTGTGTGGAGAGTAAGGAAACTTGCCTAAGGTTTCACCTTGACCTGCCTGGGAATCTCTCGCTTGGCGAGGCGAGCGCTCTAACAATTGCGCTACGGGACTCCACATGCTCCACTGCGGCTCTTGCGAGGGTGGGGCATGAGGAGGCATCTTTTCTCCCCACAAAACACCCACCCCCACCAATCACTCAGCTCGGACACCCCACCCACCCACTCACCCACCCATCCACCCCGGCTACTTGTGTCCTGCGCTTTGAGAAACATCGCTATATAAATAGATTCATATCATTGTAACTTAGTCCCCGCGATTCGTTGCTAGAAAGGCGTTTCAAGGTCATCAGAGGCGTGTTTGGAAACTCTGGGATTTTATCATTGGGAGAGAGATGATCGTTCTCTGGAAAAACGACCAGTTACTTCCTGGTGTCATCTGAAACTTGCCCTCCGCGTCCCTGACCCTGTGGCCTCTTGTTCTGCTGCATATCCGCGAGTATTGTTGTGGGTTTACTTTCCCAATCCCATATCGCTTCTTGTGTGCATCCACTGAGCTCTTCTCTAATTATTAATAATAATAATAATCCTTGCATTTGATATAGCGCTTTTCACATCTTAATTGACGTCTCAAAGCGCGTCACAGCACTATAAAGTGAATTGACTGTATGTATATATATATATCTATATATATATATACATATATATATATATATTTGTGGGCGAAACGCGGCAGTCAATTGCGCACAGCAGCGTCCCCACAAACAGTACTCTAACCATAGAGCTACAGGATCTCCATTATTCCTTCTATGATGGTAATCAAACCTCTGTTAATACCCTCTTTAACATAATCCCCTGACCCGCCCCAGGCATCCCGCCCTTACCTTGCGTGTCTTTCCATTCTTGTCCCTGAGCCAGCCCAGCTCAGTTACTCGCACTCTCGTCTCTCGGTCTGTCGGTTTACACTATTATATAATAATAATAATCATCGTTGCATTTGGTACAACGCCTTTTCGCGTCTTCGAGACGTCTCAAAGCGCTTCACAAGCGCGTAATGCGAAGTGAATTGACTGTAGTTTGTGGGTGAAACAATCCAGAGTCTTGCAGGGGTGTGGAAAGGGTGATGTAGTTCTCACAAGACCTCAAACCTGGATTCCAGCCGTGCCAGTTCGGGAAGTCCTGCAGCTCGGTGGTTAGAGCACTTGCCTTACAAGTGTGAGGCCTGTGATTGAATCCAGGCAGGTCAGGGCGAAATAGTAGGCAAGTTTCCTTACTCCACTCACACACACACGTCTGATAATAATCCGTCCTCCCCAAAAAACTTTTAAAAAAATTAATCATCTGAATCCATGACTGTTTGTGGAGATACTGATGTGCGTTTCGCTCACAAATATACCGTCAATTCATGTTAGTGTCTATTCTGTGAAGCGCTTTGAGACGTCTAGAAGACCTGAAAAGCGCTATACCAAATGCAAGGATTATTATAATTATTATTAGATGTTTAAACTCTCGTTACACCACTGGAAGTGAATTTCTCTCAAAGATAAAAAAAAGTGTCTGTTCACTTCAATGCGCCTACAAAACATCGAGTCACAGTCGTACACTCGGAGGTAAATTCCCTGTATGTGTGTGTGTGGGGGGGGGGTAGGGGGGATGATCAATCATAAGCGTGAGCGAAGAGGAAAGTCTTCAAGTGGAATCAGAAGCTTGGTAAAGAGAGAGGGTGAGGCAGAGGGTTTGAGGCAGGAGTTTGCAGAGCATCAGGGGTAAGTGTGGGGAGGTGTGGGGGCAGAAGTACAGGGTGTGCGCTCTGAGCTGTGGCTCGCTCGCTTGCTCACGGGGCTCGCTGGATGAGTGCGTTCGCTGTCGCTGCTTGTCGCCTGCCCCACACGAGCCAGTCGTCCTCCTCCTCCGACAATCACCTCCCGCGCACACATCCTTAGGAAGCCACGAGCAGTGATAACCTCCAGCAGGCGGCCTGCCAACTCTGGCTATTTACGGCCGCGACTTTGGAAAGTGAAGCTCTCTGCTGTGAGTTCCACATCCTAACTCCCTTTTCAAAAGGGCCGAGTCAAGCTCTTTGCCATCCCTTTTCCGATAGCGTTGCGGGGTCTGTGACGTCCACACAAACAGGACACACAGCAGGGAGCTGAGCAACCTCGTTAGCAACGACCTGATAATAATAATCCTAATAATCATAATCCTTCCATTTGATAGAGCGCTTTACACATCTTCTAGACCGTCTCAAAGCTCTTCACAGAACATACCGTACAGTGAATTGACGGTATGTTTGTGGACCATACGCGGCAGCCGACTGCGCACGGCAATTGCGTCTGTGATTGATCGCCTTTGATTTGGGAAGAGATGAACTCTTTTGGGTGGAGATTTCTCTCTCTCTCTCTAGCCATCCACCCCACCCCGCCCACCACCACCGAACCCCCGTGGCCTTTCCCTTTAACTCTTCCTTCCCGAATGCAGGTAAAGTTCATACTCAGTTTAGCACAGTGATCGATGAGAACAGGTGGGGACGAAATGGAATTTGCCCGACAGAAAAATCACAGTCTGGCAGCTCACGGCGTCGTCTGACACCTCCCACTTCCCTTCCTGTTTGTGACCGATGCTTACCTTGTGATTAATAATCTAATATAATGGATTATTATTATTATTAGAAATATATACACGTGTCTGTGAGGTCTCCCTCCCTCTCAAGACCCAGCGAAGAGAAAGCAGCCATCGATATTCTGTGGTTAGAGCATTCGCCTTACAAGCGAGAGACCCGGGTTCAATTCCCAGCAGGGTAAAACCTTGGGCAAGTTTCCTTACTCCACATGCCTGATAATAATCCCTCCCCCCCCAAAAAAAATGTGGTCACACAATTCACGACTGTTTGTGGGACACTTCTATGCGCAAAATCGCTATACATATTCTGTGAAGCGCTTTGAGACATCTAGAAGATGTGAAAAGCGCTATATCAAATGCAAGGATTATTATTATTACTACCTCGAAGACGCGACAAAGCACTGCAAGGGTTATTCTGTCGATGATGGTGATTATTATTATGATTAAGATCTGCCATTTAAAAAAAAATGTGTGGCCCGAATTTTCTGAGCGTCCTTTTAGTCACGCACCAGACGAGATGGGGGATTATGGCTGCACGCATCCGGCCAGTTACTCTTACAGCTATTTCCTGGGATCCCAACTCATCAATTACCCGTGTCTCAACCGAGCGGTTGATCTAGTCCAGTTAAAAGAAAAGGAGAATGATGCATCAATCTGACCCATTGGTCAAAGCCACTTGTTAATCGAGACGGAACCTGGTGTTGTGTGTGTTTTTCTTCTTCTCTCCCCACATACACTCCACCCACCACCCCCTCGACTTTATTTGTGGGTGACACACGGCAGCCAATTGCGCACAGCAGTGTCCCACAAACAGTCGTGGATTGAAATGACCATTTTTATTATTGTTTGTTTTTCCTGGATGGATTATTATCAGGCGTGTGTGTGGAGTAAGGAAGTTTGGCCAAGGTTTCGCCCTGACCTTTCTGGATTCAAACACAGGTCTCACGCTTGTAAGGCGAGTGCTCTAATCGCTGAGCCACAGGAACTCCAATGACCTCGCGTGAGGATTGTCACCTCTTCGAACATACCTGCAGCTATGTGGGATCTCCACTTCGATTTGTGACAATCGTTCCTCACACCACCCCACTCTCTTCCACTATCTCTGCCTCCCACCTCACCTCTCACCTTCTCTGCCTCCTCTCTCTCCCCCACTTTCTCCGCCCTCCCCAACCACTTTCTCACCCTCACCCACCCCTCCCCCCCACCCACCCCCAGGGGAAATAGCACAAGCTTTTGTAGTTGATGGTCCGACAAGCACAGACAGGAATCTATGCTGAATCGAAGGGTTACGAAGAGCAGGGTCAATATCTCTCCAGGTTGATGCAAGTCCCAGCAAATGTGGTGGTCCAGATGTGAGGGGGGGTGGGGCTTCTTGTCAGTACGTGAGTTGGGGGGGGTCACACTGTCTGTCTGTCTTTATCTGAGTCTATGTCACCCGTTTTATTCTTTCTCTTTGTCTGTTTGACTTTCTTTAACCTTCATTTTATACGATCCATCTGTGTTATAGCACGTCTAATATTAATGATGATAATAACCCTAGCATTTGATAGAGCAACTTCTTTGTTGAATACACTGTAAAGTGACTGTACATTATATAGCAGCCAATTGTGCACAGCAGTGTCCTCTCCCAAACAGTCATGGATTGAGTGACTATTACCCCTGGAAGGTAATCCAATTGACTAACAACTGGATTCTTACTGACTGCTAGTAAATAGAGGCGTATGTGTGGAGTAAGGAAACTCGCACTGGCCGGGAATCGAACCTGAGAACCTGCGAGACGAGCGCTCCAAACACTGCACCGCAGGACTTGTAACCGGGTGGTGATTGTGGGGGAGCTCAGAGGGTGCGGGTGGTTTCAAGAGGCCATTGGTAAGGTTTGAGAAGGGCCCAGACCCCAGTGTGATGAGCCTTTGCACATTCCTGTTGCCTCGACCCACCCCCGCGCCATCACCGCGCCAAACCCTTAGAGTCCCTGCTCCACATTCCTGCCCTGAGCACTCGCTCGCTCTCTCGCTCCTCCCTCCTCAGTTTGTCACTCTGCCCAGAGGAGAGACAGGACCACCCAGGGAGCAGAGACACGCCCACCCTCCCACCCACGGACTAAGGCTCGCCCGGCCCTATTGTAATTGATATCAGCAGCCTATAAACACCAACTCCTGCCAATCTTCCCTTTGAAAGATTAGGGCTTGACTCAGTGGCTGAGGATTGCGTTCAACAACACCGACTGGCATTTACTTAATACCCGTCACCCAAGGTAGGGTCTTGGAGCCCGCACTTGGCATGCAGCCCTTGATACAAGCGAATCTAACCTTAACCATAGAGTTCCTGGAAATGAGGAGCTGCTGTGGTGATAGCAATATCCGTGCTCGGTTTGCTGGTTAATAATAATCATGATAATAATCCTTGCATTTGATATAGTGCCTTATGGTGTCGTTTCATATTCAGTGAAGCACTTTGAGATGGTTAGGAGACGTGATAAGGCACTAATTCAACTGCAAGGAGGATTATTATTATTAAGATGTCTCCATGCGCTTCACAGAATGTGCTATGAAGTGCAGTGACTGCGTATCTTGTGGGTGAAATGGGAAGCCAATTACACACAGCAATGTCCCACAAACTGTGCTGGATTCATTGATCCCATTTTTTTTGGTGGGGGGCAGGGATTATTTAAAAGCGATCCACCAATCGACTAACAACTGGGTTCCTACTTACTGCTAGGTAAACAGAGGCATGTGAGTGGAGTAAAGAAACCTGCCTAAGGTTTCACATTGACCTGCCAGGGAATGGAACCGGGGTCCTCTCTCTTACCAACGTGCTTCAGCACTCCACATTTGTGTCTAACGCCTCATTTTCAGGTACAAAACACAGATGGTGGCGGGGTTGGGGGGTGGTGGAAGTGGGGAGACAGGAGTGAGTTATTAACACAGACCCAATCAATCCGTAGAGGGTGAGCCCAACTCTGTCGCTCGAAAACCCAAACAAAAATGATTGGGAACACACAGCAGGTCAGGCAGCATTTATGAATAATAATAATCCTTGCATTTGATATACCGCTTTTCATATTTTATCAATGTTTCAAAGAGCTTTATAGATTATACTGTAAAGTGAATTGACTGTATATTTGTGGGTGAAACGCGGCAGCCAATTGCGCACAGCAACGTCCCCCGCAAACAGTCATGGATTGACATGAACAATTTTATTATTGTGTTTTTTATTTGGATGGATTATTATTAGGCGTGAAGAAAGGACAGTGAGTTGGTGACCCTTTGCCAGAACCCTTCGTCGTGGACCCGAAACGTTGACTCACTTTTCCTTTCTCCGTACTTGCTGCCTTGACCCTCTTTGGGTTCCCAGCCATTTTTATTTGGGTTTCTAGACTTCCAGCGTCTGCAGGATTTTGCGTAACTGTGCAGCTGCTGTTGCGGTGACGTGATTGTAACTAGTTTGGCTGGCTTGTTAAAGGGTTAACTCCGCTTGCTGTGCTGCCGCTAACCCCACACACGCGAGGATTGATTGGGATGTTTCTTCCCCAAGCAAAAAGAGTCTGGTTCTGAAGCATTCTTGTCGCTCTCCTTTGTCGATATGCAAATTATTGAAATTCAATGAAGCTGAGAGCTGACAGACAGAGATCTCAGCAAATTGCTGTGTTGACAGCAGCAAGTGGGGGTGTGGGTGGGTGGAGAGTGGAGGTGGGCGAGACAGCAAGACAATCACTCCACTTACTGTCAACATCACAGGCTGAGGTTGTGGGATGGTGGAGGGTGAGGTGGGGTATGGAGAAAAAAAACCAATTCAATAATTTCATAAAGTTTCATCCCCAGGAACAAACATGCGTTAAGTGCTTCACAGCAACACAACAACAATATACGTTTATATAGTGCCCTCCCTCCACGCTGAATGGCGTCTCAGAGTGTTTCACAAAGGCAGAGCCCAAGGCTGAATCACGAGGTGGGGGTGGAGGTTAGTGGGAAGGTGACTGCAACTGTATAGGGCCTTGGTGAGATCACACCTAGAGTATCGTGTGCAGTTTTGCTCTCCTTATTTAAGAAAGGACATACTCGCCTCAGAGGGGGTACAGTGTAGATTCACTAGGTTGGTTCCTGGGATGAGGGGGTTGAGTTATGAGGATAGGTTGAGTAATCTAGGCCTATATTCTCTAGAATATAGAAGAATTAGAGGTGATCTTATAGAAACATATACGATTATTTAAGGGGCATGACAAAGTAGACAGTTAGAGACTGTTTCCGTTGGTTGGAGAAACTATAACTGGGGGTCACAGTCTTAAGATTAGGGGTCTTAAGGACCCCTAATGCACTGTTAAGGAAAAACTGAGCCAGGCTGACACAGAGTGACTTGAGCTTCATTAATAAAGAGCTCAAGAGATAGAACAGACAGCCATTGCCTTTGGTGGATGGTTCGCTTGTCAGGAGGCAAGGTGTATTACCCCATTACATATATCTTACAACGGAGGACAAAACCTGTGGGGAAATATACAGATCAACTCAGCACTCAGTGTGATCCCAGCACTAGATGGCAGCCTGATCCATGTTACACGGGCCAATTTGTGCTGTGCTTATTATGGCAACATGCTCCCGTGGTCTCTCATGTAGGAATGTTTCATTATAGACCATTGGATTCCATGTGGTTTGGGCCCAAAGTGAAAGCCACTGTATCACTCTTACAAGGCCGTCAGTGGAGTTACCAGGAAAGGTTGTGGAGGCCAGGACACTGGACTCATATTAGGAAACATCTGGATCCTGTGATGGGAGGTCAGTCGATCAGCCGGGTGATCGGATAAACTAGGAGGATGTCAATGGGTCTTTTTCACCCCCAAATCCCCTTCCCTCCCGTCCCCCCCTCCACCCTGTCTCTCTTTGACTTTGGGGTAACAATATTTAGTGGAAACCTGATCATAGCCAATCCCCAGGAGAGAGGGAAAAAGAGAAAGCGCATTGGTGCAGGATGGTGCTCAGTATGGTTAGCTTGGAGAAATATCTTTGTGACATTCAGTTTAAGGACATCAGGTCATTCACGAGAGGTGAGCAAGGCTGCTTGTGGTTCGTTATAGCTTGTCAAGGACTCTGTGATGTGGGGGCACCTTGGCTAATGTGTACCTGGGTTGCGAATGATGCTTATTGTCTGGTTGTAATTAAATCGTTGGAATTCCACATTCTTTCCAGACAGTTTCCTAACATCCTGCCCGCTCCCTCCGCTCAACAAACAGCTGATCAATGGAATGCTGCGTCCCCACAAACAGTAATGAAATGATCAATTTTGTGTTTGTTTTGGGTTATACCTGTACTTGCTTGATCTTGAGCATGACCCGCTTTGCAGCTAATCCTGTTTCCTCCCCCCCCCCCCCCCCAGTCACCCCGGTCATAGGGACCCGCTACAGGGAAACGGAGCCTTCCCCGATCTCCGTAACCCTCTCAGCCCCATTGTTGTCTGGGCTGAGGCACGGACCTGGCTTGTTCCAACTAATTTTCTTGCATAATGCGATTTATGTGCCCAGAGACGTCACTCTCTAAGATTAGATCTTGGATGAACATGAAAGTGTAAGTTAAATTGAGCTGTAGCTTCTTGCATTAGCCCGGGTGCCTGAAGCAAAGCTTGGTTTCATGCAAATCTTCTTTAGTCACCCTTATAGTCCCCGCTCCAACCTCTCATTAAAATCCAGAGAGAGGTAATTCAGCCTTGACCATTCTTGGCTCCAAAGGTGCAAATGAGCAATATCGTTCGATCTCGATATTTGAATCCCAATCTGTCACTTCCCAAATTGGCTTCACATTAAAGCTGCACGGCTCCCTTTATTGTACTCTCTGATTTCTATCTGCTCTCCCCCACCCACCCCTCACCCCTCCACATAAAGGTGAACCGCGAGGAAACGCCCACCCATTAGTTTCTTAAGGTTAATTTGTGTTTCACACTTTGTCAATTGATGCGCACCTCTCATTTCTTTCTTTCTTTCTTTCTTTCTTTCTTTCTTTCTTTCTTTCTTTCTTTCTTTCTTTCTTTCTTTCTTTCTTTCTTTCTTTCTTTCTTTCTTTCTTTCTTTCTTTCTTTCTTTCTTTCTTTCTTTCTTTCTTTCTTTCTTTCTTTCTTTCTTTCTTTCTTTCTTTCTTTCTTTTTCTCTCTCTCTCTCATTCCTTCTCTGTTCCTGTTGTAGTGGAATGTGAAGGACCACAGTCTTCAGCAATAGGTGTGGGGGGCAGAAGCTGGATTCTAGAGCAGAGATAAAGATGGACATCATAATCATTGGCCCTGGCAGAGTAGAGAGGCACTGATATCTGTGTGAGTGCCTTGCACTTTAGGTGTTAAAGTTACTTGTAAGAAGAAACCTGATGAGGTCAGGATAAAACCCACATGTAAGGAAGGAATCAGCCCGCGTAATGTATACAGTCAAGCTGCAAACCAACTCCATCCCAGCTGTGTGATAGCTGTCTGTATGATCACCTCAGTGTCTAGGACTCAAAACACACAGTCAGCACAGGTAGCAGAGTGATAAACACATTTGTGGAGTCCTGTAGCTCAGTGGTTAGCGCAGTCGACTTACAGGCGTGTGAGACCTGCATTCAAATCCAGGCAGGTCAGGGCGAAACCTTGGGCTAGTTTTCTTGCTCCACACACACGCCTAATAATAATCCCTTAAAAATCCCCCAATAATAAATGGGTCATTTAAATCCATGTGTTCTAGACGTCTCAAAGCGCTTCACATAATTATACTGTAAATAATTGTCTATATATTTATGGGTGAAACGTGGCAGTCAATTACACACAGCAGCGTCCCCACAAACAGTTGTGGATTAAAATGACCAATTTATTATTGTTTTTTTTGAGGGATTAAGGCGTGTGGAGTAAGGAAACTTGGTCAAGGTTTGCCCTGACCTGCCTGGAATTGAACCCAGGTCTCTTGTGTGTAAGGCAAATGTTTTAACCACCCCACAATCCGGGGGTGGGGGGCGGGGGGTGTCTGTGGGAAGCAGTGGGTGGGGGGGGGGGGGGGGGGCTGGTGCGCAGAGGTGGGGGAAAGAAAGGAGGGGGTGATTCACACGTTAAACAAAATGATACCAATCGCGCAGCAGTTTCATTCTGCTTCAATGCTGAGATGACTTCGTGGAATGGTTGGAGTTTTCACTGTCAAAACACCGCTTCTGTGTATCAAAGCCGTGGAAAGCGAGCGGCAAACAGGAGCCAATGAACCCTGGAAATAATATCTGGAGGAGATTTTGTGTGTGTGTATGAGGGGGGAGGTGGGGAGAACAAAAAACGCCAACAACAAACATTTTTAATCAGATGAAAGCAGAAAGAAAAAAAAGGCATTTTTTTTGCTACAAACCCCAAACTGTTATCAAAGAGATTGGCAAACAGCGACAAGCTCGCTATCTCGGCTTCACGTGCGTGAGCCCAGGAGGACTTATCTACCTTTTGGAATAACAATCTGACATATCGTTACCTCTACGCAAGAAATCTGATATTTCTCCAGTTATTTATTATGTGCCAGCCAGATTTCTCTTTGATGATCAGATTATGTGGCTCCCTGCCCGCCCACCGCAGGTCTCAACCCATTTCCCTCTCGTAGGGTTTTCTGCGGAGCAGGGTCCTCGTAGCACAGCGGTTTCGAGCGCTCGCTTCTCGAGCGAGCGAGTGGACCTGGGCAGGTCAGGGCAAAACCTTAGCCGATTTTCATTACTCCATGCGCCTCTCCGTTCACATCGCAGTCAGTAGGAACCCAGTTGTTAGCCGATTGGCGGATCGTTTTCCGGTGGGGGGGTGGGGCAGTAACCCTTCCAATAAAATCCCCCCAAACAACACCCCTCCATTTAGTGTGTGGCAATCGGGCGTCTGTTACTGATGGGAATGTGGGCTGAGTGGTTCTGTAGCTTTGCTTGCCTATTATTTGCGACAGGTGATTGGAGTCTGAGGTCGGGCAGACAGACACCCTGTTACTCCCTGCCCACGCTCACAGCACACTCCTGTGTCACAGCGGTAGGTAGCGGAGAGGATAATCCCAAAGGGGGCAACCTGCACAAATGTTTATCCTTCAGATAAAAATCACTGCGTTTGACAGGTGACCCTCTCTCTATTAGCGTACGAATAGTTTGTGAAGATTTGTCTGCGTTGGACGCTATAGTACATCCCATCCTAGACACAGCCTACATTCCACACATTCCCAGCTCAGGATTTCATTGAGGGCAGAGAATTAATACTCTTCTTGGATGATAATAATAATAATAATAATCTTTGCATTGAGTAGAACACCTTATCACACCGTTGAGACACCTCAAAGCGCTTTACAGATTATACAGCAAATCTCATATCAGTCGGAACTGATATGAGATTTAATATGACTTGTGCAAAGTATGTGTCATGTTAAACTTGCATAGAATATAAATTCTTGAACCGGACCTGGGCAGAGTTAGGTGATTGTACAGTTTACCCAGATTATGCCAGTTTTACTGCGTATGTGGATACAACAATGGAGTTGGACAAAGTTCACAGCAATGAACCCCAAGGTGTAATGAAGGGGAACAGAATGGGATTAAACCAGCACTTTACAGGGAGGTTTTACCCGATCACAGGGATTAAGCAGGTTTCCTTTCTTGGATGATTGACTAGTCCATACACACACACACAGTACCAGACGCCACATGTCAGGCCTGTTATTATAATTAACCGCCTTTGATGTTCTTCATTACCCTGTTTGGCTGTGAGCTACAATTAGTTTCTTTGGGAATGAAGATGTCCTCTGTGTGTGTGTGTCAGGTCAGAGCAATGGTAGCTCTCTCACCTCTGAGTCAGAAGGTCGTGGGTTCAAATCCCACTTTGGGACTTGAAATCACACAGTCTAAATTGACGCTCCAATGCAATGCTGGGGGGTATTATATTGTCTGTGGTGCTGTCCTTCGGATGTTATGGTCAGTTATGGATTGAGTGGCCCCATTATTTTGAAGGATTATTAATCCCGGAAAACAATCCGCCAATCGACTGACAACCGGGTCCCTACTTACGTCGAGGTAAACAGCGGTGTAAATGTGTGTGCGTGTGGTGTAAGGAAACTCGCCTAAGGTTTCTCCCTGCCCTGACCCGACCCGCCCAGGAATCGAACCCGAGTCCTCCGGCTTGTGAGGCGACAGCGCTCTAACCACTGTGCTACAGGACTCCAAACAGCAAATTCCACAGCCCTATAAATGAGTATAAATTTTATTCCAAGGCAAGGATTATTCTTATATTTGAGGATGGCATTAATGTTCCTAAGGCACAACTCTGATAATCTGTGAGTTCAATGGTGTGCAGTGCCCTGAAGCCAGCCGGCTGTTTAACTCCTGTGGGTTCATTCCCTCAGTGTCCGGTTACATTCCATATCTCTTTATATCATCATCATTTTCTTCATTAAAATTTTACGCTGGTTTTGAAAAGATTAATTGAGGAACAAGTCAAACATTTCAATTAAAAGAGCGATTATCTTGACGGAGTGCTGCTTTACGGTAAGTTAATATGTAGGATTAGGGAAACCTGAGATAGCCCAGGCTTCCTTTAGTAATGGCATTTTAACCCAGACTTTCATCACCTGTGTAAGGTGGGTCTTGCTATAACAA
Source organism: Hydrolagus colliei (assembly GCA_035084275.1). Lineage (NCBI taxonomy): Eukaryota > Metazoa > Chordata > Chondrichthyes > Chimaeriformes > Chimaeridae > Hydrolagus > Hydrolagus colliei. Next base: position 9,311,960 of record CM068753.1, read on the forward strand.
GGAATAATGATGATGATAGATAGTTTCAATGCTTTCTTATGTGCTGTTCGTCTGTCACCTGTCAGCCTGCTATTGGCTCCAGCACACTCCTAACAAGGGCTGCGTTTTGGAGTTTAAAGGTCTCTTAATGGACTCGAAACCATTCAGCCCAGCCGTTCAAGTCCTGGGAGATGTACGAGTCTTTCTCCCTTCACCAAGCAAAAGCTAATCGAACCAGTGATTCAAAGTCTTGAATGTAAGTGCTTCAATTTCAGTGATGGATCACACATCAGCCCATGATCTGTCATCTGGGGGCTAGATACTAAATAATAAAAATTGGTCGTTTCAATCCACTACTGTTTGCTGTGCGCAATTGGCTGCCGCGTTTTGCCCACAAATATACAGTCAATTCACTTTACGGTATATTCTGTGAAGCGCTTTGAAACGTCTCGATCTAGAAGACATGAAAAGCGCTATAACAAATGCAAGGATTATTATTATTATTAGTCCTCTAGCCTAGTGATTACAGTTCTCCCCTCGCAAGCGAGAGGACCGGGGAGAACTGTAATCACCAGGCTAGAGGACAAATAATAATAATAATCCTTGCATTTGATATGGTCAATCCATAACTGACCATAACATTAACTTACCGTAAAGCAGCACTCCGTCAAGATTCCCGAGTGGGACAAGACTTTAGACAAGTTTCCTATCACTCCACACACACTCGCGCCTCTGTTCATTTTGCAGTACAACAACAACAAAATTACACTTATAGAGCACCCAAGGCACACAAAACGCTGCTTTGAATCAGCGTGAAGGGCGCTTATTATACAAGTGTAATTTACTGTTGTTGGAGGCGCTGTCCCGTACGAAGGGCACAGAGTAAATGCAAGTTGCTGTGTGGTGGTGTTGGTGGGTTTGGGTGGGTGAGTGAGCGGGTGGGTGGATGTGTGGGTGGGTTTGGGTGGGTGGGAGTGAGTGGGTGAGTGGGTGGGTGCATGAGTGGGTAAGTGGGGGTGAGTGAGTGAATGGGTGGGTGGGTGGGTTGGGTGTGTGTGTGGGGGTGAATTGCTGGTAACAGCACTTGTCCAGGTGATGAATGAAGAGTGCAGTGGGCGATGGTGGCCGCCTGTAATAACAGGAGGCGAGAGTTGCTCTGGGCTTCACAGACAATAATTTCGTCCGAACTCAAGTGAGGTGTCTCCTGGCGGAGAGCAAGGCTTTCCAAGAATGCCTGAGCCTGGAGCTGTTTGTAGCTGAGCCTGGTTTATAGTAATAATAATAATAATAATAATTTGCCCACAAATATGCAGTCAATTCACTTTACAGTATATTCTGTGAAGCGCTTTGAGACGTCGATAAGATGTGAAAAACACTATATCAAATGCAAGGATTCTTCTTCTTATTATTATTACATACTAATGGCCGAGCTCGTTGCAAATGAACTCTACCTTAAAGTCGGAAAGAGAGAGATGGTTCTGTGGTGGGGGTGGGGAGGTGGGTCGATGGTTGTGGAGTGAGGAGAGAGGGGAGGGGAGGGAGAGAAACACATTCTTGACAATCTTGTTTGGTTAGAGCAAAGTATTGGAAGCAGAAGCCAATGAATATGACTCCGGTGGCCATCAGTACGCACTGGTGGTCCACTAAGCATTTGCTGAAAGATATGTGGGAAGCAAAGTATCTAGAGATTGCAGGCTGTGTTCTGTGGGCGCACCTCACCTCCGCTCTCCTCAGGAATTCCTGTACAGTCACCCTTCGCTCGCCTGTGGCATTCTTCTCTCTGGCCTTAACCTCGCAGGCCACGCAATTCCCCCTGCTCTTAGCCTGCGAGGCCTACCGAGTTCCAGGCACATGGACTGTTTGTGGAAAAAAAAGTGTGAAAGATTGCTTCAATCCGTTCTAATTTGGGAGATGTTTTCTCAGCAGCTCAGTGGTTAGCGCTCACGACTCGCCAAGCGAGAGGACCTGGGTTCTGTTCCCCGGGGCAGAGCGGAAACATTATATAACCTTGCATTTGATATAGAGCACTTTTCACATCTTATCAACGTCTCACAGCGCTTCACAGAATTTACTGTAAAGTGGATTGACTGGATATTTGTGGGTGAAATGCAGCAGCTAATTGCACTCAGCAATGTCCCCACAAACAGTTGTGGATTGAAAATGACCAATTTTTTATTATTGTGGGTTTTTTGGATGGATTATTATTAGGCATGCGGAGTAAGGAAACTTGCCCAAGGTTTCCCCCTGACCTGAAACGGTTGTAGACCCGAAACGTTGACTCTTTTTCCTTTCTCCATGGATGCTGCTTGACCTGCTGAGTTTCCCCAGCAACTTTTGTTTTTGTTTCCCCCTGACCTGCCTGGATTCGAACACAGGTCTCACGCTTATAAGGTGAGTGCTCTAACTACTGAGCTACAGTAGCTACATTAGACAAGTTTCGTTATTCCGTGCGCACGCCTCTGTTTAACTTGAAGTAGGCAGGAACCCGGTTTTTAGTGGATTGGCAGACCACTTCACATCTTCTGGACGTCTCAAAGCGCTTCACTTAATATAGTGTATACTGAACTGACTGTATATTTTGTGGGCGAAACACGGCAGCCAATTGCACACAGCAGCGTCCCCACAAACGGTGGTGGATTGAAATGACCAATTTATTAAAGATTTTATTTTCGAGGGATTATTATCGGGTGTGTGAAGTGGGGAAAGATGCGCGGCGGGAGACACGCACCAACAACAACATCAACGACAACTAAATGGCATTTATTAGAGCGCCCTTCACGTCGGGAGGATGTCCCTGGGCGCAGAAGCCGACCAGTGACCGACCGACACGGAGGAAACCTCAGGTCCTTTAATTTCCAGCGGGAATCATTTCCAGAGGAATCACGGAGAGGAGATGGGGGGAGGGTGGGGAGATGGAGGATGGAGGTGGGGAGTGGGGGGGGGGGGGGGGGGGAATGGTGGGGGTGGGGGGGTTGTTGATGGAGAATGAAAGGGGGTTTGTTTCAGAGCAAAGCTGTCTTTGCCGGTGGGTGGATGTCGGTGTCAACCTAGGCAACTTCACAAAGCCCTGCGATGCTGTGCAAACCGTTGCTATGGAGACCTGAGCTCAGCGGGAGATGATGCCATTGTACAGTGTTTTTTTTAATCGAGGGGGGGAGGGAGAGAGGAAAGGTGGAGGGGGGGTGGCCGGGGTTTGGGGGTGGGTGGGGGGGGGTGGTGTGGGAGAGAGGATGTTATTTATGACCGACCATTAACTGATTAAAACCCAGCGGTAGGAACGAGAGGTTTGGCTTCTATTTAAGCTGGGATCTCAGTGTAGAAAGATTGACGGCTGTCTTCAAATAAAGACAGTTCCTTTAATGACATAACAGAACCTACAAGGTTTTAAGAAGGATTCCGGGCGGGGAAAGACCTTAGACAAGTTTTCTCACTCCACACGCCCCTGTTTCGCTAGCAGCAAGTGGGAACCCAATTGCTAGTCGATTGGCGGATTGCTTTCCAGTGGTAATAATCCTCCAAAATAAAAATAAATTGTACATTCAGTCCACGACTGTTTGTGGGCCACTGCTGTGTGCAATCGGCTGTCACATTTCGCCCACAAAAACTGCAGTCAACCCACTTTCCAATCTAGTCTATGAAGCGCTTTGAGACATCTCTATGCCGTACTAAGACGCTGTATAAAATACAAGGATTATTTTTGATGATTATTATTATTCTCAGAAACAGGTTTTGTGGGGATGGGGAGGGATGGGCGGGGGCTCAAGGCCATCGAATATCGATTTCATAAACGAGTAGGGCTTTGTATGAGGGAAAAATAATCTTTCTTTCTCATGCCTTTTAAACCCTGGCGACGGTATTGTTTCACGCTGCACAATGTACCCGGGCCCTTTGGTTTGACAAGTATAGCTGGAGTGGCCTGAAGTTTCGGGGAATCGCTGGCAAATGTAGTGACTGTTTTTGGTGCAGTCAGCCAGGTGTCTGACACATGCGGAAACCCATCATCACACTTAAAGAGTCTCCAAACCAAGTCTAGAATTCTGCACATACACATGGAAATCCCAGAGACAGATTGTTGGAATGGAATGCGCACTCTTTCTCTCTCTCACTTTCTCTCTCTGGAAGGACGCATCCTGCTCACCTAATTCTGGAAAGTTTAAGCATAGGTTGGCAAGAGCCGAGGCTCGGGGAGGGTGGAGTGCGCGGTGGGGGGAAGCCCCGAGCGTGTGTTGGGGTGACTGTTTTCTCTTGGCAAATGCTACTGGTTTTGAATAAAAGCTCTTCGATTTGTATCTGGGAATCAAAACGGTTAGACTTCATCAACTCTGCACCCTTCAGTGAGACTGAGAGCGAATCAGACAGCGACAGAGAGAAAGAGGGAGACAGAGAGAGAGCGAAACAGAGAGAGAGTGCAAGACAGAGAGATAGAGATAGAGAGATAGAGAGACAGAGAGAAGGGATCGTTAAGCAAATTGACAGCAAATTGTCCAAACACAGTCAGCATTGGGAACTGGGTGGAAGAGCGAACGCCCAAAGTTGAATAGAGTTGGATCTTTCAAGGTTTATTTGCGTTTGTAATGAAAGCCTTTTAACGTTTAATTTACTGCGACGGCGTTGTGAAGATATCGCAATAACCTTAGCCCGCAGGCGAGTGCTGGGTCTCAATTATAACGTATGATTAAAAGCTTCACGTACTGACATAGCAATGTAATGAATAGGTATGTTGAATGTGTCAGTGCTGTAGGGCTTATTGAAAGGAATTTACAATTGAGTTTGTATCTCCGAGCGTTCGAAGCTGGAGCTGACTGGGCTGAAGTTCAGTGTCGGGTAAAACTCGCTTCCCAATTCGCATCCCCCACCCACACCCACAGCGCATGGGATTCGGGGTGTCAGCTTGGTGCACTGCAAGCTCCCTCGCCTCCGTGTCAGAAGTTTGTGGGTTCAAACCCCAAGTCGGGAGTTGGAATCACCACAGTCTAAGCTGACACTGCAACGCAGGTGGATGTTACAGATCTCATGGCGCTATTCCAAAATAGAAGGGAGTTTCTCTCTCTCTCTCTCCCAGCCAACCATCTCCCCACTCCTCCCCACCCCACCCAAAAATAAATCGGTCACTCGCTCCGCGACTGTTTTGCTGTGTGCAAATCAACTGCCGCGCTTCTCTCACAAAAACACCCGATCACTACACTTTATCTGCTGCCCGCCTCAAAGAGATTTGAATGTTAAAGGCGCTATCTGGAATCCCAGGCTGGTGACTAGAGTGTAAAACACTGCACAGCGTGCGCAGCCCAGTATCCGAGCCAGGCAGGCTGTGTGTAAACCCAGGCACACGTAACACTAGACATCAACCCAGATTGGTGTAGTCCGTAAATTTATGGATCATTGGACTGTTGTTCAGCAGAAAATATGACCAAATGCCAGGCAGAGCCAGTGATGGAGCAGCCAGATGTTTAACTCTCCCGAAACAAAGATGTTCAGGACATTTTTTTATAGCCGGTTGTCAACCTCCCCCTATTAATTGCTCTGTTATTATGTACAAGGCAGTGCTGTGTGTGGGTGGAGGGAGGGAGGGAGGGAGGGAGGGAGGGAGAGCTGTTGCATCTTACCTGCCACCTTTATGCTCTCTCTCCACTTTTGTATAGTAATAATAATAATAAGAAGAATGATAATCCTTCACATCTTCTAGATGTCCAAAGGCGCTCCACAGAATATCCTGTAAAGTGAATCGACTGTATATTTGTGGGCAAAACGCAGCAGCCAATTGCGCACAGCAGCGTCCCCCACAAACAGTCGTGGAATGAAATGACCAATTTTCTTATTGTTTTATTTGAGGGATTATAATTAAGATAGGATCACAGGATACACTGCAAAGTGTTTTTTTTCAACTGTGTATTTTGTGGCAAATTGCGGCAGCCAGTTACACAAACTATGTCCCACAAATGGCAGTGGAGTGAGGAGTGACCAATTTTATTTGTGGTTTTGTTGGCTGGGACACTGTGAGAGAGACAGAAACTCCATTCTCTTTTCAACAACAACAATAAATTACACTTATAAAGCGCCTTTCACGTCGGGAGGACGTCCCAAGGCGCTGCACAGGAGGCGTGTGACCCAAGCTGGGAGGGGAGTGTACGGGGAGGGGTGAAACACGTAGGGGAGGTCGAAAAATTCTGGGTGGAACAAAAGGCACGGTCGAAGAGGAAAGTCTTCAAACCGGCCTTGAAAGAGGAAAGGGAAGAAACGGGTCGGAGGGATTGGGGGATGGAATTCCACAGGGTGGGAGCGGAGAAACTGATGGCCCGGCCTCCGATGGTGGGGCGGTTCGGGCGGGGGGCTTGGAGCAGGCCAAGTCCTGCTGAACGGAGGGTCCGGGTGGGCTTGTAGGGGGAGAGTAGATTGGTTAAATAGGGCGGGGCAAGGCCATGTAAGGCCTTGAAGGTGAGGACGAGGATCTTGAACTCGATCCTCTGGAGGATGAGGAGCCAGTGGAGACGGGCGAGGGTGGGGGTTTTCAAATAGCAAGACGGGATCTTTAACAGGTGCAGACGGGACCTCGGTTTAATTGTCTCACCTGAAGGATGACGCCCCTGACAATGCAACATTCCCCCAGTACTGGGCTGGAGAGTGAACCTGAACTGTGAGCTCAGCAGGGAAAGTGAAATGGTCTGGCTGTAGTCTTTTGTGTGTGTGTGTTGTGGAGAATTTGTATGTGTGTTGGTGTGTGTGTGTGTTGATGTGGATTTGTGCGTGTGTGTTTGTGTGTGTGTGGAGGTGTGTGTGTGTGTCTTTGTGTGTGTGTGTGTGTGTGTGTGTGTGGCTTGAACCAACAACCCCTGACATGCTACAGAGTCAGTCAGTCAGCCAGTCAGACAAACAGACAGACAGACAGACACAGATAGATACACACAGACAGCACTAACCGAGCTCAACATTTAAACTAAAATTAACCATAGCAATGACTTCATACCTCATGTCCAAAGTTAAAATCAGAAGTGCGTGCGGTGTGGATAGAAGCTGAATAAATTAACGTCAACAATGGTTATTTAAGGGGATCCAATCAGTGCCTATGGAGCAGTTGAGGTGGGTTTACGGGTGAGCTGTGCTGTGTGATTTAGATAGAATCTTGACGTGAAGTGAAATTGAGCTCATTGGTTTGTGCGGTTCTCCGAAGAGTGATTTGCGAGGGTATTTTGCAGTGTGGAATACAAAATAAGTTGACTGACTTACTTCCCCCGCTGTAAAGTCACCTTGCGCTTTGGGATAAGGCTGCCGGCCAACATGGCTTCCTTATCGGTAACGTCGGGAGGGGAGAGATCGACAGAGTGAGAATTAATAACTCGGGTGCCATTCTCTTCCAGGCCGCTGGCCACCTAGCCATTTGAGGGCAGATCATTGACTGATTAAAAGGCAAAGCAAATGGGTATTGTCCTTGATAAACACGGCTCATTAATCACTAAACGGATTGAGATTGATGTAAGAGAAAAAGTATTCATTAAACAAAATACCGGGGAGAAAGTTCTTCAACCTACACCCACCCACCCACCCAAACACCCACTCATCCACCCATCCAAACACCCACTCACCAACCCACCCAAACACCCACTCATCCACCCATCCAAACACCCACTCATCCACCCACCACTCACCCACCAAACCCCTCCTTGAAGATTGGGGTGTACGCAATCGTACAATGGCAAAAAATCCCTGAGGATAGTGGGGAAATCGCTTGAGGTGCATGTGGGAGACACAGACAAACACACACACATAAACACACACACACACACACATACAATAAGCAAGAGGAACACACACACATACATACGTATATATGTATACGTACATACATAAACACAGACAGAGTGGGAGAGAAAGCTTGAGGGTGCCGTGTCAGATTTGGGGGGGGGGGGGGGGGTAGAAGGGGGTAGAAATTGTAGATTTTTTTTTAGCAATTGTCAGACTGAAGCCTGGAGATCACGTAAAGATTATTTGGGGGCCAAGGAGAGTGTGAATTTCACCGCTCTTCAACCGATGAAGCCCAGGCACGGAAATAGAACCAACCAAAGACTGGGATTTTTAAGATCGCAATCTGGGCTATGGCTCCAGTGCAGTACTGGGTGGGTGGCTGCATTGTTGGAAGCACTGTCCTTCGGATGCAGCGTTAAACAGGTCCCATCCGTACCTGTTCAGACGGATGTTAGGGACCCCAAGGCACGACTGTGAAAGAGAATAGAGTTTCTCCCTAATTCACAATCCCTCAGAGAAGAAAAATCGGTGTATCACTACACAATCCACTTCACATTCTGTATATTCCGTGAAGCAATTTGAGACATCTCACTGACGTGATAAGGCGCTGTGTCAAACGCAATGATTATTAGTATTATTATTATTCGCTTCTTGGCTGTATGTGGGGACGTTGCTGTCAAGTTCGCTAACAAAATACAGAGTCACTGCACTTTACAGAAACTTTGTGGAACGCTGTGAGGCATTCAGGACATGATATGCGCTGTGCCAAATGCTACGATTGTTCCTTACGATCGATCCTCTCCCAACGACTGTCCAGCCAGTCAGTAACGGGAGTCTGTGGGATTTACAGCATCACAAAGGGAATTAAAAGGGGAGGTCGGAGAGAAACAGAAAAAGATCTTTCACACGGAGCGTCTCTGGAATGTGTAATTCTCAGCCGCAAACCATTGTTCGGGCAGATAGATTCTTTGAAAAGAGAATGAGATAGATGCCTGGAATAGAGGAATGTCAAAGGAGGGGGGGAGAGAGAGAGAGAGAGACAGAGAGAGAATGTGAGTTGAGAGTTGGATTAGACTGGGATTATTCTCAAGTGGAATAAATAATCCAGTGTGGATTGGATGGGCTGAATGGCCTGTCCCTGAGCTGTGCTGCTTTTTATTTTCCTTCAGTATTGGCAGACGAGGCTGCCAGTTCAACATGAATGCAACAGACAGTCGGGAGAGAAGGAGTAAACGAGTCAATGAATCTTGATCTCAGTCTCAGTGTAGCGCAGGGAACATCTGACCCACAGCGCTGCTACGAGACTGCGTTACTGTTTACTTTAGGCATGGATTTTGACTATTATTTTACAACAATGCTGACGGAAATAGCTCGAGGGCAATGCCTGAGCGCCCTCGATCACGGAGAGCAATGCGGGGAATGCTGAACATAAAGTTAATTACAGGTAGCTAAGAGGAGCTAATATCTCTTCCACTGCTCTGTCAAGAGACCCATTCCGGCTGTTTTACAGAAACCAACACTTTGTCTCAAAATCAGATAAGCCAGGCTCCGTTTGCCAGTGTTTTTTTTCCCCCCCATGGACTTTGGTGTTTTGGGATTAATAATAATAATAATCCTTGCACTTGATCTAACGCTTTTCCCATCTTATCGACGTCTGAAAGCGCTTCACAGAATATACTGTGAAGTGAATTGACTTTATATTCTTGGGCGAAACCCGGCAGCCAATTACGCAGAGCAGCGTCCCCAGAATCAGCCGTGAATTGACCAATTTTAATTTCTATTTTTTTTGTAGGGATTAATACTATATTAGGTGTGTGCGTGTGTGTGGAGTAAGGAAACTTGCCCAAGATTTTGCCCTGTCAGAAATCGAACCCAGGTCTCTCGGCTGCAAGGCGAATGCTCTAACCACTGAGCTGGAGGACCCCACAATCATGTAAAACATTGTAAAAAGTTATCCCAGCTTTATACTGGGATAAACAATTTAGAAAATGTTCCCAAAAGGCAGGTCCTTGTTATATAACACAGCAACCCACTCCCTCCCATCTTTGTGCGTGTGTAAGAATTTATTTGGTTTGACAGCTCTGTAGTCCGTGTTGCTACAGGTAGCTGTGACCAACAAGACTAGTCATGTTAACGGCAGACTGATTGCCACAAGCCTCCGCTCATAATTCCCCACCTGTGCTACTTTGACTGTTTTTCCTCCGCTCAGAATCTTGTGCCTCACTTTGGCAGGAACAAAACCTGGAGAACGAAACTTGTGTAACAAAAGTAATCAGGCTGCGTGTGTGTGTTTTAGAACCATTCCAGCATAGAAAGAGCCCTTCTCATCTGTGTTGCTGCTCGCTCCCCCCACTGGAACTCTCTACTCTAACCCCATTCCCTGCTCTCCCTTCCTCTCTCTCTCCCTCCCCCCCCCCCCCCCACCCCCCATGGTGTCTGTGCTGGTGCTCGCTCCCCGCTGGAGCTCTCTACACTCACCCTACTCTTTTTCCCTTGCTCACTCTCTCCCTGCCTCTGTGCCTTGTAAGAGGCACAGATAAGGTCCCAAATGGAACGAGGGAATAGAGATCTCGTGATACAGACTTGACAGAGAAACTAGGACAGAAAGTCCAATGTTATGGAAACACAACAAACACAAGCCACCCTGGCAATGGCCTGAGCCAGCGTTCACAATGCCCCGATTTATTCCGATAAGAATTCTCGGATTTTTAAGAAGCAAAGTGACTCCTGATGGAGCCTAATTAAAATGCCAGCAGAGGTAATGATGATCTATTGAATCAGAGGCTCTGTGCTTCAGGTGATGAGAATGTAAGGTTGGCACAGATCCCCACAAGGTAGGCAGGCAGGCAGGTCGGCACGGAGGGAGGCAGCAAGCACCTACTGTAAGCCTTGGCAGCTTGGACATTAGCAATGCAGTCTCCATGTGGAAGTCTGACCCACGACTGTTTGCTGCTGTGCACAATTGGCTGCCACGTTTCACCCACAAATATACAGTCAATTTACTTTACGGTATATTCTGTGAAGCGCTTTGAGACTTCGATAAGATGTGAAAAGCGCTATATCAAATGCAAGGATTATTATTACAGTAGTATTATAAGTCAATGTTAGTTTGCTGACGATAGAATATTATATAAAGAATATAGAATTAAATATGATATACCATAGGTCATATTTGGTAGAATATTACGGCCACAGAAGGAGGCCGTTCAGCCCATTGTGCCTGCACCTGCTCTTTGGAAGACTGATCCAATCAGTCCCGCTCCCCAGGTCTTTCCCTACCTGATATCCGAGTAAGTTTTTCCTTGTCAAGTACCAATCTAACTCCCTGAGGGAAGCTCTTATTGAATCCATTTCCACCGCCATCTCGGGCAGTGCGTCCCAGACCGTAATAATTCTCTGTGTTCATTTTGTTTTTAGAAAAAAAAAGTCTTGTCGTTTCTGGTTCTTTTGCCAATTAATAATAATAATAATCCTTGCATTTGATGTAGCGCTTTTCATATCTTATCGACATCTCAAAGCGCTTCACAGTAAAGTGAATTGACTGCATATTTGTGGGCGAAACGCGGCAGCCAATTGCGCACAGCAGCGTCCCCACAAACAGTCGTGGATTGAAATGACCAATTTTATTATTGTGTGTTTTTTTGGACGGATTATTATTAGGCGTGTGAAGGAAGGAAACTTGCCCTGATCTGCCCGGGTTCGAAATACAGGTCTACACTTGTAAGGCAAGTGTACCAAGGTCCCCTGGTCACCGACTGGTATTCTGCAATTTGGCCTTCGGGTTGTGGCGCGGCAGAGCTATATAAGAATACTATGAACTCGCAGTCCGTTTGAGAGCCGGATCATGTTCAGAACCGCAGGGAATCGAACGCAGCTTCCCAACGAAGTGTGATCTCTCTGCGATAGCTGCCCTGTCTACCCTTTTGGGAGATTTATTGGCGATACATTTCACAATTGGCTGCGGACAACATTCGAAACTAGGCTTGGAGGCCGGGAGGCAGTTGACGGTCTAAGGTTTGCTCTTGGGTGTCGCCTCAGCTCCTATCGGGCCCAATCTCTTCCTTCCCCAAAGCCCTCCCAACAGCTAACTCGTAATTTATTCCCAAAGGTTTCGAGTTTCATCGCTGTTCGTGGGGCTTTGCTGTGCAGTGGAGTGTCCGCCCTGACTGTGATAGATTGGCCTGTCTAACCACTTGTCTCTCCCTTGGAAAGAGTTATCTCCTAATCGGAAGAATTACCCTCCTGGTTGTTCAGAATGGCGCCCAGGTTGCTTTTCCAGCCCCCTGCTTCAATTGCCTCGGTTTTGAGAGGTCTGAAATTCCACCGAAGTTTAGCCTTTTGTCTTGACGTGTGAGGTTGCTCACTTACCGAGTGAAATTCTTACGCCTTCACTCGGAAGCTGGTTTTAAAATGGCTTTCCTTCCTAATTAACAATGATGGTGTGTGTATGTATAGAATACCAAATTGCATTTGCATGGCGCCTTTCACATTGGGGGGGGCATAAATGTGTGGGTGGTGGGGAGTGGTGGGGCTGTCTTTTTTATGAGACGTTAAATCCCAGGTCGAGTCTGCCTACATCCCCGTGACTTCATTAGAAAGGAAACGCGAGTTTTCGCCCCATGTCCTGTCCCAGTGATTTTCCAGATTAAATTGATTATTCACCTCGTGGCTGTTCGTGGGACTTTGCTGTCCATTTAAATGGCTGTCGGCAGAAACAGTCACTACACTTGACAGGAAATACTCTCAGGCATTTTGAGACATTTTGACGTCTGTGAAGGGCTAAGAGTCGTCTAGAAGACGTGAAAAGTGCTATATCACATGCAAGGAGTATTATTATTAATGTCATAAAACAAATACATTATCTGCCCTTTACAGGGACTCCTGGGAAGCACTTCAATACGTCCTCTCCACATTGAAGCGTTCCTTAACAAATGCAAGGATTACAATAATAATAATCATTGCATTTGATACGGCGCCTCAACACGACTTTGAGACGTCTCAAAGCGCTTCACAGAATACACGGTAAAGTGAATTGACTGCATATTTTTTATGGGCGAAATGCGGCAACCAATTGCGCACAGCAGCCTCACCACAAACAAAAGTTGTGGATTGAAATGACCAAGTTGTTATTATTACAGTATTATTATTGATATGCAGTATTAGAAATGGAAGTTTTATCTGTCTCTTTCTCTTGTGGACTCAGTCCAGCCAACTGTTGCCAGTCTCTGAGTCTATGTAAGTGGCAGAAGGGACCCTGAGCCACAAAACATTTACGGTCTCCTCTACTCCACCATCAACAGCTCTGCACCCACATAGGAAGCTGCCAATGTTCTACTCCTTTCCCAATACCTGGATGGAATATCATTTTCCTGGTAATGTCTCTGGCTCGTGGCCAATGCTGAGTGCATGAAACCCATATGGGAATCATATGATAGGCAAAGTCAAAATTTGCTAACTCCTGTCATACTTTATACTATAAATAATATGATTATATTTATTATTATACTTTATATTAATACTAATAATAATACTAATCCTTGCATTTTGATAGAGCGCTTTTCACATCTTGTCGATGTCTCAAAGTGCTTCACAGAATATACTGTAAAGTGAATTTGTACATCTGTGGGCGAAACGCGGCAGCCAATTGCACACAGCTGCGTCTTCACAAACAGTCGTGGATTGAAATGACCGATTTTTATTATTTTGTTTTTGCTTTTGGACAGTTTATTGTTAGGCGCGTGTGTGGAGTGAGGAAAGTTGCCCAAGGTTTCTCCCTGATTTGCTGGGATTCGAACACAGGTCTCACGCTTGTAAGGCGAAGCTCTCTAACCACTGAGCTGCAGGAGCTTCACAACTTTGGCAACTGCTCACAATTCAGTTTGGAGTGTGTTTTTTTCCTCCCCGCACTGTACGTAGTGTCTTTGACCTTTCCCATTCGGCTAGTGACGACAGCGCTATTTCTTTATATCCCTGCATTATTTCTGGGGTGGCAACAGTGCGTGTATAGAGAAGTGGAGATCTTGGGACACTTTTTCAGGCGTGCAGTACCCATTGACTAATACTTAACCCAGCATTACATAGTGCTAGTTATGCATTACAGAAGCCGCGAACCATTCAGCATGCAAAGACCTTGGCTTCCCTCCAGTTTCAAGTGTAGGGGCAGCAGATCATAAAGAAAACCCTCCTCAATCTCTTCCGAAGTAGATTTTAATCAATAAACAGCAGCAAGTTGCGCTGCGGGTTTGCTCAGATGTAATGTACTGCCGACTAGTTTTAAAAAATTCCTGTGAAGAGCCCCGGAGACGTTTCGATATGGTAGAGTTGTATCTACCAATTGCAAGGATTCGTCTTATTAATATTGTTATTTTGCCCACAAGATAATAATAATAATAATCCTTGCATGTGATACAGCGCTTTTCACATCTTATCGATGTCTCAAAGCGCTTCACAGAATATACTGTAAAGTGAATTGACTGTACATTTGGGGGCGAAATGTGGCAGCCGTTTGCGCACAGCGGCGTCCCACAAACAGTCGTGGATTGAAATGATCAGTTTTTATTATTGTTTTTTTTGAGGGATTATTATTAGGCGCACGCGCGTGTGTGTGAAATAACGAAACTTGCCCAAGTTTTCGCCCTGATTTGCCTGGCTTCGAACATAAGTCTCACGCTTGTAAGGCGAGTGCTCTAACCACTGAGCTACAATCGCTACACTTTACAGTATACGTAAAGCGCTTTGAGACATCTTGAAGACGTGAAAAAGCACTGTATCAAATGCAAGGATTATTATGATTATTATGACGAGAGATTGGGAAACTCTTTACTAGGTTAGAACTTCCAGTGTACATTATTCAACTTTACTTTGATATTTCTTTCAAACAAGAAGCAATGGACATCCGTTGGAGTCAAATGCCCTCATTTTATTTTGGTTGCTGGCCACACAGAGGTGAGATCAACCCAAATCTCGACACATTTGAAGATCTGACAAACTTTACATTTGACAAACTTTGTGTGCCAACTAATTAACTTCAATGAATTCCCAGTGTATCAATTTTTTTGGGGGGTGGGGAGGGAAGGAGGGAAGGAGGAAGAGAGGGTTGGAATAGAATTGTGGCTGGATTTCTCATACCTGTAGGTGTATTTGAGTAAACGCATTTGATTAATTGCCTTTTTGTTCAGTAAAACCTTGGTCGTCTCTTTGTAAGCAAAACCTTGCTTACAAAGAGAGCCTTTGTGTGCGACGAGGAGTTTCACTGTGAGTGCGGAAATGCTCCATCGATTGCATTTCGTTGCAACTTTATCCAAAGATGTTACTTTTGGGCAGTTTTGGCACGGATTCAATTGCGCTCTTTCCTTTTCATCTACTGCAACGATAAGCAGAAAGGCTGAGAATGGGGCAGTGAGACAGTTCCCAAATCGTCAAAGATATTGTAGACAACGATGAGGTTTGGATCCGAAACGTACGGGGAAAAAACAATGTGATTATTTTCAGGAGGAAAGCCCCAATTAAATTTTTTTTAAAAAAACTATCCTTGTATTTGATACAGCGTTTACAATGTGAAATAGTTTAGAATTGCTGTGAAGTGAATTGTGTGATTTAGGCAAAACTTGGCAGCCAATTTGCGCACATCTCCATCTGTGCAGGTGTTCGGTCCCCCACTGGAACTCTTTACTCTAATCCCATTCCCTGTTCTCTCTCTCTCTCCCCCCATGGTGTCTGTGCTGGTGCTCACTCCCCTACTGGAGCTCTCTACTTTCACCCCCATTCACTGCTGTCTCTCCCAATCGTGTGTATCCTGTCTTCCGTGTCTCCTCATCATGTCTACTCTACCCCCCACTGGAACTCTTTACTCTTAAATCTCATTCTTCCCAAGCTGTCTCTCTCACCACCCCCTCCATCGTGTCTGTGCTGATGCTCACTCCCTACAGGGAATTCAGGGCTGCAGTCTCTTATTAGGGTTTGGGATCTGAGTGGATCAGGCAACCTTATAACTCATGTGAAGCCATTCCGAGATCGCAGTGGCATAGCCCCTCCCAGAGCAGGTTAATGTCATGGTTATGTGATGCGCGAAGGTTCCATGTTTCATTGTTCAGACATGGATTGGTTTCGGTTGATATCGCCTGTTTCCTGTTTGCCTCAAGTCATTTCTGCTGCTCAGGAGCAGAGTGCCCTTCTAAAGCCAACCCACCCACCCACCCGGACGCACAATCAATGTGCTCGTGAATTATCGAGATGGGTACAGTGTCTGGGAGGGAGGGAGCAAGAGTAGAGAGAGAGAAAATGAGGGAGAGGGAGAGAATCATTGTGCTGTTAGTTAGTTAGTTAGTTAGTTAGTTAGTTAGTTAGTTAGTTAGTTAGTTAGTTAGTTAGTTAGTTAGTTAGTTAGTTAGTTAGTTAGTTAGTTAGTTAGTTAGTTAGTTAGTTAGTTAGTTAGTTAGTTAGTTAGTTAGTTAGCGCTAAAACGGCAACTACAATAGTAGCAAAGTCCTAACAGCAAGGATTGTCGACCAAGGAACCAGGAGAAACCACTCTTACTTAACTAGCACTGTGAGAGCTTTGATGTCTGTCCGCCAGCAGGCAGGAGCTAGGTTTAACGTTGACTTGTGTGTGTGTGTGTGTGTGTGTGTGTGTGCATGCGTGTGGGGAGGAGGGGGCATAGTTTGGATACTAATGGGATTCGATTGTTACGAATCCCTCAGGAATCCAGTGGGTCAAATGCCTCCCCCTCCCCAGCCCCAGTTGAGTTCAGAAACACCATCGATCACACTATATGTCTCCACCACCTCCCTCACCCGAGCGAGCGAGCGAGTGAGCGAGCGGCTGCTAGGGGAAAGCACTGATTCAAAACCTGACGCAAGGCAATAAGGGGTGACTGGAGCATTTGCCTGTGGGACAGACTGACCCAGGCCTGTGGAGAGCTGGGCAGGCTGGTGACCGCACAGGTTAGAAGTAAACGCGAGCCATTGTTTTGCGGTTTAAACACAAACACACACACTCACGCGTGCCTGCCCGCGAGCACGAGCAGGCACTGAAAGAAATCTTTTGGGTTTGATTTTTTTTTCACGCTGAGATTCAATCTCTCGGCCAGGGGAAGTCCCATCCATTATTTGTGTGCACTCCAGCTTAGACAAAAGACCGGTCGCTTTGTACCTTGCAGCAAAGTAATGACCGCTACACATGAAAAGGCTGAGAACAGGCTAATGTATTTCCCACTGGAGCATGAAGTGTAAAAGCTGGCAACCGCCGAGCCCCAAAGGTGAAAATGTTAGTCAGCGCCAGGCACCGGGTAAGCCAAAGGAATTGAACCTCCGCCCGCATAGGAGGTGATCGCGTCCACCTGCAAAACACGCAGTCACTACACTTCACTGTATATCTTATCCCACCCATCAAGCACTCTGAGATGCTCTCCCTCCTGACTTGGAAGGCGCTGGAGCAAATACAAGGATTATATTATGTTACAGTCAAACTTGCTCAAGCCACCACCTCTAATCAACAACCGACCCATTACCAACCACCTGTTAGTAACAACCAGTCTTCTAGTCGTCCCAAAGCGCTTTACAGAATGTACCCACAAACAGTCGTGGATTGAGATGGCTCATTTTTTTGGGAGGGATTATTATGAGGCGTGTGGAGTAGGCAAACTTGCCCAAGGTTTCACCCTGACCCATTAGAATTGAACCCAGATCCCTCACTTGTAAGGTGAGTGCTCTAACCACTGAGCTTCACAGGATTCCACGAAGGCCAAAGACATAAAGGTCACTTAGGCTGAAGCCCCTGAGAGGTTGTTAGAGGCAGGTTGGAATGTATTATTAATGTTAACATTGAGTCTATTAATTTATCACTGTTGTTATTTCCTGGGTGTTGGCCAATGCAGAGTTTGTGGTTTGTGGAGTCCTGTGGCTCAGTGGTTAGAACACTCGCCTTACAAGTGAGAGACCTGGGTTCGATTCCTGGCAGGTCAGGGCGAAACCCGGGCAAAACCTTCGGCAGATTTCTTTACTCCACACACCTGATAATAATCCCTCAAAACAAAACCGGTCACTTCAATCCATGACTGTTTGTGGGGACGCTGCTGTGCGCAATTGTCTGCCACGTTTCGTCCACAATTGTACAGTCAATTCACGTTACAGTATGTTCTGTGAAGCACTTCGAGACGTCCAGATGGCGTGATAAGGCGTTAGATCAAATGCAAGGGTTATTATTATTTGCACACGGGATTTTGTTGGGTGGCTGTGTAGGTGGTAAGAGAAATTTGAAGCTTGGCTTGTGAATCCTCCGCTCCACCCCCGGCAGCCGTGCCTTCAGCCACTACGCCCCGAGATTCTGGAATTCCCTTCCTCACTCCCTTCGCCTCGCCCTCCTCTTTTCTCAGTTTCAGGTCCCAGATGAAGACCTTTCTCTTCGACCGCGCCTTTGGTCACCTTTCTACCCCCTGCCCCTGGCTGGGTTCTGGGATCCACTATTAAGAAGCGCTCCGAGACGCCATCCGGCGTGGAGGGCGCTATATAAATCGAAGTTGTTATTGTTGTTGTTGAACACTCTCTCCTCTGCACAGGTTACCTGCATTAACTCCGTCACAAATCAGGAGGTTTTCTTTTGGGTGTTATTTGCGCATCAGGGGATCGAATGTATGGAACATTTTACCCTCATGTGTTTAGCCTCACCAACAGGACAACGTGAATGAAAGGCCAGTGAGCTGTGTCTAATGATGGGATGAGATCAAGCCAGACAATTCAATAAGGCTCAGACAAAAGAGTTACTCAGCCCAGCTCGGTATAAATATCTGTCAGGAGAGTAATTCACTTAGAATAAGTGGTTAATCCCAGGATGTTGGCTTGAGTTCTGCTTCTCTCTCCCCCTCTCTCTCTCTCTCTCTCTCTCACTCTCTCTCACTCTCACCCCACCTCTCCCTGCCTGACGCATGCTCTAATCATTCACACACAAGTCGCTCACGGTTGCGTCTCACTCCCCAAAACCCGCTCCCTCCGCTCTGGTCAGGCAGGCCTACTCCGTCACCACGACTAGCCCACCATCAGCTTTCAGATACTTGTTCCCCCACCCCCCAGCCTTGGAGGGGAAGGGGGAGTTGGTTTGGTTGCCTCAATCCCTCCGTCAATTGTCTCGACCGAGATAGAGCTGGATTCACCCATTTTGCGTGTCCCGCAACCTTTGCCAGCCCCCATCTACATGACCTCTTTACGCCTCCCACCAGGCGGATTTGCCAACGAATGTGAATTTGATCAATTTTTAACGATGCTCGGGGACAATAAAATGCTCCACAATGAAACTAGGTCTCTCGAGATAGTATCTGATATCCCTTTGAGCAGAGGGAGGAAGCTGTAATCCATCCCTCACTGCTGATTATCTACCTCATCATCTCCACGCCAACTCGGCAAGTTCATCTCCTTGCCCGCAAGGCGTCCCACTGCCAACTACCCACTCACGTTTGAGTTTGGAATACCTGACCTGCCTCTGGTGCCATCAACCCATTAAGCAAACTCCGGTTGGGTCTGCAGTGAATCAGGGACTCTGTGGATGGTTGGCCAGGACTCGTCAATGAGACCCTTGGCTGCCTGAACTCTGTGAGCCAGATCTCTGACTGACCAGGCGGGAGGCAGACAATGATTGCCCTGGATGCTGATCACTGTCTTCATGGGGTGACTGTTCCATACTCCGCACAGCCAGAGATGTAATAATTGCCTTTGCGTTTGGTGGAGCGCCTTATCTATCACACGTCGTCGAGATGCCTCAAAGCGTCTTGCAAGATTTCACTGTGAATTGCGATCTGTCATTCCTCATGATAGATAGTGTTGGGGGGAGTGGGGAGTAGGGGTGTGGGGGGAGCAAAACTATTTTGCCCGAGAATTTGTACAACTCTGTCCAAATGGGAAACGTAAAACAATCTCCACCTCCTGTTCCCTTCTCTTGTTCCCGTGCCCTCGGCTGTGAGATGCTAATGAGATTGAGTGTGTTTTTCTGTCCACTTCCACTGCCCATGGCCTTTGTTTGTTTTTTGGTAAGTGATTCTAATCCAGATTCGATTTGCATTGATCGATTTGTATTGGTATATAGGGCAATGGCTAGCACACAGGCTGGCCTGAATACACTGCTGCATGAACTAGCACAGGCAGCAGCCGAGAAGACCATTAATAATATTAATAATAATAATAATCCTTGCATTTGATATAGCGCCTTATCACGTCTTCAAGACGTCTCAAACGGTAAAGTGAAATGACTGCGTATTTTGTGGGTGGAACGCGTCAGCCAAACGCACAAACAGTCGTGGATTGAGTGACCAATTTATTATTTTTATTTATTTAATTTTGAAGAGATTATTCCCCTCGGGAAAAATAATCTGCTCTTCGAATAACACCCTAATCACTAATAAGCAAGCATTATTATTATTATTATTATTATTACTGTTAGGTTAAACAGAGAAGCATGTGTGTGTGGACTCGGAGTAAGGAAACTTGCCCTGCCCAGGAATCAAACCTGGCTTGCGGGGCGAGTCCTCTAACCACAGAGGCACAGGGCCATTATATTAGGGTGTATTATGTTATATACCTCTGTAATGTATCCATTTGACGAGTTCATTATATGGAGCGAGATGTGCGCTTTTTGACATTGCAACACGGGAGGGAAGGGAGTGGAGACATTGGCACCAATAAAGGGGTTGCAATGGGCAACAATGGAGGTATCACAATGAGAAAACATCAGGTGCAAAATTACATGGAAATAGTTGACATGGTCCAATGTAATTATTTGCAGATTACAAGGATATAATTCTCACGAAACACCGGCTGATAAAGGATGTCAGTGTAAGATTACATCCTGATATTACAGCAACTAAACCCAGTTACCTGCCTGTTATGAGACTCTGATATTTCACATGCAAGTCAAGTTAAACCCGAGTGTCTTCCACCGTGCTGTTGGAACAAAGGCCGACATTGTTGTGAGGGCTGGTTAGATCGCGAGCCAGAAGTGTATCTGTTGCATGCTCAAAGAATCCTGGAATGTACACTGGAAACGGTGCGAGCACATTCATTGGGTGCATTTCACATTGCTTTCAATGCAAAAAAAAGTCGACATATTTTAGGCATTACCTCACCCCTCCCTTATCGATGCCTCCATCGCCACGTTTTTATCTTCACATTGAAGGTGTCTGCCCATCATCCCCTCCACCCCATTCCCCCCTGTCAACCCCTATCCCCACTTTGAGTTTAGTCGGTAAAGAAGGGACAGGTCTCAGAGATACGACCCCAAATTAAGAACTCCTGAAGCTCAGTGGTTAGA
Organism: Hydrolagus colliei; assembly: GCA_035084275.1. NCBI lineage: Eukaryota > Metazoa > Chordata > Chondrichthyes > Chimaeriformes > Chimaeridae > Hydrolagus > Hydrolagus colliei. The sequence continues at coordinate 9,332,969 of CM068753.1, forward strand.
GCATTCGCCTTACAAGTGAGAGACCTGGATTCAATTCTAGGCAGGGCGAAAACCTGGGCAAGTTTCCTTACTCCACATGCCTGATAATAATCCCTCAAAAACCCCAGTAATAAATTGGTCATTTCAAGCCACGGCTGTTTGTGGGGACGCTGCTGTGTGCAATTGGCTGCCACGTTTCACCCATACATATACGGCCAATTGACTTTACAGTATATTCTGTGAAGCGCTTTGAGATATCTAGAAGACGTGAAAAGCTCCATAGCAAATGCAAGGATTATTATTATTATTATAAATTCCACCACATTTTGGTATGAAACACTTATTTCTTGTCTTACAGCTATAAGAATTAGGCAGAATTATGCAAAACCTGCTGAGTTTGATCGTTGCTTCTTTTTAGGACGTGCGAATCACTGGCCTCCAAAAATGAAGAGTCTGAATTTAAGCTGTTATAATTTAAGTCAAATTAGAATGTAATTCAGTGACATGTCATCTTCCTCTCACAGGCTAAGATGAGATGCAATTCAATGCCTCTGATTAAATCTTGCTTCAGGCAGATTTTCTCTCTTGAACAGCTAGGGTGTATCTGGCTCCAGTATTCTCTAGTAAAAGACAATGAGAGCTAATTTGCAAGATTGCTTCATAAGAGATGCACAATTATCCGATTTCCGAAGCAAGTGGTGTCTTCGAGAATGCCTTCAACAGTATGCGTCAGGCTTTTGGGAATGAATTTGCATGGAGCGAGTCAGATGCTTTCGCGTTTGGGTCATCGCGCATTTCCCATAAAGAAATCTGTTAAGAAATACCGCAAATTAGGCTTCCCACAAGTAAAGCAACAAAGCTGCACAAGGGATTAATTGCATGGGCAATGTTGTAAGTGTGTTCCACAGGAACAGACTTGAATCTTCCATAACCCCAACTGCAAAACAAAATACTTGGGTTATTTTACTCCCAACGTTGAAAGAGTCTCGTGCTGTGCGATGTGACAGCAACGCCTAAGGATACACATACAGTAGCTTTGAATAAGAATAATTATTATTTTGCAGATTGTCCCCACAGCTCTCACTTACACCGGATCTTCCTGGCATCCCTTTGCAAAATACTCAAGCATCTTAGCACATCAGCAGAACCTCTCAAAGTGCTTCACAGACTCTCCCTCCAGCGCAGTAATAACAATAAGAAGAATCCTTGCATTTGACATGACACCCTTCACGTCTTCTGGACGTCACAAAGCGCTTCACATAATACGCTGTAAAGTGGGTTGACTGTATATTTGCGGGCGAAAGGGCAGTGGAGTGCTCAGAGGAGAGGACTGATTGTCGGAGGTGCGTTCCTTTAGACTCAACGATCAACCCACGTCGCATCTAGCTGGTCAATTTGACGTTTAGGATTCTACGAATCTACTTGAAAAGAGAAAGCGGGGAAGTTTGCTCTGCATTCCCGACCCTGCTGTGGGCAGATTGCCACATTTACGTACAAAAATACACAGTCACTACGCCTCCGAGCCATTGCCCGCGAAGCTCTGTTGTGAGGTTTGTTTCGGGGTTACAGACCGTGTTTGTGTCTCACGCTTCTGTGCTGCATGTCTCTTTAGTTTTTGAGACTTGTTCTCTCTCTCTCTCTCTCTCTGTCTCTCTGCCTCAGATCTATTTGTGAAGACCTGGAGATGGATGGCAGAGCAAGTTATTACCTGTGACATGCACGTTATTGCCAAAATTCTCAGCCTATTAATTAATGTCAGCTCCTTGCTTTGTCTTGCCTGACATTCAGTGTTTCAGGCAAAAACAGAACTGTGTGTGGAGAGAAGCTGCAGAACATCTCGCCTTAATCTGAGCCTCTCTCCCCCTCCCTTTCTCCCTCTTTCTCTCGCTCCCTCTTGCCCTCTCTTCCTCTCTCCCTTCCCGCCCCTCACCCTCCCTCTGTATCCCTCCCACCCACCTGAATCAGTGGAATACAAGTCAGGGGATCCATTAATAATAATAGTAATAATAATAATCCTTGCATTTGATATACCGTTTTTCATGTCATCTAGACGTCTCAAAGCGCTTCACAGAATGTACTATAAAGTGAATTGACTGCATATTTGTGTGTGAAACGCGGCAGCCAATTGCGCATGGCAGCGTCCCCACAAACAGTCATGGATTGAGTGACCAAACTATTATTGGGGTGTTTTATTTTATGAAGCATCATTATCCCCTAGTAAGCAATCTATCAGCCGTGTTCCTGCTTACTGCTGGGTAAACAGAGGCGTGTGAAGTAAGGAAACTTGCCCCAACATTTTGCCCTACCGGGAATCGAACCCAGGTCTCTCGTGCTCTAACCGCTGAGCTACTGAATCCATTCTTTGAGTGTGTCGGCGGCTATTGACAGTGCACAAAAGAAAAGTTGTTGTTGTGTGCGGTCATTGCTCTCATTGCTTCTCTCACAAACCCCTCAGTTCAAGGTGTTGAACAGAGCTTGCGTGGGCAGCCAGCTAATGATGCCACTTTGAACCAGCTTTGATTTTTTTTGGAGGGTGGAGGGGATGGGGGAGGGGGGGTGGGTGAGACTCATTCTGTGGAAGTCACCTTGATATAAAGCAGCCTGAGGGGTGGGAGAGAGAGAGAGAGAGAGGGAGAGACAGAGAGAGAGACAGAGAGCGAGAGAAAGCACTTGTTAGTAATCTGTGTGAATAGCCCTGTCTCTGTGAGGGAAAATATGCGTTGGGAAGCTCTAACACGTCCAGTGTGCTGACAATCCAAAATTATGGCTCCATTCAGAAGCCATTCTCTCACCAGGCTTGGGAGACAAATCACAGTTCTGGTCTAAAGGAACGTTCCAAAAGAACCTTTTTTTCTCTCTCTTTCTTTCCCTCCCTTTAATGCTTTTGTCCGTGACTAACCGCACTTTGCAGTGGGGAAGATGTCAGACAGAGAGAGAGAGAGAGAGAGAGAGAGAGAGAGAGAGGGTCGAGGCAAGAAGGCAGCCGAATTGCATGAGATCAACTTTTAGTGCGTGAGCTTTGAGCAGCCGTGAATGGCGCAGGAGGCGAATAGAGCTGGTTGATGTATCACATCCCTTCCTTTGTCAGTGAAACGCAGCACATTTCTGCTGGTTTAAGGGGCATAAAATTGGGACCAAGTGGGTGGCTAATGGGGTCCATTTTAATAATAATAATAATAATCCTTTTGTCCACAAAATACACAGTCACTTCACTTTAGAGTGCATTCACTTTAGAGGGCTCTGAGACGTCTCAACGACGCGATAAGGCGCTGTGTCAAATTCCAGGATGATTATTATTATTCTTCAGTGAGAAATCCTGTTAAGAAATAGAGCAAAATCGCACTTGGACATTGCAACGTACGAAACGGTGGCTGGCGCCACTTTGCGCCTGTCAAGGTCGCAATAGAGTCGAGGGAGATCTGACTTGTGCATTGATGAAGAACTCGCTTATTGTCTGGCACTCACGCCAGTGCCCTTCAAAACGAGTATGTGTGTTAGAGATGCTTGAAATGTTCATCAAAGTCCTGTAGCTCAGCAGTTAGAGCCCTCACTTTACAAGCGTGAGACCCGTATTTCGAATCCAGGCAGGTCAAGGCGAAACCTCGCACAAGTCTCCTTACTCCACACACGCCTAATAATAATCCGTCCTCAAAAAACCTATAATAAATTGGTCATTTTAATCCACGACTGTTTGTGGGGGACTCGGCTGTGCGCAATTGGCTGCCGCGTTTCGCCCACAAACACACAGTCAATTCACTCTACAGGATATTCTAGAAGAATCGGAGACGTGAAAAGTGCTACATAAATCAAATGCAAGGATTATTATTATGATTATTATTATCAAAGGCCTTCAAAAAACGTTGCTCAGGTGATAGAGGCTGGAAATGACCCCAAATCTTCTGTCAATGGATGGCCTGATGTATCAGTTTCTCCAAACTCCCTCTCTGAGCTTTCTAGCACTATATCCCTCAGGACAAATAAATCATCTCCGGTTATTTAATTCCCACAAAGCCAGGAGATGGTGCAGAGAGATATCAAATGATGTTTCACTAAAGCGCACAGATAAAAAGAACGGGGCACGGGTTCTGGTCAGGGGAGGGTGGGGACAGACACCGGGAAGTGTTTTCAGAAGAAATAAACAGCTGGTAGCGTACTGAATTGGGGAAAAATTCAGCCTCCATCACATCCACCCCAACCTTTGGGACTCCATCCCACAGTCCCTTTGCCTCGACCCCTCCCCTCCCCCGCCTCCTTTAAGACCAGTCTCTTTGCCCTTGCTTTTGATCACCTTCCTACTCCTACCCTCCCTGACCTCCACCCCTCCTGATCCCAACCCCCCCCCAGCTCGGGCACAAATCCTTGACTGTCCAGTCCAGCGCCTTGGGAAGTCCGTCTGACGTGAGAGGTCCTGAGTAAATATCACTTGTTGTGGTTATTGTTTGCCAGTTGGTCTCTTTGTAAGAACTGAGGAAATCTTGATTTCTAAACATATTAATTATGATTATGATTGTTAACAATGAATCCTCACGTATGATATGGCATCGATCGCGATTGTGGGGGGGACATGTCAAAGCCTTTCACGGAATTGACCATGAAGTGTAGTGACTGTGTGTTTGTACGTGAATTCAGCAGCAAGTTTCTGTCAACGGCGAAGATGTAAGTAACCGGCTTTTTCATCTGGGTGCTCAAACAATGCACCCCTCACCCTGACACACACACACACACACACACACACAGTGGGAGTATCAGCTAAAGACTGTATGAGATCAAAGTCCCATTGTAGAGCCGGAAACCCTCAAGCTTCTGACGCACAATCAAGAGTTCCGTCTTAGATTTCAAGACAGAGGTTGCTGAGAGCTGGGCTGAGAGACCTGACGAGGTTTATTGTGCACCTGAGACAGAGGGAAGGAGTGGATACACCAGGGCTAAATGTTCCACTATCGAGAGCTGCGTGGCCCCTTCACCTGAATCACAAGGGCTGACAGAGTCTAAAGTTAATAACACAATCAAAGAAAGCAGCGATGATCCTATAATAATGTATAATAAATAATAATAATAATCCTTGCATTTGATATAGCGCTTTTCACGTCTTGTAGACGTCTCAAAGCGCCTCACAGAATACACTGTAAAGTGAATTGACTGTATATTTGTGGGCGAAACGCGGCAGTCAATTGCGCACAGCAGCGTCCACACAAACAGTCGTGGATTGAAATGGCCAATTTTTATTATTTGTATATTATAAAAAATACACAGTCGGATGGATTTTTGGACGGATTATTATCAGGCGTGCGGAGTAAGCAAACTTGCCCAGGGTTTTGCCTCCCTGATCTCCCTGGATTTGAACACTGGTCTCACACGCTTGTAAGGCGAGTGCTCTAACTACTGAGCTACGGGAGCTCCACAAACTGGAACTAAACGATTGTTGCAGCAACGATCTGGCCTGCAACCCAGTGAGTGAAATTACTGGGAGACACACAGAGAGAGAGAGAGAGAGAAGGAATCGATACAGATGAAAATTTTCTGAAGCAGAAAATTCCTTCCCCCTCCCCCCACCCCCACCTCACCACCTCCCCAACCACCACCCACCCTCCTCCCACCCCAGCCCTCGCCCCCCAGCCCAGCGCAGCCCTCGGCGAGCGAAAGCAATTGCTTTTCTGGCGCTCCTTGTAACTGGAGCTTTGCACTTTAGCAGAGCTGCTACTTCATATCGATTAGGATCGCACAAGTATCAGCTGACAATAGTGTCACATTTGATTTCAAAGACGTCGCAGTAACAATGGCTTATAGTAATAACAGTTGTGCTTCCCCCCCCCTCTGGGAGGCACAGAAGCAATGCTATCTGACCGCCCCATCTCATTCCTGTTAAGCTTTTGAGGTAGCTGATGACATCTCACACACAAATGGCTTCTTTATGAGCTGCCAGTGATTGTCTGCTGTGTTGGGAATAGCCTTCGGAGCTTGTGCCACTGTGCCAAAAACTCTTATGTATTCTCCCTGTGAATCCGTCCCCCCCTGTAACCTTCCACCGAGAGTGCGAGGCTGCACCTGCTGCCTTTCACTGACTTGGTGACTTGTCTCCGCAAGGTGTATCAATGGCCTTTGTTCCACCACCTCGGCCTCGTTGGGATTCATGACCCACCGTATCAGAATATCGTAATAGTAATAATATTAATCCATGAGTTCGAACCTTGGGACGTCCTCCCAACCTGAAAGGCGCTCGACAAATGTCATTTTGCTGTGGTTGTCTTTGTATCCCGTCGATCACGTTGTTAAGGAGTCTCAAAGCGCTTCACTGGATACACTGTAAAGTGGACTGACTGTGAATTTTGTGGACGAAACGCGGCAGCCAATTGCGCACAGCAGCGTGGAGCGAGCGACCGAATGATCATCGTTTAGTTTCTTTATTTGAAGCGATTATTAAGCCCCCCCCCACCCTCCACCCACCCCCACAACAGAAAAGCGATCCGCCAATCGACTAACAACCCGGTTCCTACTTACTGCCGGGTAAACGGAGAAGCGTGTGGAGTAAGGGAACTTGCCTGAGGTCTCACTCTGTTTGAATTGAATTGAAACCCGGGTCCTTTCGCTTGCGAGGCGAGTGCTCCCAACAGTTTGCCACAGGGGCCCGCGTAGTCAGCGATAATAATAAATAATAGCCATCCTTGCATTCGATATCGTGCTTTTCACGTCTTATCAATGTCTCAAAGCGCCTCACAGGACATACTATAAAGGGAACCGCCCGTATATTTTGTGGGTGAAACGCGACAGCCAATTGCACACAGCAACGTCCCCCACAAACACTCGTGGATTCAAATGACCAATTTTGTTCGTCAGTGCGCTCACCTCGCAAGCCAGAGGATGCAGTTTCGATTCCCGTACGGGGGCGAAACCTTAGACCAGTTTCCTTACTCCGCAATTACAACGTGCCTCCGTTGCTTGGACGGGAGCGATAAATAACTTGAAATAAGACTTGGTATCAAGGCTAAGGGAATAACGAATGCGATTATCTGTACAGCTGCGTTGTTCCAGGGTTGGAGGATATATGTCGAGAGGCAGAAAATGCGTGTGTACCCCTCAACGCAAAGGGGAACCTCACCTCACACCCAAACCCCACCCCTACTCGCAGTCTTAGCTGGTGTTCATTTCTTATTCTCCCTGACCTAGGGCTGGTCTCCCTCAATGGAAAGCTAGCTATCAGCAGAATGACCACTGTCAAGGCATGCCCATTACATTACAATTGAGTTATATATCATTAGTTAATAAAGTTAAATACAACCTAGCACACAGGGAGAGTAAAGAGGGAATTAACTGCCCCTGCCAGCCGCGGTCGTTTTCTTGTGGTTACTCAATTTAGTACTTACTTTGACTGATTTGGTTTCACAGAGTGGGATTGTTCCAGCATGAATCCAGGACTGATTACAGCATCGCATAGTGTTTTATGACAACTGGTTTTGTGCGCAAAATGTCCTTTCCCCCCCCAAATCTGAATGAATTCTGCTGATCAGTAAAATAATCATTACAATCCTCACCTTTCATGAACTGACTTATCTAATAATAATAGAAATAATAATAATCCTTGTAAGGTGGGGTGACTGTGTATTTTGTTGGCGAAACTCGGCAGCCAATTTTCGCAAGTCAGCATCCCACGATCGTTCGTGGATTGAGTGATCAGGCACATTTTTTCAATGAAGGAAAGCACTCCCATTAACTACTGGGTAAACATAGGAGTGTGTGCGTGTGGAGTAAGGAAACTAGCTTAAGGCTGTACCTTAGTGGAGTGACTGTGTGTTTTGTGATTGAACGCAGCAGCCACACATGGAGGGATTCATTAATTTTACTTGGCGGGGATGGGGAGTGGGGTTGGGCGGTGGGGGGAGAGAGACAATAGACACCAGGGCAGTGTAACTTCCTTCTCTTTCCCAATAGACGCCACGGAAACCTTCAATGCTTGACCTGAAGAACAAGCAGACGGGACCTGGGTGTACAAGCTCTTGTTCGAACATATAAATAGGGATGAGCAGGGAGCCTGCCGAGGGCATCTGTTTCATCTGCTCGTGAAAGAGGTTAGTAATAAGCCTGGGGAGGGCCGTGTCCCCATTGTGTGAGTGAGCTGCTATTTGCATGCAATAAATACACAGTTCGTCCTTTCACCAACTAAAGGACGTCGTGCATTAATTGGTGCATTTCCGTCGCCTGTTGTTTCGCTGGTTTTGTCTCCTCTGGGTTGCCAAGTGACCATTGAATCAATCAAGTCTGAGCAATTCTTCTCCCCTTGCCTCAGCCCCTCTCACCACCCAACCATCCACACCCCCCCACATTCCCTCGTCACAAATTCTCTAAGCATCAATGCTAGATATAGCCAGCAAAATAAAATCCATGGCACATCTTAGTGTCACACAGAGTGGTTCTGCTTGACGATGGTTGACCTGTGTTCGTTCAGTGTATAACAAGGCTTGAATTTCTCTCTGGTAATTGAATTAAATTTGAATTAAACCAAACACAAACAAAAACTACCATTTATACACATACATATATAAGCGCACACATACGTAATAGTAGAATCACAATTGCCATTGCATTTGATATACCGGCTATGGAATATAACATTGTGGAGATGCCACAAAGCACTTCACGGGATATAGTATAAGTATATTTATATTTATAGTATATTTATATACCCATAAATATACATGTCTATTTATATACATATATTTAAATATACACACACGCACTCACACGCACACTTACACATGTAGACACAGACTACCAGAAAATTGCTGGCAGACATGTAATCCAGAAAAAGAAGCAAAAATGAGTTAACATGAAATAAGTCTTAAAAGCAATACAGCCTTTGGGGAGCCCAGGTGTGTTGTGAACATGAGGATAAGACAATGAGACCAAGGATTACAAAGACGCTACAAACAGTGTTCAAATGTTGCTCGCTTGTCAAAATTGGTTACTCGTTGACATATTAATTGGCTTAGGTGTGAATGAAAGTGTGTGCTGTATAAAATATAAATATAAATATATATATATATAACAGGCGGAGGGGTTTCACCTGGCTGTTAAACACATCAGCTCTCTGAATATGAAAGGGTTTAACACTGTTCAAAAAGAGAAGGCAGTTTTTCTCTCCCAGTGTCCTGGCCGACAATTCTCCAGATAAATTGGCCATTAACCTCATGGGTGTCTGCGGGCATCTAGAGGACTTTGTGGAGTCCTGTAGCTCAGTGGCTAGAGCATTCGGCTTGGCTGGTCAGGGAGAAACCTTGGGCAGGTTTCCTTACTCCACACAGACATGCGCCTAATAATAATCTCTATAGATCATTCAATCCACGACTGTTTGTGGGACACTACTGTGCGCAATTGACTGCCGCGTTTTGCCCACGTATATACAGCCAATTCACTTAACGGTATATTCTGTGAAGCTCTTTGAGACGTCTAGAAGATGCGAAATACAATATCAAATGCAAGGATTACTATTGTTTTTATTATCATCACTTGGTTTAAATTAGCCACTGCATTTGTCTACAAAACGCACAGTCACTGTACTTTCCAGTAAATCCTGTGAAGCACTTTGAGACATCCTACCCATCTGAAAGGACTGGTACCAAATGCGAAGATTATTATGATTAGTATTATTATTAGGAAGGCAAGCTGTTTGTGTAGGATATAAATACCGCCTCGTTTTATAAAAAATACTATTGGGTGGGGGGGAGAGGAAAGAAAACTTCTGAGGTTTGCCAAGTGTTTTAACAGATCAAGGAGAGAAGAATTGCAGTAACTCTACACATAATTCCAGCACTTACTATTGTGCTCGCGATGTTACAGCAAAATGATAAAATGATAGGTTGCCGCACTCTAAGAACACAACAGGTTTAGCGCTCGGCTGGGCGTATCATTGTCTCTGGCTGCGGGAAAGCGCTGTGTGCTGGGCAGGAAACCAATGTATCTTGTCTTGACTTGTTCTCCTCCAACGTGTTTCGGATTTCAAAACGATATCAGTGTAATTACAGGAACATAGGAACAGGAGGAGGCCAATTAGGCCCTCCAGCCTGTTCCGCTATTCTATAAGTGGAGTCCTGTAGCTCAGTGGTTAGGTCTCACGCGTGTAAGGCGAGTGCTCTATGTTCGAATCTAGGCAGGTTAGGGCGAAACCTTGGGCAAGTTTTGTTACTCCACACTTACAAGTGCCTAATAATAATCCCTCAAAAAAAATACAATATACAATATTGGTCATTTCAATTCACGGCTGTTTGTGGGATCGCTGCTGTGCGCAATTGGCTGCTGCGTTTCGCCCACAAGTGTACAGTCAATTTGCTTTACAGTATATTCTGTGAACTGCTTTGAGACATCTAGAAGACGTGAAAAGCGCTATATCAAATGCAAGGATTCTTCTTCTTCATTATTTTTTATCTCTATTCGTGTCTCTTCAGCAAAAGACCAATGGTTTAGAGCTTAAGTTGGAAACCACAGAAGCGCGTAAGGTCTAGACTAAATGGATTAAACTTGGACCAGATTTCAAGAAACACAATCAAAGGGCATGTGAATTACTGTGCAAATGCCTCTCATATTTCTCTCTCTTCCCTCTAAATCTGAAAGCATTAAACAAAAGTTCCTTAATGCCTTTCAGGTTTGCAAAGACAGATACTGTGTTGTTGGGAACAAGTTGGCGGCTTCATCTGTCGTGCCTTACCTGGGCTGGCAACGTGCCTTTGGCTTAGAAATCAACAAGCTTTCAATAGCTGATCTCTACACTGCGCCAGCTGTTATTAACTGGCTCCGTTTCTGTAGTTTTGGGTACAAACGTTAATAGCGTCCGGCCCCTTGTAGCTATAACAATGACTGGTCTCTCTTTAGCGAGGCTCAAAAAGGCATCAGGTGAAAGTCTCCTGGTCTCCGGAGGAGGAGAACACTCAAAGTTCATGAACCTGCTCAACCCAGATCGGCAGCAACACACTCACTCAAGTCCCTGGGTCAGAAGGTTGATTTGGGTTAAAGGTCCTCATCGAGGGGCTGTAGGAGATCGGAGCCAAACCATGGCTTCACATCTCCTGAGGCGCTGAGAACCAACAATCCAATGCTACAACTCAAAGAGTTCCACTTGGCCCAACTTGCCCTTGTTGGCTGTCTGTATAGAGCTCTCTCTATATAGCCCAGTTGTCTGTCTGTCTTTCCCCAGTTCCTGTCTCTCATTTGCAGACATGTCATTTGCAGGATTTCCTTTTGAAACTAAAAGATGTTCGGCCTTAACCACAGTTCCAGATGAGGTGAGCCATGTCCTAATAATGACCCTCTGTTTAAAATGAATCTCTCCTGATCTCTCCCTTTACTTGATTGTTGATAAGCTGGAATCTGTGCCCAGCCTGTGTTGAAATCTTACCTACCCTGTTCGCTCTCTGGCCTGTTTTAGACCCCAAAGCCAGGTAAAGGCAATGGGCGAGACATGTTTAGAATACTTGCCTAACAAGCATGAGACCTGTGTTCAGGCAGATCAGGGCGAAACCTTGGGCAAGTTTCCTTACTCCACACGACTAATAATAATCTGTCCCAAAAAACCCACAATAATAAAAATTGGTCATTTTCAATCCACAAATGATTGTGGGGACACTGCTGTGCACTATTAGCTGCCGCGTTTCACCCACAGTAAAGAGGGTGTAAAGAGGGTCTTCAGGAAAGAGACCTGTCTTTTGCTCTGTCTCCCGTTAACTCTCCCTCTGTCTTTCTGTCTCTTGCTCTGTGTGTGTGTGTGTCTCCCTGTCTCCCTAACTCCCCAACTGCTAAACTGGGGATCTTCCCATCAGAGTATCAAACTCTTTGCCAAATGAGTGCCAGCATGGTTTGGCCTTGACCACACTCCTTGGCTTATTCTGTGCTAACTGTGAAACAGTGGCTCACGCTCCACAAACCAGCAACAGGGAGAGGCAATAGGGGTATTTAAAAGGAAGGTGGATAGATATGTGGTAAGGGACGGTTTAAGGGTTTGGAGAAAAGGCAGAGAAATGGGATTAAGAGATCTGCTGTTATCTCATAAGCGTGTGGAGTAGTCTCGACGGCCTGAACGTTAATCTGTTCCTGTGATTACCGCCCTAGTTAAAGAAACACTTCCCTCCCTCATCACTCCTGCATGTCTCCTTGTGGATCAATAAGGGAACAGTAAAGAGACCTGGATTGTCTCACCTTCTGCCTCAGGAGCTTAACATGCGCGCAGACAAAGGTGGGGGAGGAATAGAGCATGGAAAGCCAACTGTCTACACGCACACAGCACTCGCCTTTGGTCAATCCATCAGGCTGACGAGAAGCTAATCTGCTTTCAACTCCTGAGCCAGGAAAACTCTGCCCGCATCCCGTTGATTTACTTTCAAGACGAAGCCGAGTGCAAGCTGGGACCCGGGATGTGAAACGGGTAAGGCGAGTGCCTCTAACCACCGAGCTGCAGGACTCCCATCACTGAGCTACAGAATAATGTACGTGTGTGTTCAGCATATCTCATTCATTCAAAACAAAAGGTACGGCCAAGGGGATATGTGTTATAATAATCCTTTAATTCAAATTCATTTGATTATCTTGCATTTGGCACAGCACCCTAACCCTCGTCGAACGTTTCAGAGTGCCTCACACGACTTCACCGTCAAGTGTGGTGACTGTGCAGTTACAAAGCTGTTTTTTGCACTGTTTTGAGCTCCTCTTTTTGGCTCCGACAATGGGGCTGGAGAGGAGTGGATGGTGGAGGGCTAGTGGGGTTACCTAACATTGGACACTGGTCCTATCTCTGGTCACCTCTCGCTCTCTCTCCCACTCTCGCAGACTCTCTCTCTCTCTCACTTTATCTCAATCATTCAAGTAGTCATGTATATATTGTGGAGCTCCTGAGCTTAGTGGTTAGAGCACTTGTCTTCCAAGCTGGGGAGACCAAGCTGGAAAATCCAGGCAGGTCAGGGCGAAACCTTGGGCAAGTTTCCTTACTCCACACGCCTAATAATAATTCGTCCAAACAAAACCACAATAATAAAATTGATCATTTCAATCCACGATTGTTTGTGGGGACACTGCTGTGCGCAATTGACTGCCACGATTCGCCCACAAATATACAATCAATTCACTTTACATTGAATTGACTTTACAGTATATTCTGCGAAGCGCTTTGGGACGTCGATAAGATGTGAAAAGTGCCATATCAAATGCAAGGATTCTTCTTCTTATTATTATTATATATGCTGTTGTCAAACTCCTGGTATATTGATAGATAGTTACTCCATGTTACATTAAATCCCGCGAAGCGTATTGAGACATCCTGCCAACATGAAAGTCACTGGTACCAAAGATATGGATTGTTATTAATAATCCCTCTGAAAACAAATTTAACAAAATAATAATTCGGTCACTTCAATCCACGGCTGTCTGTGGGAACGCTGTCGCCGTGTTTCACCAACAAAAATAAGCAGGTCAATTCACTTTGCAGTACATTCTGTGAAGCGCTTAGAGGCGGTCTTGGAGATGTGATAAGGCGCTGCGTCAAACGCAAAGATTATTACTATTATCGATAATAATATGATATACTATATAAAAAAATATATTTAAAGATACACGAGGCTGAGGGACTGGGCTGTTGTGTCGAGGTGTCGCTCGCCCTGTGAATCAATCAGAATCCAAGTGTGTGACGGACAGGTTGTGGATTCCGTGGGCTGGCTCGCTCTCAGATCACTCGTGTGATATTCCTGAGGCTGCAGCGGGTGGAATGTGATCTGTGCAATTTCACTGGACGCGCTGCGATGGACGTCGTCTCTGGGAGATGACAAACCTGGGGAAATAATGGGAGCCGGGATTGGCACTAAAAGCTTCCCGCAATCTGTTACGCCAATTTTTCTCTCTCTCACACTGGGAAATCCTGCGCTGTTCAGCCCAGCCTGGTTAAGTGCGAGACCACTGACTCCGAGAGAGAGAGAGAGAGAGAGAGAGAGAATCTCTGCTTTGTGTCAGCCACTGATCTGCTGCCATCACTCCTCTATAACAGCCAAGTATGATTATGGCCTGCGATCTCCGTAGCCTGGGTCATTTGTTCGGAGGTCTCCGAATTCCACCTTGTCCAAAACAGCCTGTGAGGCTGTTTTAATGCCTTCAACCGATTGGAATCGGGGCAAATTTCACCCACCAAATACCAAATCCTTCGCCGACTTTCCGCAGGTTATAATCACTGGATTACTCAGCGCACGGCTGCTTGTGGGAGGCTGCTGAGTGCAACTCGCTGCCGCGTTTCGCCCTCAGAATGAGCACACAGTCACTCCGCTCCTCAATAGATTCCTTGAAGAGCATTGAAACGTCTCAACGACCTGATAAGACGCGGTACGAAATGCTAGGATTATTATTATTATTATTATCACCGTTATTAAAATTGGCAAACCCGGTCTGAATGTGGGACCCGCCAATCCTGCATATATAATAATAATAATCCTTGCATTCGATGTCGTGATTTTCATCTCTTATCGACGTCTCAAAGCACTTCACAGAACATACTGTAAAATGAATTGACTGTATATTTGTGGGCAAAACGCAGCAGCCAATTGCATCCCCACAAACAGTCGTGGATTGAAATGACCAATTTTTATGATTGTGTTAATAATTATTGGGTTGGGTGGTGGGGGTTGGTTGAGGGATTATTATCAGTGTGTGTGGAATAAGGAAACTTGCCCAAGGTTTCGTCCTGATTTGCCTGGATTCGATCACAGGTCTTACAGTTGTAATACGAGTTCTCGACCCACTGAGCTGCGGGAGCTCCAGAAACGCAATATTGATGGGAAGGAAACACGCCCTCTGAATAAAGACAGAATTCTGGAATAACGATTTGTCCTGTGACAGTTGGCTGAGACCGGGTGGAATTTTGGAGGGGTCTGGAGAGAAGAGGAGAGGGAGAAAGGAAAGGAGATTAGAGAGGAGAGAGAGGAAAGGGGGGAGGAGAGGGAAGAGGTGATTTGACTGGTGTACAAAACAATTTGCCTCTTCTACTTCTCTCCGCCAAATCTCCCTGAGACTTTAGACTTTCGGGACAAAAGCCGGGGCTGGACAGTTTAGTTGTTTGACGGTGAAAGTTTTGCCAACATGTCGTCGCGACTCCTTCAACAGCCTGGCAACCCTTTCTCCAAAGAGTTTGGGGCGAGCGTTTCTGTAGCAACATTCTTTGCATAAAAGAGATGTCACAGTGTGGCAGACTGATGCAAGAACAATCTATCATTGGGTCGTTACCCCTCCCCTCCCCTCCCCCACCTTCCTTCCTGCCTCCGCCCCCCCCTCCCCCCTCACACCCCACCTCCCCACGTCCAATCAGAATGACAAGTCTCGACTGTTTTGCGCTATTTTGCACCCCCCCCCCCCCGTCCTCCCTCACCCTGTTATATTTACACATCACCTTGTTAAACTCTGCGTGCATCACACCCTGTTGCCTTGCCCTCCCTTGCTGAGAGGGTGAACGAGTGACTGAGCACAAGTCAGTCGGGGCTTGCCTTATCTGGAGGCTATGCAGTTCTGACCCGTCCGCGCCTGCAGAAACACACCCGAGTCGCTTTGGTTGGAGGGGTGGGTGGGGTGAAGGGGGCGGGAGGTTCTTGAAATATGCTCGATTCCATGATTAGACGTTTCGTCTTAGTGCGAATTATGCATTCCGTCCGCTCTCGTCAACTCGATTTTATTCAGATAGGAGGAGGATCGAATTGGAGACCGTTTATTTGACAGCCTTAGCTGGACGCCAGGTTGAAGGGTTAATCAGGCCACTCTGTAGTCCAAAGACAGAAATTGGCGTTCCGCGGTTGGCAGAAAAATTTGAAGGGAAAAATAATCAGCATCAAAACTGCAAGAGATTAGTCTTTAGCGAGATACGTACGCCTTGTCCTGACTTGTTTGAAAGTCTGCAGGTTATGAGATTGATGATCGCCCCGTGTGTACAGAGGAGACAAACGCTTCGCTTTGTAGCAAGTGATGTGGTGTCAGGAATCCTTCGGACGCAATGGTACGTCCTTTGGGCGAGACGTTAAACCGAGGCCCCTGCTGTGCCTGTCCGGGCGGGGGCTAAAGATCCCACTGCACTAAGACAAGGTGGGGAATTCCCTTGGCAAAAACAGATGCGGACACTCAATCCACGGTTGCTTGTGGAGGACGCTGCTGTGCGCAATTGGCTGCCGCGTTTCGCCCCATAAATATACAGTCAAGTCACTTTACAGTAATATACTGGGAAGCGCTTTCAGACGTCTAGAGAACGTGGTCAGGCGCTGTATCAAATGCAAGGATTATTATTATTATTGACTCGAGAGCAATGACATGTGAAGCGCTTCGAGATGTGGCAGCATTAATTAAGGTGGTTTAGTGAATGCGAGGCTTATTGTTGATGTAGCTATCAGCCAAGCGAGACAGAACTTCCATTTCAAACAATATCTCACACTGGTAGAGCATCTTTCATACGAAGGATAACATCTCAGAGTGTTTCGCAGAGACAGGGAGTGAACGGTGCGGTCGGGAGGGACGAGAGTGGGGAAACATGATTGAAAAGGCAGGACTTTAGGAGGCTGGAGTCAGCAAACAATTACAATCCAATCTCTCTTTCCTCTCTTTACTCTTTGTTTAAAGGGGTCAGATGGTATTATACACATTGACATAACCTGTACCCAACGCTTATCAAACAACAGAGCTTCCGATTTATTATAATGTGGACTACGGGCTGAAATCTACCCCACCACGGTCTTTATTCTGTGGCCTCCGCCCACACACAAAAAACCAGCCACTGTGTCGACTAATTACTTTGAAACCTTTTGACTTTATAGGTCCTATAAATAGCCCGAGTCTTTCTTCTTCCACGGAGGCAGATTGGAGAGCTGAGAACTGGAATCCTCCCTCCTCCAAGTGGCGGCTAGTTTGCGTCGAGTGTGTTGTGTGTGCGAGGTATTAGCTAAGTCAGCGGTTTAGATCCCCCTCTGCTTTTTTGACTAACGTGCTTTGACGCTGGCATAATCTACCGCTTGTTTTGTTAGCCCCGGATCTCGGTGATCTAATACGGCGGGGATTTTAAAGGCTGATAGACAGATGAGCATTGTGCCATTGAATATAGCACAAGAATATTAGATTCTACCAGTGCTGTAAAGTGCTGAAAGCTGCTTGTGTGTGTGTGTTGTGTTGGTGGCGATATATTGTTGAATTCTCCACGATCTTTGACAAAAGGTGTGGGGTGGGGTGCTGGTGGGGGAGTGCGTGTGTGGAGGGGATGGGTGGGTGGGGGTTGGCAGCGTTAAACCAGCCACTGTTTAGATAGATAGCAGCTCCGTCTATTATCTGTGGGAATCAGACAGTGAGCACAGGGCGAGTTTATACAGTCGCAGTCTAAAGCAAGGGAGTGACGGAATCAATCTGACACTTTCACAATATGAAGCATTATCCACCAGCGCACACAGCATATTTGCTGGTCCCAATCTCGCCGCTTAAATGACTGACGTACGCGAGAAGCAATTTCCCAGAGGAAAAAAAAATCCTCTCTCTCTCTTTCAAAGGGATACACGTGTGACTTGTTAATTCTGATTATGAATTCAAACCAATATTTTTTTAAAAATAGTGTGAGCCTGACCTCCTTTCAGATTTTTTTTGCATTTTAACCAATCTTTATATTCACACACACACACACACACAAATACACACACAGACACATACTCAGGGGCACACAAATACACACACAGAGACATATATACACATCAACGGAAATACAGACATAAACACAAATACACATATGCAAATACACCCACAGAGTCACAGAAATATATACGCACAGGCACAGAACTACACACAAACATATACACACAGTCACAGAAATACATACACACACACAAATACACTCACACACAGACACACACACACACACAGATAGATACTCATACACACCTAATCAAAGAAGTATGTCGAGTTGTTTGGACACATCTAACTTTTCGGATCTGAACTTCCTCAGCTCCCTCTGTTTATCAGTCAGCCATTTTTAAAGTTTGTGAATTCCTTCGTATCTATTACAAGTAAATCACACCTTTAATGCCTGTTTTTTTTTGAGAAAAGTACGGGTTATAGAGTTATACAAGCAGAAACAAGTATAAATAAAATTCATATAAAAATAGTCTCTTACAAAATATATTCTCTTAACCTATGTTTTTTTCCCCCACCTAATGGGGTTTGTCTGGGTATCAGAGCTTCGAAATTCCACTTAGTCTCAGCCGGTGAAATCCACAAATTCCGTTCAGCATTACCTACATAATAATAATCCTTGTATTTGATTTAGTGCCTTATTACATCGTTGAGATGTCTCAAAGCGCTTCACAGGATACACTGTACACTGTAGTGACTGTGTCTTTTGTGGGCGAAATACGGCAGCCAATTGTGCACAGCAGTGTCCCACAAACAGTTGTGGATTGAGTGATCAAATTTTTCTTTAATGGGATTATTAACCCCAGAAAATAATCTTCCAATCGACTAACAACCGGGTTCCTACTTCGTGCAAGGTAAACAGAGGCGTGTGGAGTAAGGAAACTTGCCTATGGCTTTGCCCCAGCTGGGAATCGAACCCGGGACCTCTCGCTTGCCTGGCGAGCGTTCTCACCAGTACGCTAAGGTGACTCCGCATACCGCCCTTGGTAACGATGGCCTTTCACCAAAGGCCTAATGCTGAACGGAATGACCGCCCCCACCTAAAAAGAGCTTCAAAGTTCAAGAGGTTCCGGAAGAATTGGGGGTCACCTCTTATTAAAACGTTTGGAGACAGATTATAAAACCAAGTGATTTTCCAGACTAAAACCAGGTGGAATTTTGTGGCCTCAAACCGGATATTCTAACAAGTCCGAATGATAATTAGTGGAAAGGTTTGCAGTGGCAGAGGTGGGGGGTGGGGGGGGGGGGGGGGTGGAGTGAGGGGGTGGTGGTTGGAGAGGGGGTATTACAGCAGTTCCCACTGCAAACGGTTTGTTCTTCTTCCAGACAACAAACTAACAGCAGAAAGATTTACACACACAAAAAAAAAGACTCGCTTTTTATCAGGAGAAAACCTCGCTCGCTCGCTCGCTCACGCTCATGTGTGAGAACACAATTCTTCTTTCTCTGAACAAACTCCTATTATACACGGCCCAACAATCCCAGTCCTCTCTCTCTCTATCCCCGACAGAAATCACCTCGGCAAGAAAGTCATCTCTCTCTCTCTCTCTCTCTCTGTGGAATTGTCCCAAATGTCAGTCAAAAGTTGTTGTTTCTTTTCAAAATAAATTAATATTAGTTTTTTTTTCCTCCTCTCTAAATATATTGTTAAATATTGCCATTACTATTTATTTCATGTACAGTCAAGCTTTGTATCCAAATGACACACATCCCCCTCCTTCCTCCCTCCCTCGCTCGCTCCCTCCCTCCCCTATCCACCATGGTGTTCTTAACAGCTGCGGAAGAACGCGGCAAAAGCAGGGAAATCAATGTCTGTGAGAAATAGGAAGCAATGAGGCTTGATGTAACCCTGTAGTGACTTCCAACTGGCAAAAGAAATGAAGGCTTTTCACCAACACACAGATTTAAATCTGCATAATCCACACTCAAAGGCAGAACACTACAAGGCAGTTTGTCAGCCTCTGTCCTCTTTATAGTCTGTATTTAAAGGCTTGGAGGGGGTGGGGGTGGTGGTGGGGGAGGAGAGGGAGGGAGGGTGGGGGCAGGGAGGGAAGGGGAGGGAGGTCCGGAGGGAGGAGAGGGAGGGAGGGTGGGTGGGGGAGAGGGAAGGGGGGTCCGGAAGGAGGGAGGGGAGTTTGGAGGCAGAGGGGAGAAGGGAGCGGATTTCGCTCCCCCATCCCACACTCTTCAAGCCAAGTTTCCTGCCCTGGGCTATTATGACCAGTTTTCCTCTCCGGATTTACTTCTCCAGCCCTTGCGTCAAGTGAAACGTTGGTTCGAAGTCTTGGGGATTTTGCGATACTGTGCAGTTTTAGGGGATTTGTTCGTTCGTTCGTTCGCTTGTTTCTTTTCCTTTGTAAATCCATTCGAACTCCCAAAAGACGTGGCCATGTTTTATCATGGAATTGGTTCGTAGGGCGACGGGATGGTTGGGGTGCGCGGGGGTGTGTGTGTGGAGAGGGGCCAACTCTCGTCCATCCCTCCGTCCATCCGTCAGTCAGTCAGGTTGAGACACTTGTGCAAACAGTGTGCAATCAGTCTCTCCCCCACCTCCCACCGCCCTCCCAAATTTAAGTGAAGGTTGTGAGACTCTCTCAAGCCATGGTGGTGGAGGGGGGGGGTGAGGGGGGTGGTAGTGGTAGTAGGGCTGGGGGGAGAGGGGGAGTGGGGGGGCTGGTGGATGGGAGGGAGAGAGAGCGAAGGCTTCACTCTCACTTACAAGTGTAGACTTCAGTCCTTTCGCTACAGGTGTTGCACTTGACGTAACAGCACCAGTGAAACTTGCAGTTACACTGCCATATCCTGGAGTACTGGTGAGTGTTGTAGCCACGGCCACAGCACATGGATTCACAGCTGTTGTTCTGCAGCAGCGTCTTGTTGCACATCCTGCCCTGCGTCCCCACGCTGCCAGTGATGGGGTCCTCCTCACAGTAGTTGGGGGACCTCTCGATGTACACCAAGTCAGTGCCCATGGGCTTGCGGTAGGACAGGGGCTTCTTGATCTTCAGGAAGGTCGGCCTCTTGTTGCGGTTGGTCTTGACGGGCTCCACTTGTACGGCCTCGTTGTATTTGTCCTTGAGGAGGTAGCCCAGCTCCCGGAACTTGGGGAGTGTGGTCCAACAGGTTTTGGTGGTGCAGGAACCCGAGACGCCGTGACACTTGCACTCCAACGGCATGTTCCTCTCCAGGATCTGGGTGGAGATGGAGAGAGAGAGAGAGAGAGAGTAAAACACGAGGAAACTTACCACCACAATAACAACAACGACAACTTTGATCATCTCACCCAGGAGAGAGAGAGAGAGAGAGTCCAAGAGCCCTTCAGCCTTTCCAAACCCAAAGCAAACCAAATTTAACTTTAATCACGATCGAGCCACCGCAAAGTGCCGGTGGGTTTAATAAGAATAATAATCCTCGCACTTGATATAGCGCTTTTCTCACATCTTCTAGACTGTGTCTCAAAATGCTTCACGGAATATACCGCAAAGTAAACTGAATGTATATTTGTGGGCGAGACGCGGCAGCCAAATGCGCACAGCAGCGTCCCCCCACAAACAGTCGCGGATTGAAACGACCAATGTATTGTATTTTTTTTGGAGGGATTATTATTAGGCGTGGTGTGTGTGTGTGTGTGTGTGTGTGTGTGTGTGGAGTCAGGAAACTTGCCCAAGGTTTCGCCCTGACCTGCCTGGATTCGAACATAGGTCTCCCCAGCTTGGTCGTCTGCCCAGCTTGCATGACAAGTGCTCTAACCACTGAGCCACCGGAGCTCCAACGGATGGGGGTGGGGTACGGGGAAGGGGAGTGGCGGGGAAATGGGAATGTGGATGGTGGGGGGAGGAAGCGGACATCTTTACCTTACGGCCAGCTTCGTTGTTGTGTAGGTTCATCAGCGTCCTGGCGTTCTGCTTGATCTCTCTGGCATCCACAAAGACCTTGGAGAATCCAATGCCGTACCTGATGTCGGCCGAGCAGCCCCCCCATTTCCAGCCCTCCTTCTGGTTGTAGCCGCCTTGCTTCTCCTCGTCGCAGCCGCAGTCCCCCAGCTTGCCCTGCGTGCAGGCGGCGGTGATGGCGTGGGCCACACCGGCTGCGATGATCGCGTAGGTGAAAGCTGCTTCCCTGCTCCCTGCCACCGCAACCACAGACACAACCATCAGTGCCCGCTCACACACACAGCAACCAACCCCCTGACTGAGGCTGCTCACTCTCATCCCAATCCCCCCCTCCCAACCCCCCCCCCCCCCCACCCCCCCCCCCCCCTCCCGACCCACCAGGCCCTCTCCCTTACCGCACACCAGAGAAATACCGGGCAACAACTATATTCATGTTCATAATAATGGTAATAATAATAATAATGGTAAGAATAGTGATCCTTATAGAAGACGTCTGGGAGTCGTGCAAAGCTCTATATCAATTGCGAGAATTATTGTTACGCATTTGGTAGATGTCTCAAAGCGCTTCACAGACTAGACTGTAAAGTGGAGTGACTGTACACTTTGTGGGTGAATCGCGCTCAGCGGTGCCCCACAAACAGCCGCGGATCGGAGGGAAGCGAGGGACCCAAGATCTTTTGATGTATGGAGGGGAAAAAATGGACGCGAGCTTTGAAACATATCCCATCTCCCCTCGCTCAAAACGTATGTTAATTTACAACCCCAACAAAGGCCATTTGAATTTGGGTGAAGTCATTTCAATTCAGCGAGAATAGTAATTGTTATAATTTCAATTAGCGAGAATATTGTGTTTGTCAAAAAATATAATTACCCCCCCCCCCCCCCCCCCCCCTTCGAGAGCAGGTCGCAGTGACATCGTACAGGAAACTGGGGAAGTTTTGAAACTTCAGGCAATGAGTTATTGAGTTATATCACAACATCAGATTATATCAGTGATTTTATCATTGATTTTTTAAGTCAAACAATCACCTTTCACTGTTGAAGTTTGACAGAAACCTGCGGAAAGTATCTGTGATCCAACCTGCTCTGGGAGCTAATTCCACTTTGAGCCACGCGAATGACGTTTTAGATCTTTTACGGTTTGAAAACGTTTCTTGTTGACAAGTTTCACCCACAAAATATGCAGCCAAATTAATTCACTTTCAAACGTTTGATTCTGTGCGCGGAATGTATAGTCGAGTCACTTTTGTTAATCTTACACTCTTGAAACTTTTGTTTAATGTTTTCAGCCACAAAATACACAAAGGCAAATTAACTCACTTCAGAGTACGCATTGTGTGAAGAGCTTCGAGACGTCTCGACACCGTGAAGGTGCCATAATAATAATAATAATAAGATAGTAATAATCCTTGCATTTGATATGGTGGTTTTCACATCTTCTAGGCGTCTCAAAGCGCTTCGCGGAATATACAGTACTGTATAGAGTGAATTGACTGTATATTTGTGGGCGTAAACCGGTTGCTAAACATCCCTCAAAACAGAGCAATAATAAATGGGACATTTCAATCCGCGACTGTTTGTGGGGACGCTGCTGTAACACAGCAGCGTCCCCACAAACAGTCGCGGATTGAAATGTCCCATTTATTATTGCTCTGTTTTGAGGGATGTTTAGCAGGCGTGCGTGTGTGTGTGTGTGTGTGTGGAGACAGGAAACCTGCCCTGACCCGCCGGGAATCGAACCCAGGCGGCCTCGCTTGCAAGCCGAGGGCTCTAGCCACTGAGCCACACAGGAGCTCCACAAATGGCAAACGCGATGTAGTCACCTTGGGGAAAGTGACAGGAATTCTGACCTGCCTGAGCGCAGCAACTTACGGTTTGCGCCTCCTGACCCTGACACTAACCCGCCTGGGAACTCAGGGCTCGGCTGTTTATGGTGAGCGCTACACCTTCTCTTCACTTTGAAGTCCGAAGTTGATAAAGTAAACCGCGATAATTCACCCCCCCCCCCCCCCCTCACCCACTCCCACCTCCGCCCCCCATAAAGTCAACAGTGCTCCCAGCAGTTTCCAAAGCACAGATAAGTGCTGTCATTGACAGTGATTTTATTAAGCTCCACGGCGGAAATGCAGATAAAAAGTGTGTGTTGTAACTTGGAAACGCCACTCTGTTTGGGGTTAGGGTTTGAGCTGCAGGGAAGCTGGTTATATGGGCTCTGGGTTAAAGGGGGGAGGGGGGAGGGGGGGGGTGATAAAGAAGGGGTTAAATTTCCCTGTTTGTCAGCTGCGGGGTGGGCAGGGGTGTGTGTGTGAAGATTAGCTATTTCCCTAAATATTCACCCCTTGAGTGACTTACACCAACAGTAGTGTGTAGTGTTATGTGTGTGTGTGTATTTATGTGTATTAGATTTCCCCCTATGATATCAAATCTCACACACCCACTGGAAAAAAATAAAATAATTTAGTCACTCAATCCACCCGCGGGGACCCTGCTGTGCGCGCGATTGGCTGCCGCGAAATACACAGTCCAGTTCATTCGCTTGGCTCATTGAAGACGTCTCAAAGCGCTTCACAGGATACACAGCAAAGTGTAGTGACCGTGTATCGCGGAATGTACCGTAAAGTGAACCTATCGTTTATCTTCCGGGCGAAACGCGGCAGCCAATTTGTGACTGCAGCGTCCTCGCAATCGTTGGTGGATTCAAAAGGGAGCAAGTTACTATCGTGCTACAGGACTCCGCAATGCATCGAGCCGGGTGACTGGAGATTAACAAGGGCGGGGCGGGTGACACACGTACGCTGCGAGGTGTACAGCGACCGTGTGTTCTGTGGGTGAGACCTTACCCACGAGGAGTTCCTTGCCAAACACCGTCCTCTCGCCCAGCGCTGAGCAGTTCCAGCGACCGTAACGGAACTGGAACTGACACTCGTTGATGCCCAGCTGAGCTCCCTCCCCGATGACAATGATGGCATCCGGGCGGCTTTGGCAGATCGCTCTCTGGCGCGGAGCTAAGCCTGGGATCTTACTGCAGATAATATTGGCTCCCAGAGCCACCACCGAGGAGAAGCCACTGCAGGGGAGAGAGAGAGAGAGAGAGAGAGAGAGAGATACAGGACATTCAGATTAGAGACACACACACACACACAGACACAGACTGGTAGGCAGACACACACATAAACATAGACACATACCACACATATACAGTACTGATAGACACACACACACACACAGACATACGCAATCACTCGCCTTACGAGCGTGAGACCTGGGTTCAAACCTAGCCAGGTCAGGGCGAAACCTTAGGCAAGTTTGCTTACTCTACACACACACAGACACACAGACACCATCACCCACACACACACACATACGCCTGATAATAATCCCTCAAAAAAATAATAAATTGGTCATTTCAATCCAGTGTGTGGGGGGGGGGGGGGGGGGGGAGACGCTGCCGTGTGCAATCGGCTGCCGCGTTTCAACAACAACAACAACTTTGATTTATATCGCGCCCTCCACGCCGGACGGAGTTTCGTCCGCAAATACACAGTCAATTCACTTTACAGTACAGTATATTCTGTGAGGCGCCTTAAGACGCCTGTCAGGTGTGATAAGGCGCTGTCCCAAGCGCAAGGAATGTCATTGTTATTCGACAGCGCGAGTTTCCGCCGTGTGAAAAGCGCAACATACGGGCGAGGAGATGGATAGCGAATGCTTGCGTTACAAATGCGCAGAGCTGGGTTAACGTGAATCCGACGCGCACTTTTGAGTATGTGAGTGAGTGAGTGAGTGAGTGAGTGAGGGAGGGAGGGAGGGAGCGAGGGAGGGAGGGAGGGAGGGAGGGAGGGAGGGAGGGAGGGAGGGAGGGAGGGAGGGAGGGAGAGGGACTTTCACCTTAAACCCGTTGCATTATTATTATGAATGATTATTATTTGTGTTATTTAGCGAACAGGTTAACGTAATAAAACGCTCTCTCTCTCACACACACACACACACACACACACAGGGAGGGGAGCAGATTTCTCGGACACATAACAAACAGACAGATACACACAGACACAGAGAGACACACACACAGACACACACACAGGGACACAGACTCTAGGGACAAGCGAATTCAGTGCTAACTGTATAACATCCATTTGTGGGTTTGGCTGTTGAGGGACGTAAGCCCCTGTGTCTCTGTCTGTCTGTCTGTCTGTCTGTCTGTCTGTCTCCTCTCCCCTTGTCTGTATGGAGGTATACAAAACTATCTGTGTGTGTCTTGGGGTCACCGTTTCTCTCTGTCTCCCTCTCTCTGTCACTTTGTGTGTGTGTGTGTGTGTGGCTTTCTCTCTGTCTCTCTTGTCTATGCCTCTCTCTCTCTCTCTCTGTGTATCTCTGTGTGTATATCTCTCTCTGTTCTGTTTATATGACTCAGTCTCCCTGAGTCTGTCCTCCTCTCTATGTCTCTACAAGTGACTCTGTCTCTCTGTCTACCTTTTCCCTCCCTGTCTCTCTCTCTCTCTCTCTCACTCTGTCTCTTTATGTTTCTCTGTCCCTGTCTGTGTCTGTCTCTCAGGCTCACTCCATGACTCTGTCTGTCTCTCTCTGTCTCTGTGTGTGTCTCTTTGTGTGTGTGTGTGTCTCTTGTGTCTCACTCACTGTCCCTCTCTGGATCTAACCATCACAGTTACGCGGAATAAGCCTTGTTAAGTTATATCACAGCGAATGGCAGGGAATAGAGACAGAGATGGGAGCCACACAGCGAGTCTCCAGCGAAACTACTCTCACTACTCTGTCACTCTCACTCCTTCACTCATTCTCACTCCCTCTCACTCCCTCTCCCCCTCACTCACTCATTCCCACCCACTCTCTTTCACTCTCCCTCACTCTCACCCCCCCCCCCCCCCCCCCATCCCTTTCTCTCACTCAATTCTCATCCACTCTCCCTCACTTCTCTTATACTCCCTCACTCACTCATTCTCACTCCACTCTCACCCACTCTCTCACTCACTCATTCTCACCCAGGCTCACTCGCTCTCACACTCTCTCTGTCACTGCCTCTGTCACTCTCTCTGCTACCCTCTCTCTTACTCTCACTCACTCACTCACTCACTCACTCACTCACTCACTCACTCCTACTACCCTCATTCTCTCACTCACTCATCCTCACCCACACACTCTCACTCACTCTCTCACTCCCACCCTCATTCTCTCACTCACTCACTCATTCGTTCTCACCCACACTCTCTCTGTCACTCTCTCTCTCTCTCTGTCACTTACCCTATCTTTAGGTAAACGATTCCCACACAGAGGAAGATGTGAAATAGCCAACGTCTGTTTTTTCGATTCATCCTGTCGGCAGTTTACAGTGTGAACAGTGCAATTCTCTCCCTCTCACACGTATGTGAGTGGCTGTGTGTGTGTGTGTGTGTCTGTCTGTCTGTTAATTTGTTTCCTTTCCCTCCACAGGTAAAGCAAAACTATATTCCTGCTTATGTGTGTGCGTGTGTGTGTATCCCCTGTGTCTGTGTGTGTGTGGCTCTGCTTGCGAGTGTGTCTGTGTATCACAATATGTCTCTCTCTGTGTGTATCTCTCTGTGTGTATCTGTGTGTGAGCGTCTCTCCTGTGTGTGTATGTCTGTGTGTGAGTATGTGTGTGTATCTGTGTATATCTCTCTGTGTGTGAATGTGGCTGTGTGTATCTCTCTCTGCGTGTGTATATATCTCTGTGTCTGCGTTGTATCTGTGTGTGTGAGAGTGTTGTGTCTGTGTGTATCTGTTGTGTGAGTGAATGTGTCTGTGTGATATCTCTGTGTGAGTGTGTCTGCGTGTGTGTCCACTTTCAAAGAGCTGTGATGTTGTAAAAAAAACCCTAAACTGTGAATCGATAAGTCACACACTCTCTCTCCCTCTGTCCCTCTCTCTTTCTCTCTCTCCCTCTCTCTCACAGATTACCCATCATCTGTAAGCGTGTCACACACACACACACATACAGACAGACAGACACTTAGCAAAGGGTTGCAAATAGGAGGAAACTGTCCTTTTTTAAGCACAGTGATCTCAGTCATTCAACACAATGCGCTCTCTCTCTCTCTGTTCTCTCTCTCGCCCAAGTTCCTATCTATCTAATCTATTTGGGCGTGTTCGCTAACACAGTGTGAGACACACACATACATACCTTTCACACACACACACACTCTCTCTCTCTCTCATTCACTCTTTCTCTCTCTCTCCCATTCACGCTCTCACTCTTTCTCTCCCTCTTATTCTCCCTCTCACTTTGTCACTCATACACTCACCCATTCACTCTGTCTCGTTCACTTTTCTCTCACTCACTCACTCACTCACTCACTTTCTCTCCCATTCACACTCTCTCGCGGTCTCTCTCTCTCTCACACACACATACACACATTCTCATTCACACTCACTCACACTCATTCACTTTCTCTCACTCTCACTCACCTTATTTCACTCTCATTCACTCACCCACTCTCTCTCACTCATTATCATTCACTCATTCCCATTCACTCACTCTTCACTGACTCACTCACTCACTAATTCTCTCTCCCACTGTCTCTCACCCACCTCCCCCCACTAACCCCCTAAGTCGGGACATGCCTGTCTGTGTGTGATGGGTATCGTATAGCCTGTTATCTAACGAATTTAGAGGCTAATTAAATCTTTATATGGGTGAACAACATTCTGGGCTGGGGGTTCAGTGAGAGGTTGAAAAATGACTACAATTATCTGGCAGTGTGACACTTTATTTTCATACAATCAAGTTTGAAAAATACATATTTTTGGAACTAAAAAATAAATCCTCAATTTATCAGCTTCTTTTTAACCTTTGATATAAATCAATCTTTAAACGAAACCTTTTATGTATGTCTCTCTCACTCACTCACTCAGACACACACTCACACAGTGATCAAGACTGTCTTGTGTTAGATTTTAACACACACAGAGAGAGAATGAGTGAGAACGAGAGAAGGGGAAGGGGGTGGTGGTGAGGGGGGGGGGGGGGGGGGTGTGTGGAGATGGCTATTGAATGTGGCTTAAATAAAATGAGTCGCTGAAATCCTGGCGATGTGTTGACAGCTTTCATTCCATTGAACGTTTTGTGCGTTGGATAGTCAGTCAGTCAGTTTGTGAGGCAGTCAGGGCTGCCAGTGCTGAATGGTTATGATAATGCATTACCTTTACTGTGTGTGTGAGAGACACACACAGACATATATAGACAGACAGACAGACAGACAGACAGACAGACAGACAGACAGACAGACAGACAGATAGATAGATAGATAGATAGATAGATAGATGGGGAGGGAGATAGATGGGGAGGGAGATAGATGGGGAGGGAGATAGATGGGGAGGGAGATAGATAGTGAAAGGGAGAGAGAATGATAGATAGGGATAGTGAGAGAGATAGAGATATGGGTGTGTGTTTGGTTGAGAGAGGGTCAATAGACTGGGAGGGATGGAGGCATATGTGTAGGTAATAATAATAATAATCCTTGCATTTGATACAGCGCCTTATCATGTCTTCGAGACGTCTCCAAACACTAAATGTTACAGATGCGGAGGGAGGGAATGAGGGAGGGAGGGAGGGAGGGAGGGAGGGAGGGAAATATAGAGGCCACAGCCCCCGCCCCCCCGCCCCCCCCCCCCCCCACAGTGTGAATAAACCTCTCACTAAATTGTCTCTCCAAGGCTGGGATTATTGATGGTCAGTGTGACTGTGCTATCCCTCATTCAGCGCTGGGACACTCTGTAAAGCAACCTGTCATTAGACAACAAAACAGAGAGGAGTTGAATATTTATATATATTTAAAACGCGCTCTAAGTCCTGCCTCTGAATAGAAACTCGACTGAATGCTAGCCGGAGAGAGAGGGAAAGAGAGAGAGAGAGAGAGAGAGAAAGAGATTAGTCTGATGGAGCTCCCCCTCAGATAATACAATGTGTGTTTCCTGCCGCAATAATTCTAGTCAATTGCCTAAAATAAAACGGTCAAATCAAATGCAAGAATGACATATTTTTAAATGTATTGCATTATTTTTATCATTATGATTATCATTAAATTGATCGCAATTTCTTTTAAGCCCAGGTGGGATGCGCGGAATTCTCAGTTTGTTTTGGATTTAGCAACCAAATTATTATCAATGATAACTTTAACAACAACCGCGATCACGCCTTTTTAATCAATGAATTATTATTTGGCTTTGTACTCACGACGGTTTGCGGGGGACGCCGCTGCGCGCAATTGGCTGCCGTGTTGGGCCCACAAATAGACGGTCAATTTATTTTACAGTATATTCCGTGAAGCGCTTTGAGACGTCAATAAGATGTGAAAAGCCGCTCTTATCAAATGTAAGGATTATTATTATTATTATTATCTCAGATAAGAACTATCTCAGTTCTCTGTCGCGATGTAAATGTGGTTTATTTTACTGATTCATTAGGAGGACATGACCCTCACAGTGAGTCAGGCTGTACACCGTGCTGAACACACACTCGCCTAGCTGTTGTGTATTGTAAGTGCCACCAATATACAGTCAATTCACTTTACAGTATATTCCGTGAAACGCTTTGAGACACATTCTAAAACAGCAGTTCTCAACCAGGGGTACATGGAAGTACAAAATTACTTCCAGGGGTTACAGGTGGCGGTACATTGATTTATTTAGCTCTCTTATTCAGCGTTTTATAGCCTTCCAAGTTGTATATTTAATTGTTATTCCCCTCGTTATTTTGTTATATAAGAAAAGCTTGGTCATAAAATGCAAGTGGAATCAGTGGGGGGGCGGGGGGGCGGTGTGTGTGTGTGTGTGGTTGGGTGGGGGGGGTACACGATAATGTTGAAAATGATCAAGGGGCAGATTACTGAAAAGGGTTGAGAACCACTGGTCTAGAAGACGTGAAAAGCGTTGCATCAAAATCCAATAAATGATTGGATCCTGTGATGCTTTGACTATAATACGTGGCCAATAAAATTGGTCACTCACTCCACGGCTGTTTGTGAGACATTGCTGCTCTCCATTAGCTGACGCATTTCGTCCACAAAAACCCAGTCACTCGCCCCACTTTACAAATGCCTACCCTGTGAAGCGCTTCGGGACGTCCCGGCAACGTGAAAAAGCAGCTGCGTCAATGGCAGGGATTACTGGTAGTATTGATTGAAAATGGTCATTGGAAGAGAATTGGTGTCGAGTCAAGAATGGAACGCACGGATCAATGAGCCAGATCAATGAGGACGTGTTTTGCGGACAGTGTAGTTAACACCGGTTCGTGAGGCAGCCCTGACAAATCACTGCCTCACTCAGCCCCGCTGTCCTGTGGTGATACTACTGTCTCGTTGCTGCTTGTTTTGGCAGAGAGCCCATTCTTTTTGACATATGCATTCCCACGTCTCGCGGTTGGGTGTAGACGAGGTAACAGATGAGGACAATGCGGACACCAGTGATGCCAATTCAACCACTAACCGGGGCCTTACTTAACCTGGTGGAAGCCAGGCTGACATTTAACAGGGATGACCGAGAATTTAGAGACCTTTCCTATACAAAGCACCTGTGAAGTTTCGCCCACAAAACACACACATAATAATAATATACAATCCTTGCATTTTGATATGGCACTTTTCACATTTTCTAGACTGCGTCTCAAAACGCTTCACAGGATTTACTGTAAAGTGAATTGACTGTATATTTGCGGGCGAAACGTGGCAGCCAATTGCGCACAGCAGCGTCCCCCACAAACAGTCGTGGATTGAAATGAATAATTTTATTATTGTGGATTTTTTGGAGGGGTTATTATTAGGTGTGTGTGTGGAGTAAGGAAACTTGCCCAAGGTTTCGCCCTGACCTGCCTGGATTCGACACACAGATCTCACGCTTGTAAGGCGAGTGCTCTAACCACTGATATACATATAGTATATCACGTGAAGCTCTGTGAGAAGTCTCAACGAATTGATAAGACATTGCATCAAATGCATGGCATTATTATTGTTGTTCTTCTTATTACTGTATTATTAATGTACTCATCAGTGCGTGGGCTGGCACTGCTTCCCGTATTATTATTCCAGGCTGTTTGAGGGACGCTGCTGTGTGCAAGCTGTCTGCTTGTGTTTGTGCGTTTGTTCTGCAGAACGCATTTCACAGAAAATCCCTGCAAAGCTGTTGGAGGCATTTTGCGGAGGTGATAAGGGGGGGCTGTAACAAATGCGAAGGATTATTATTCCTGTAGTACATTATTAGTGCAGTGTGCAGCATGTAAACCGAACAATGGTCTCCTCGCTATCGATTATCAGAGTGTTCAGCCCCTAGGCCTGTCCAATCTCTACTTGCCTATCATCCCTGTTAACCTGAGGGCCCTCCGCTCTGATAACAATTATCAGCTCGCAGCTGGATCAAACCTTCTCCCTCTTTACACACGTTTCATTCAGTAGCTCACGCACTATGTAATACTCCCACTTCTGTCCAGCTTCTTAGGCTGCGGAGAGCTCAGTGCTGTCCCTACGTGATCTGCCGAACAACACTTTAACCTTAACTCAAGTCGCTCACAAAACACACAGCCAATAACTCACTTTGCAGTGTAGGCTGTGAAGTGCTTTGAGAAGGTGTGATAAGGATCCACGTTGAATGCAAGCATTATTAGTATTATTAGTAGTATTGGTAGTAAATTTGCGCCTGTCATTTCTGGTAATCAAAGTATTCGCTTATTTTAAAGCTTTTCTTTTAATCTCTGAAATCTCAAACTTTGTTCCTCTCCCTCCTCTCTCCCACCCACTCAGGCTTGCAGTTAACTCTAAGTAACAATAACAAAATGACACCTGTGCAGCCCCTTCCACGTCAGGAGGACGTCACTAGCAGTTTTGAGATGTCCTCCCGGCCTGAAAGGCGCTGTATGAATTGAAATAAATCGAACAAATTGATGGCTGTTTGCGGGGACGCTACTGCGTGCAGTCGGCTGCCGCGTTTCGCCCACGAAATGTACAGTCACTACACTTTCCAGTATATTTGCGGAGTCCGGCAGCTCAGTGGTTAGAGCACTCGCCTTACAAGAGCGAGACCTGTGTTTCGGAGCCAGCAAGGTGAAACCTTGAGCAAGTTTCCTCCACACGCACACATGCCTAATAATAATCCGTTCCCCCCCCCCCCCCAACAACAATAAATTGGTCACTTCAATCCACAACTGTTGGGGGGGGGGGACGCCGCTGTGCACAATTGGCTGCCGACTTTCTCCCCAAAAATATATAGTCAACACACTTCACGGTGTATTCGGTGAAGCGCTTTGAGACGTCTCGAAGATACGCGACAAGGTGCCTTATCAAACGCACAATTTATTGTTCAATTATGCCGTCGATCGCACTTTAATCGTCGGCAATCAGAAGACTCTGGCAAGTACATTGGCCACATCAACATGCTCTGGATGCTGGACACACAATGTTAGTGATTTGAACCTCAGCCCAGGCTACAATATCTAACGTACACCCATACGTTAGAAATTACATGCACTCTTGTTATTCCGATTATTTTCCACATCACACCCCCCCACACCCACCCCAACCACCCCTCCCTTTCTTTGTCTGTTTCCTCTCATTATCTCCTCTGCCCCACCCACCGCCTACAGCTGCCAGTGTGTCTGCCCTTCCCTCAAGTTCACTATAGCCCATGATATCATGTGCGTGATTGTTGCTTTATTATTATTATTATTATTATTATTATTGATATTATCATTTTCCGGTGGCAATAATCCCTGTTTATGGGGGACACTGACGTGCGCAGTTGGCTGCCGTGCATCCCTACACAAAACAAACACGCTCACACTCGCTTCGCTGGGTATTCTGTGAGCTCCTGTAGCTCAGTGGTTAGAGCACTTGCCTTACAAGCGTGAGACCTGTGTTCAAATCCAGGTAGATCAGGGTGAAATCTTGGGCAAGTTTCCTCACTCCGCACATTCATACACACACACACACACACACACACACCTAATAATAATCCGTCCCCCAAAATACCACAGTAATAAAATTGGTCATTTCAATCCACGACTGTTTGTGGGAACGCTGCTGTGCGCAATTGGCTGCCGCGTTTCGCCCACAAATATACAGTCAATTCACTTTACAGTATATTCTGTGAAGCGCTTTGAGATGTCGATAGGATGCGAAAAGCGCGAGATCAAAATGCATGGAAATGGCGAGGTGCTGTATTAAATGGAAGGATTTTGATCATTATTATTATATTCAATGTAAGTGTTGGTATGATAACAAGGACATCCCATTAGGGAGTTTTGCTGACAGATAATCCTTTGTTTGGCATCTGGGACATGGGTTACAATCTGGTAACATTGCCTTCCGCTCCGTTGCATCACAGAGGACATTTGACCTCGGGCGGGTCAATGATTGTTGGAATTATCAGACTCGGATAATCATTGAGAGTCTGCAATGAACCCTCTCTGCTGTATCTGTCTCTGCCCACCTTCAATCCCTCAAAACTAAAGACAAACAGGGCTCAACCCTAACCCTGCCTGCGATGATAATATTATTCTCGCAGCGGTTCACAAACGCAGGCTGCCTTAACCCTTTGTATCGACCTTGCCGCAAGCCGCCCATTCAGGCTGGGATTGTGACCGGGGCTGGAGAGGAAACGGGATTAAACACTTGAAGAGGGGCTGGGTGGTGGGGGGTGGGGGACACAGTGGAAAGAAAAGGGCCCAAGGTTTCAGGGCACCAGAAGGTATTTCTGGTTGTGGATTGAATTAACCAATTTTATTGTTGCGTTTTTTTAGGCAGGGCTTATTGTGTGTGTGTGTGTGTGTGGAGCAAGGAAATTTGCCCAAGATTTCACCTTGAACTGCCTGGATTTGAAACACAGGTCTCACGCTTGTAAGGCGAGTGCTCTAACCACTGAGCTACAGGACTCCACATCTTTTTGCTGTAGATATGTGTGTGTGTGTGTGTGTGCTGAAGTCGATAGATTGTGCCGTGAATCGCGGTTAACCATCCAGGCGCGTTTATATCCAGGTTTAACCTGGATGCAGGGGCGAGGGTAAAGTGAGCTGCCTGGTGAGGGACTGGGGTGATTAATCACTGCTCTCGATGTGCGTGGACAGTCACCTAATGACCACTGCTGACAGACGCCAGCATATATTGTACTTAGCCTTTTGATTCAGGTCACTCTCCCAGGGTCATTGAGGCTGCTTTTAACCCCTTCAAAGCCGGCCACTCCATCCCGCCCCCCCATCCCCGCCACTCCCCAACCCTCCAAAAATGGGGGAAAATAGAAGCAAATGTGATGTGTTTAGTAATCAGAAGTTTCCCTTCCGATGAATGGAGTCAGAATATTTAGGAATTCATAAGAATAATTATAATAATCCTTGCATTTATCACATCGTTGTGACGTCTTCAAGCACTTCACGGAATATAGGATGTAGGAGGGGATGGGCTGTGTATTTTGTGTTTGAAATGCGGCAGCCAACTGCGCACAGCAATGTCTCACAAACAGAGTGACCTAATAACCCTTAGTATTTTAATAATAATCATAATCTTGCATTTTGATATAGCGCTTTTCACGTCTTCTAGACGTCTCAAAGCGCTTCACAGAATATACCGTAAAGTGAATTGACTGTATATTTGTGGGTGAAATGCGGCAGCCAATCGCGCACAACAGCCTCCCCACAAACAGTTGTGGATGAAAAAATTACCAATTTATTATAGATTTTATTTTTGAGGGATTATTATTAAGCATGTGTGTGTGGAGTAAGGAAACTTGCCCAAGGTTTCGCCCTGACCTGCCTGGATTCGAACACAGGTCTCTGGACTTGTCGTGAAGCTCCTGTGGCTCAGTGGTTAGAGCACTTGTCTTGCAAGCTGGGGAGACTTGTGTTCGAATCCAGGCAGGTCAGGGCGAAACCTTGGGCAAATTTCCTTACTCCACACACAAGCCTAATAATAATCCGTCCAAAAAAAACCACAATAATAAAATTATTCATTTCAATCCACGACTGTTTGTGGGGGATGCTGCCGTGCGCCATTGGTTGCCGCAATTTGCCCACAAATATAACAGTCAGTTCACTTTACAGTATTATTGTTGTAAGGCGAGTGCTCTACACTGAGCTACAGGTCTCCACATTGGAAATAAACCTCGTTCCCCTAAAGTGATCCGCCCGCCAATCGACTATGTAACTGGGTTCCTACTTAATGCTCGGCGAACAGAGGTGTGTAGAGTCAGGAAACTTGCCTAAGGTTTCGTCCCCCCAGGGAATCGAACGCGGGTCTTTTTGCTTGCGAGACGAGTGCGCTTGATCACTTAACGTAATTCATTCAGTAAAGATCATTTGCAGTGGCAAAGAGAGAAAGCGTGAGACAGGCAGGAGGAGGGAGGGAGGAGAGCGAGGGGCAGAATAATCTTCCGAATAACGTGGATTTTTTTCCTTTGCCTGTAATGAGTTGCAGGGAGTAGTGGATTGAGCTGTTTATAGACAGGAGGGGGGAGGAGGGAGGGAGGGAGTGAAGGAGGGAGGGGGGGTTGCGTTTGGGTTTGACACTTGCATTGTTACCTTGAAAGGCACCGAGTTATCACAGCTGATCCAATGAGTCAAGGATTTCTTCTAACAGTCATTGTTCGAACGATTCATCTCCCAGCCCATCCCCTTCCTCACTAGCGACTTGTCACCAGAAATGTGTCTGTCTATCTTGGGGGGGGGGGACGGTGGGGTGGAGGGGAAAGGGGGGGTGGGTGTGGAGGGGGGGTTCACCAATGATTTTCTTGATCGGGTCATTTCCTTTTGGAAACATGACAAAGATTTGGTGAGGCATTGAGAGACAGAGAAAGACACAGAGAGAGGGAGAGAGAGGTGGGGGGGGGTGGGGTGGGGGTGGGGGGGTCAGGCTTCCCCTGCTTGGGCCCAGCCACTGGCTCCATGTCTCTTTGGTACCATCTCATCCTGTAGCTCAGTGGTTAGAGCGCTCGCCTTACAAGTGTGAGACTTGTGCTTCGAATCCAGGCAGGTCAGGACAAAACGTTGGGCAAGTTTCCTTACTCCACACGCACACGCCTAATAATAATCCCTCAAAAAAAGATCTCTACAATAAATTGGTCATTTCAATCTACATCTGTTTTTGTGCGGACGCTGCTAAGCGCAATTGGCTGTCGCATTTCACCCACAAAGTATACAGTCAATTCACTCTACAGTATACTCTGAGAAGGGCTTCGAGACACAGTCTAGAAGACGTGAAAAGCGCTACATTAAAATGCAAGGATTATTATTATTATTATTATGTTCTCTGTCGGAGCCTTAAGTCGAGGTGGGGTCCCATGTCCCTATCTCTTTTCTCTTTCGGGAAATGCGAGCCAGATTTTCTGGGCAAATTGCACTGGCACTCACTGGGACTCGAAGAGAATAATGTCTTTCTGTATCCTGCCTGTATCACCCAGGCCATTTGTTAACTGTCTGGCAATGACTCAATGTGAAACGACAAGACAGACCTCAGCTGATTTTTTTTTGTATTTGAAGGTGGTGGTGGCAGTGGGAGGAGGGAGAGTGGGTGGTGGTGTTACTGTAAAAGGTTGCGACTGAGTGGAAAAGCGCTTGTGTTTTCTTGAACTCGCCCGTTGAACTTCAACGCAAACTTCTTAGAAATACCAGACAATTGAAGGGTTTATGAGACTATTTTTAAGCGTTGAATATTTTTAAGCGGTAAAGGAAATATGTACATACACACACACTCACACACATATACACATATACACTCACACATACACACACGCACAGAAACACACACGCATGCACACATGCACACACATGCACACACTCACACACACACATTTCCTCAGCTTCCAAACCAAAGCCAAGGTGAGAGCTTTCCGCAAGTCAACGCCGTCTAAACGGTTCAGAAAAAGATGCTGAAAGCGAGGTGGAATTTCAAGCCTTTTAATGTACTATCCAGCCACCCACTTTGTGCTTGGAATACAGTCAAGATTCAGTCCCCGACGCCACTCCCTTCTGGGAGCTAATAGCTTGTTGCTATCTCTCCCAGCGAAGACATGAGTAACCGATTTACAATGACCTGGGATAAATAATAGAGGAAATGATGGCGATTGACGTGATGGGGGGAAAGAGGAAGGGGGTGGGGGGTAGGGCTGAAAAAAGGGCAGCTGCCACAGTGCAATATATGTGTGTGTGTGTGCATGAGAATGTGTATGTATTTGTGTGTGTATATGAATGTGTCTGTGAAGGTGCGTGAGCATGTAAGTGTGCGTATATGTGTAGGAGTATGTGTATGTGTGTATATCTGTGTGTGTGGGGGTGGTGGGGAAGTATGTATGTGTATGTATGTGTGTGTGCGGGAGTGAGTGTACGTGTGTGGGAGCGTGTGTGAGGGTATGTGCGCGTGTGCGTATGTATGTGTGTGCGGGAGTGTGTTTAGACAGTAAAAACCCCTTTATCTGGCACCCTCGGGACCTGGCCAATGCCGGTTAAAGCGCCTGCTGGATATTCAGCCGAAAACGCAAAAAAAAGTTTTTTTTTCAATGCATTTTTCCGGATAAATTCCGGTTAATTGAATGCGGACTTTTTTTTGTGATGCCGGTTATACGGAAGTTACGGTTGATCGGGTGCTGGATAAATGGGCTTTTACTGTATGTCTGTATGTGTGTGTGTGCAGGAGTATGCGCGCGTGTGTGTGTGAGTGTGCGGGAGGGTGTGCATGAGTGTGCGGGAGTGTGTGTATATGTGTGTGTTTGGGGTGTGTGTGTGAGGTGGAGGGGGGGCGGGGAGAGGGGGTGGGAGTGTGTCAAACACGGTAATCATTGCACTGCGGAGGGAGTTTGCTTGAAGTCCGCTCCTCAGGTGTTGGACTTTGGCCACTATTGTTTCCAGTTTGCTTCCTCATTGAAATAAATGTGAATGTGTGAACAGCAGGAGGCCCGAGTGTTGGCTTTGCCAGGACATACAAGTGACTGTAACTCACTCAAATCACAAGGGGAGACAGTAGCCAGAAGCCAGAGGAATTAACAAGAGTCTGTGCCACAGTTATAAAGTTCCTGCTCTGTCGGTCGGCCTCGTTTGATTTACAACACACACCGTCTGTTTGTAATAATAATAGCAATCATCCCTGCAATTGATATCGCACCTTATCACGTTGTTAAGGAGTCTCGAAACACTTCACAGGACACAGTGTAAGAGTGAATTGATTGTTTTGTGTTGGCAATTCTGGTGGCAGCCAATTGCGCACGGCAGTGGTGGATGAAATCGATTGAAATTCCCCCATCTCGCTTTACCTCATTTCTCATGAAATACACGTTTAATTTCCCTGTTCAACATTGTTATGCTCTTGGCTTCAACAACAGCATTTAGTAAAATTTTCCGTGACTAAACACAACAGACCTGCTCAATCCACCTGTATTTTCGGTGAGCTGTACCACCCACCCTCTATTAGAAGGCCAGCACCTCAGTGGTTAGTGCTCACCTCACAAGCGAGAGGATCTGGGTTTGATTCCCGGGTGAGGAGAAGATTTCAGGAAAGTCTTAATAGCGTGATAAAGCACTCTATCAAAGGATTATTATATTATAAAGGTGTGGACAGGGGAGTGTGTGTGTGTGCGCGAGAGGGTCGGGGGTGGGGAGGTTTAAGGGGCTGAGAGACAGAGTCTGTAAATGCAAATGTATCTTCAAAGTCCCCCCAAATTCACACACAACAGACGAGTTAAATAAAAAAAACAGCGGCTCCTCGCTCGAATCTTTCCGTTGGTTTCTGTGGCCGGGATTAATGCTGGATTGTGAGCTTTGCTATCTATGGCACTGACCTAACGCTGCGCTGTGTGATTGTTATAAAAGTCTTTGCTGACTCCATGCCTTTCAAACAGTGTGCGCTTCACCGATTCTATCTCTGCATCAACTGGAAATATGTGAGAAGCGGATTGTGGTTGTGATTTTTCTTGCATGGTGGGGTGGGGGGGTGTGCTGTGGTGGTTGGGTGGGTGGGCGAGGAAGGGAAAAAAAAACTTTGAACAGCTTTGCTCTAATCATTAACTTTTTAGAGGCGATACGCGAAGCGAACAGCGCAGTTTCATGTTGGTTGTATAATAATAATAATCCTTGCATTTGATATAGAGCTTTTCATGTCTTATTGAAGTCTCAAAGCGCTTCACAGAGTATACTGTAAAGTGAATTGACTGCACATTTGTGAGCATAATGTAAAAAATGTAAAGGATTCCTCTTTCACCTACCACCCGCACCCCTACCCCACACACAAACACGCACAAAAAAGCACCAGAACATATCACAAAATCTAAGTTCAACTGTGTTTCAAATGAGCAACATTTTCGTTCAAATCCGGTTCACTAATTAACACATGGGTGCAAATCCGTACACTTTCGCATTGATTTGAATCAATTCGGAATAACGGATGGTCTTTTCACGAGGGGTTTGGGTGGGGGGAAGGTGGAAAGGACGCAGCGGAGGGGGCGGGGATGGGGTGACAGAGGGCAGGGGAGAGGACAAGTGGTCAAAGGAGGGAATTCATTAGATTAAAATAATGCTGTCTTTATATTTGCTCTCTCTTCCCACCCCACCCCCCCCCCATCCCCACCTCCCTACTTCTTCGAAATAAAAATTAACACAATGAAACCCTTTCTGACCTTGGGAGCGCTTGACAACTTCTGCTTTGCTCAGTTGGACACAAACAAAAAAAAGGGGGGGTGGGGTAGGGTTTAGCACAATGGTAAATTACTTTTCAGTTTCTCCTCATTTATAACCGAGCGGAAGTTCCTTTGAAGCGCATTCTTGGGAGACAGCACCTGGTCACTACAGGTGTAAGATCATGGTAATCGCTGGCAAGCACCGGTGATCAAAGGCAGCCCACAACGCAACCCAACCCAACATGACACAAACCAAAACTCAAACCAGACACAATGGATGGGAAAGCAACAATGGCGTTCAAAATCACACCGTCCGATCTGCTGGTAGAGCTGGACAATTACAGGAACGGAGGTGGATTTTGGCAACGTAGCTCAACTCTACCCCCTGGAGGTGAACAATTTTTTTTTGGAGTGGGGAGTCTGAGATATTTTGGCTTCTGACTTTGAACAATAATCTTTGCATTTGATATAGCGGCTTTTCACGTCTTATCGACGCCTCAAAGCGCTTCACAGAATATACTGTGAAAGGAATTGACTGGATATCTGTGGGCGAAACGCGGCAGCCGATTGAACAAACTTACTGGGCGGAATCATATCGATGATGGTAATCGGAACGATCCTTGCATTTCCTTCTAAGGGCCTGATCGCGTCTCGCGGTTTGCCTCGCAGCGCTTCACAGGGTGTACTGTACCGTAAAGTGAGATGGCCGCGTATATTGTGGGCGAAAGGCGGCAGCCGATTGCTCATGGCAGCATCCCCCCAAACAGTCGTGGATTGGGTGACCAATTTTTTTAAGGGTTTATTACCCCCCCCCCCCCCCCCCCCCCCCCCTGTAAAAGCAATGGACAATAGATTAACA
Organism: Hydrolagus colliei; assembly: GCA_035084275.1. Classification (NCBI taxonomy): domain Eukaryota; kingdom Metazoa; phylum Chordata; class Chondrichthyes; order Chimaeriformes; family Chimaeridae; genus Hydrolagus; species Hydrolagus colliei. The sequence continues at coordinate 9,373,976 of CM068753.1, forward strand.
ACCAGGTTCCTACTTAATGTCAGGTAAACAAGGGCGTGTGGTGTAAGGAAACTTGTCTAATAATAATAATAAGATAGCACCTTATCTTGGCAAGTACATTTGACTCAATGTCTAACGGACTCTTTTTCAGAGCAGTTGGACTATGGACTAAATGCATGCAACCAGCTGAGCCTGATTGAGACCTGACCCAGTATATAGTTCAATTTCCATTATTATGTCCACTGTGGAGGATTTATTTAATTAAAATTTCCCTCCTGTGTTGAAAGTAGCCACTCATTCAGGGTTAGTGCAAGCAAACAGTGTCTGTCCTTCAGTACATTACCTTTGTCGTTATTCTATTTAAGAGCTGTGCACGATGGGATGGGTGAATAAATGGGTCAAGGAGCAGCAGACACTCACTGTCTCGTCCCGCAGTCCCTTCCCCCTCACACACCCCCTCCCTCGCCTCCTTCAAGACCCTTCTCTTCAACCGTACCTTCGGTCACCCTCCGACCCCTACCCTCCGTACCCTCTTGATCCCAATCCCTTGCTCGGGTTCAAATCCTTGACTATCCAACACCTTGGAATGTATGCTGATGTGAAAGTCACTGTGTAAATGTAGTTAGTTTGGGTGGTGGCGAGAAGTGAGGAGTGGGGAGGTGGGAGATGGAGAGAGTGAAGCCAATTCTATTGCCTCCATCATTGTCTTATAATAATAATAATAATTATTATTATTGTCTTGGCTGAAATCACTGAAGCCAGCAATGCCTTTGACCTGCGATATGACTGGATTAACGTGGGAATATTAGGCACTGCTTCCCTCTGCTGGCGCATGTTGTCAACTGCTAATGTTGAGACCGGCGGGAAAGATCGTTGCGTTTCCTATGCCCTTTCTTCACCATGAGGTAACGTCTCAAAACGCTTCACCATAATTATTGTCAAGTGTAGTGACTGTTTGTACATGCCACCAAGGCACGTCAAGGCGAACGAGCAAGGATTTCTGTAGGATTGTTGACTCGGGTGAGAAGTCAGTTTGCCTATACCATATTGTACTTGTGTGAAATGCTTTGAGATGTTTCAACAATATTATTATTTCCTGCATTTGACGCAGCACCTAATCATGTTGTTGAGACATCTTAAAAGTGTTTCACAGAATATACAGTAGAGTGGGGTGTTTACTTTGCGGACAACTTGACAAATCTCTCTATCCATTGGTAAGTAAGGGATTTCATTTTAGATGTGGAACAGAAATAAATTACCGTCATGTTAAACAATTCTTTTCCAAGGTGTGAGCTGAATCTATTAATAAATTAACATGTAGAGAATGATGGCACTAATTTACAGACACAGCTTAGTTACCTACAAACCCTGCTGTTTGTTTTGTGATCAATGTTGATGTATTTTTTTAATCATATTTATTTTCTGCAGAGAAACTTCTCAAATTTTCAGCTGGTGGGCTACAGAAGTAGTATTCCACTCAGTTTAAATAGACAATTCTGATGTCTATTGTGGAGTCCTGTAGCTCGGTGGTTAGAGCACTCGCTTTACAAGTGAGAGACCTGGGTTCAATTCCATGCAGGTCAGGGAAAACCCGTGGACAAGTTTCCTTACCCCACACGCCTAATAATCCCTCAAAAAAATAAATTGATCACTTCAATCCATGACTGTTTGTGTGGGACGCTGCTGTGTGCAATTGGCTGCTGCATTTCGCCTACAAATAGTCAATTCACTTTACAATATTCTATGAAGTGCTTTAAGATGTCTAAAAAACTTGAAAAGCACTATATCAATGCAAGTATTATTATTACAGTATAAAGCAAGTTCCCACCTTGTGTGTCAGCCTGGCTCAGCACTTTTACCTGATTCAGATGGTTGGTTCCAGCCCTAAATTGGAGTTTAGAACTCATAGAGCCCAGATTAACGTTCCCATACAGTGATGGGGGTGTGTTGCATTATTGGGGGAGGGGGGGCTGTCCTTCAGATGAAGTACTAAACGGAGGCACGCGGCAAATTGCAGGTATTTTTAAGACCATCTCAGCTCTGGATGAGGTGGATGTGATAATATACAGATAGATAGAGATGGGGGGGGATGTGAGAGAGGAGAGAGGGAGAGAGACATAGAGCGACACAGACAGAAAAACACAGAGATGGAGAGAGTGAGAGACACAGAGAGAGAAATATATTTACCTCCTGAGAAGATAGGCCCCGAATGCGATGCGCGTGCGCACGAAAAAACTGAAAATATCGGTATATCTCGATATGAGCCAACCGATATATCCATTCCGGAAAATTCCCATATCGCCGTTCCCTAGTATATACTATAATACAGCACACAACTGATACTGTTATACAATATCTTGCCTGATATCTTAACCGCCTCTCTACATGGGTTTCATTGGTGGGAGATGAATTATTTGACATCTTTCACGCTCCCAAACTCCACAAGCTGCTCACGAGACACAGGCACACACTTTACTTTTGTACTAGCTCAGCTCCAAATCCTTCAACAGCCTTGGGATGTCCTTCTGAAAGGTGCTGTTAATCCTACAAGCCACTGAAGCCCAAACAAAAGTCAAGTCCGCCAGAGAATAATCTTCACCATTAAGAGAAAAAGATACAGAAATATACTCAGCAAGCAAGCAGAATTTCACAAGAAAGTTTATTGTGTGAATAAATAAAGAAAACAAGCAAGAAGAAAATGGCTTATATACAATACGCCTCAAATCAGATATACCAGATGAGATGCTGTGAGACAGGCCATTGCTGTGGCACAGGGCGCCCAGTTGCTCTCATGCATGAAGGGGTTGTGGTATAAACGCAAGTTGTCGTTGCTGTAAAGTCTCCCTCACCCCCCTTAATATTTTACTTACGCTCAGTAAAACTATGTTTTCCCTTGTATCGCGAGTGACTTGCATAAATCCAAGTTGTTGCTGTTGTTGACTTACCGGTCGACAGGGCGGAGAAACAAAACTAAGAGATGTCGAAACCTCATTACAATTTCACGACAAGGCTAAAATTATAACCACGCTTTACAATAAGTGGACGGAACGCAGAGTGGATCGTACGTCGCCCGCAGAGAGGCCAAATCCATGTGCCCAATCGGTGAACGTCATCGGAGGAGGGAGGAGAGGTGGTGACCAGCCGAGCCGTGAGTGTGATACCCCAGGAAAGGCAGCAGGTTGTATAGTTATCTCCTTCTGGGCAAAATCCCTGCCCTCAAACTATGCAACCTACTACCTCTACCCAGCAGCTCACATCAACCCCACTCAGCATACAGCTGGGATTCCTGTTCATGCCTCCCCTCCCTCTCCCACCCCCCACACAGTTCCTTGGTTGCTTTGTGAAACCTTTCAATGTTTGAATAATTCCTTCCTGAACTGTTCCGTTTCGGGGGTAGTTTCGCTGCTCTGCCAGTGATGGCTACCACTGAACAGCAGCATCTCTGTTACAATTCATCACGCCAAACAAGCCATTTTGTGCCTTTCCATAATTGAACGCTACTATTATCCCAAAGGCTCTGTAATGAAACAGTCCGGGTTGCAAGGACAAACGGCCTCCCATTTTAGAGCAACTTCATGTAGATCGGAAGGTAAAGTGAGCAAGGAGAGGACGAGGGACTCGACAAGATTTGCTGCTGAGATTTCTGACTGAGGTTAAAAAGATTCCTAGGACATTTTGAAAAATAGGAAAGAGATACAGCAATGCACTTCGGCAGCAAGTTTTTTTTTTTGGCAAGTTCTACTGCGGTTACCTTGGCCAAGTCATGTTTTGGAACAATTGCAGCCCCCGTTAACATAAAACGGGCAGCAATAAATTGACAGCCCAGAGAGAAGTCACGTTTAGATGTGTTTGTTTGGTGCAGACACCGTGCTCCGCCCGAGGACTCCGGAGTGAGTGAGCATCCTGGCCTGGAAGAGAACCATTACCATCCGACCACAGCCAATAAATCAATCAGTCTGCAGCTACAGCAGAGCAAGGGTTGAATGGCGCCTATGTGTTCTCCTCTCTACATAGAGAGAAAAATATATGTTCTCTCAAAATCTAGATGCCATTCATTCGGTAAAGAACTATATAGCCCATAGCACGACGCCCCAGGCCAAGATAATGTGGTTGAAGATGTGACTGTGCAGCCTTAAGAAAGACAGTAGATTGTATAGTTATCTCCCAGTGTGGGTGTGACCCTAAAACTATACAACCTACTACCTCATCCCAAAGTGCAAACTGGATCTTATTGGCAAGCTCTTATTGGAAACAGGTTAACACTCCCGCTCACTTTCCCCATGCGACACTTGAACTGGTATGGCAGTCAATATCTAGTTCTCGGTTATCTTGAACACTTCTCTCATCGACTGTGCCCTTGGCCAAGAGACAGACTTCTCCCCACCCCACCCATCTGTTCGTCGATTTGTCACTGACTTTGTAAAGCGCTTCGAGCCGTTAGTTTGTGATATAATAGGTACACACGGCTGATGGCTTTTATGAATGAAACGGGAATAATGCAGGGTTGGGATTTCGCTCTGGAAACTAAGACTTGGGGACAAGAAGACCACGTTTCCCCCTCACTGCAAAAATAAGACAATAAAAACAGTTATTCAACAGATAGTGGTCATTAGTCACACACACACATACACAAAAAAATTGGTTGAATATCATCAATATACCAAGAAAAAGTGTTCCATTAGTCTCGCCAAACCCCCCCGCCCAAAAAAACACCTTTAAATGCATAGATTATCTTTTTTTAAAAAAAACACAAAACATTTTCTGAAACAAGAACCTGAAATGGAAAATAAATGAGAGGAACTCACAAAATCGCAGCTAATTGGCTGCTAAGATGGGTTTCAGCAGCGAGTGTGTGAGAGAACGAGAGAGAGAGAGAGAGAGGGAGCACTGTGGAGATCAGTATGCGAGGCAATGGGATGACGCCACACTCACAGCATCGCTGACGTTAACTCCATAATCCTGTGAGGCAGCTATTGGGCAGCAAATGGTGCAGTAATATCACTCAGCCAGAGGAATCACCCGGCACCCTTCTTCCGGGAATGTTACAGGATTTCACAACAAAGGTTGTTTGTGAAGCATAAAATCCCCCCCACCCCAATCCCCGCCTGAAACAATAAATCTTTCTACACGATTTGAAATAATTAGAATCCTTCACAATCGATATTGCGCCTTATCATGCCTCAAAGCGCTTCACTGAATATACCGTAAATATATTATTTATGTATTTTGTGCGAGGAACATCAAATTTTGCAGATAAATACTCAGAGGGAGGCAAAATATAAAATAAGAAAAGGCTATACAAACAAGAGGCAGAATGGGATTAGATGCAAGGGTCATTAATCTCCGCAATCATCCTAGAATATTACGGGATATCATGAAACATTTTATTAGCGTGACATTCAGACTAATAAATATGTCCACATTGTTTAAACTACATCAAATGACTAGTTCGACAACCCGACAATCCACCTCAGCACTGTGAAGCGATACAAGACCATCATTGTTCTAGTATCTTCCCACTGGCGCAGCCCACTGCATGTCTTGTCTGTGTTGCTGGTCTGCCCTCCTCTGGCTGGGATGCGTTTGGCACAGGGGATGTTTGTTCCCTGAGTTCAGGTGTGAGCCTCACTCGGCTAGTGACTTAGGCAAGTGACACTCGACTGCAGAGGGCTCCACAGTGTGGCCTGACCTCTTCCCCCACCCAGCTGCCACATACACATTACAACAGGAAAGACTGGTGCAAGTGGGCCAAGGAACGGTTGTTCTCTCCCTCAACCCTGAGAAGATTGTGCCAATTAGCCCTGGCTAAGACTGGATGGATTTTTTTTATAAGTTGTTAAAGTACATCATACCACTCTCTGGTCTCGCTAACAAAGACCAGTGAGGAACGTGCAGAGCGAAGGTGCAATTAATCTACTTCAATTGGGACACTTTTCCATTTTACTGTGAAAAAGATGAGGCGAAACATAACTTGCTCTTGTATTGCCAACTGATAAAAATCAGGTTGTTTGTATTAATTGGGCATGAAGAATTTTTCTGACCACACCGTATTTCCACTGGCAAAGGCAGAAGGTGATTAATCAAAAGGCAAAATTGAGTTTTACAGTCATTTAAAAATATATTAAACACTGTCCGCGCAACGTAATCTACAATCTAAATAATGGATTTCATAATTGGCGTCCAATTTCATCAATTTACTATCGTCTTCTGCGCCATTCAACAGCTTTGTCCTTCTCACTAAACAAACACAAGTCGGTACTAAAGGCTGGGAGATTAGCACAGCACTGCACATCGGTGAATCGGCCATATTGCTCCCCGTTTGTGCCAGAGTTCCAACATTTGTGCGACACAGAACACATTTAGGATTGAATTAAAAAAATATATATTTTAAAAATCGACATCTTAAAAATGCGTTTGTTGGAAATCAGCGCAGGTAAGTCAGGGCAAGGGAATGCGCCAGGGTTTTTAGGGCACATCTGCATTGCAGTATTGTCTTTGGACAAGATCAGAATCCGTTCAATCGCCATTTTTAATACGCCCGTTCTGAACACACAACATAGTATTCTTTTTTAAAACTCTTAATTACATTCCCGATAGTCCCACAATTTCCACTTAATTAAAAAAAACAAATATCGGTTTACGAAAACAAAGCAAACAAGAGGATTTATTGTCTAAGGCTTTCCTTTTCTATCGATGGCTCGGTCGACTTGGGAGCTCACTGGCTTTGTTAACTTGCCCGCCGCCCCAGAATAAATAAAACGCACAATTTTTCAATCCAAGTTTTAGCATCTATTAAGTTTTTCCCTCCACCCCCCTTTGGAATAAAAAAAGATTTAGCAGAAATAAATGTTATAGCTATCGTTGCCTCTGGCTCAGAGTTGTAAAACCAGCGACTCTGCACAAAAGCAAATGAAAACCCGCAAACTGTGGTCAATGTTTTCCTGTTGCCAAAACTCTAGGTACTTGCCGTGATTCAAAATGCAAGCCAAACAGCGACTGGGAATCCTCGACTTGGCATCAGTCACCCTGTAGAAACACAAAAGTGTTGCTGTAAGCTTCTTTTGTGGAACCCTAACTGTAGGCATGGAGGGGGGGGGGGGAGCAGGTTGGAGGGAGGGAAGAAGAAGGAGAGAGAGACAGAGACACAGAGAGAGAGAGTGAAAGAGAGAGAGAGAGAGGGCGGGCGGAAGAGTAAAAAGCAATACGAGGCACACTATTATGATCTGTACGCCCCAGGTACGTTCAATGAGACGCCCGCACACTCGCCGCCGAAACAAAAACAAAAGCTTATTTAAGCTTCTTGGGAGAGAAAAAGAGAGAAGAAAAGTGGTTCGGAACGCGGAGGGAGCCCCGATGAGCAGACGAGCAGCACTTCTCATGCATGCTAACGCCCTCCTCACAAACGAGCCCTGCGTTCATTCATATTAATATGCAAAAGGGCGGATATCGCTGTGCAATGCAATGTGGACATACACACACAACACGCACACACACACACACAAAATTATATATATATTTTTAGTTTAAAAATGATCGGTGTACAAACACTCCGGGAATCCCCCCCTACGCCTTACACTGATGTATCTTTTCACGTCGACATATCAACAATGAATTTTATTTAAGCGTCTGTTTTAATGTTTGGCCACATCTTGGCACACATCCCAGACATACTAGTATACACCCTTTGCACAATATTACCCCCTCCCCCCCCACCACCATCTCCCCCCCACCCGCCTGTAACCCTTTTTATTTCTCTCTCTCTCTCTCTCTCTCGTATCGAGCACAGATGGGAGCAAGCACTTGGCAAGAGCGTCGCACAAATGGATACAAATTAGGAGGACGCTGGCACAGGCACAAAAAACGTGAACCGTTAATGGAAGCTGGCACAGGGCCTTCCCCAGATTAGCTTAATAAAGCATTTTACAGCAGCTCTAGAGAAGAAGAGAAAGGAAAGAGCGAGAGAGAGAGAGAGAGAGAGAGAGAGAGAGAGAGAGAGAGAGAGAGAAGAGAGGAAAAAAAGAGAGCGCGAGAGGAGGGGATGGGGGCTGGGAGGGAGAAATCAAACCGAGAGAGTCAATAAAATCTTAATTTCTCTGTAGAAAATAATTTCACTTGCCTTTTTTAATTTTTTCCCCCTAGTATGAAACAAAGAGCAGTCGAACAGGAAGGGCGACGGGGTGGGGGTGGGGAGAGGGAGGGAGAGAGAAAGAGAGAGAGGGAGAAGGAGGCTAGACGGTGCCTGCTTGGGAAAGTCTGCTGACGCGTTGCCCACTTCACTGACTCTGGCGACGTCAGCAGCAGTCTAAACCGAACGGCAGCCGTTCCAGAAATCTGCATTGGTTTTTTTTTTGCCCGCTGCCAATGTGCGTCTCTGCGACCGGCCCTCGCGGGGCAGGCGGGCAGACCTGGCAGTCAGTCAAACCCATGGGCAATGCTGGTGCAGGCGAGATGGCAGTTTACAAAGCCAGGATGGCATCGGGGATTTTGTTTTGTTGAAACTGGAAATGACGTCCTCTTTTACCCCCCTCCCCCTGTTTGGGTTAGAGCCGAAATCTTGGCAACTTGGCTCAACCCAAAGTTGGCCCAAAGAGAAAATGAGGTTGACTAGCTGTGTCTACCATGTACTAACTATATTATTAGTTTGCCATAATTACGCAACTGGTGTGGCCACTGAGATCAGGTTTGAGTTGATTTAAGCCTCAAGACAGTGAGCCTTGGGAGTTTGGGAACGTCCTCCTGATGTGAAAGGCGCTATGCAAAAGCAATTTGTTGCTGCTGCCTTTATATATTATATGTCAAAATACAAATCACTGCTAATCACTTTCAACCTGACAAAAGCTGCTCAGCTATTTCACGTGGTTAGTTCTGGCTTTGAGTGAATAAATAATATGTCAACTTGGCTCGGTCAGTTAGACGTCTTATCTCTAGGGTAAACCCACACGTGGGGTTCTTGAGCTGACAGTCGAGCCAGAAACTCCAGTCAGTTCTGCGGAGTGTTATGTTGTTGGTAGGTGCTACAATTCAGGCGAGATTGTTTTGCTGAAGACCTCACACGGTGTACATTCAAGATCGCACAAGGCTAATCTAAAGATAATTCAGTTTCTTCTGTTGTCCTGCCCCCAGATTAGTTTGTCCTTCACCTCCACAGGCCGTGGTTTCAGAGTCATTGCTGATCCAAATGTCTGCCACGTTAGCCTACAAAAACAGTCACTACACTCACTGGGTTAACTCCTGTAACTCCCTATCTAACAGCATTGCAGGAGCACAAGCTGATGAAAGCTTTCAGCGCCTTGGGACGCCATCCCGACATGAAAGGCGCTATACAAATGAAATTAGTTGTTGGAAAAAAAATGGTGTGCAATTGGCTGCCGTGTTTCGTCCACAAAATACAGTCAATTCACTTTACAGTGCATTCTGTGAAGCACTTTGAGATGTCTAGAAGACATGATAAGGCGCTTTACCAAATGCAAGGATTAGTGTTATTATATTAAAAGGCCTGACAGACAATAACTCTACCAACTTCCCATAAAAGAAGAAAAAACAATAATTTGCTTTAATAAGGAAATCCACACACTTGTTCACCAACTGTTAAGGAAACAGCCAAGACGTGGCTCAGAGATGCAATGAGACACCTGACGGCTAACATGACTTTGTCCTTCCATGCTTCAGGTCTTTCATCAGCTAGCAATAACTGACTTATCCCCCTCGCTGGGCGTTCAAGGAAATCATGGATTTGCACTGCAGAACGCAATTTGGATGTTAGCCTTTGACGTGAGGCAGGGACGCCAAGTCTGCGACGTTTGCCAATCAAGAAAGTTCACAGCAGAAATAGGATTTCACTCATCTGGCTATCACATGCTCAATAGTGATCAGCCTTCAGCAGGACTATCTTGCAACAGCTGTGAATCATCCACTGCATTTTAGCATAACCAGGCGACACAGTGAGACAGACAGACAGACAGAGGAGCACACATTCATTAGCAGTTTTTTTTTAAATCCATCAGATCGAAAAGAGCAACGAGCTGCGGGATTCATGCACAAAATACACGGTCACTCAATCTTACAACCGATTCTGTGAAGCCCTGTGAGACGTCTCATCAAATGCAAAGATTATTATTATTATTCCTACCACTACTTTTCATGTCACTGCGGAAAATATTTATGGTGCTAGGTGGTTTGCCATTGGTGAAAAACAACGATTACCGGTATGTTAAGTGCAATTATATAAAAGCTTGAAATATTCATTAATTTACCACAAGTCTGCCTGCTCAAGACATTTTTCTTATTGGGAGAGGATAATGAATGGACAAGCCTGCGTTGATTACTGTCCCAGCCAGTTTTGATATCTGGATATTCTATCTGGATAACAGCGGAGGGGTGGTGATGGTAGTGGGGGGGGGGGAATAGAAATGAATAGTCACTTTTTTTAAATATATCATTGCAATATCATGCATCTGGTGATCTATTCATACAAATGCCAAGCTCTAACAGAGACACTATAGCAAATGAAGGCCACATCCTTACGTTACGCATCACAGCAATGAGAGGAAACAAGAGTTAAGAGAGTGATTAGCTCAAGATATTTCAGCTGGGATTGTTGAGTTCAATAAAGCAAAGGTTAGAGTTGGGACTGGAAAGGTTATAGCTCTCTCAATGTAGATTGCAACCCTCATCGCAGCAATGAGTTTAACTGTCGGGGAATAAGAGGCTGACTTTAACCCTGTAGGCAACCTGGCCCCATTCTCTTGAAAAAAAACCTTTAAATCTTTTCACAATCTGTTGTTACTTTTGCAAGACTGAATTTGGTACAATATTAAATGGCACCAGAACGTGCCAATAGACACAGCGGACTCAAAGGGCCAACTTTTACTTCAATGGATAGAGAATATTTTTGGTTTACAGTGCTTTAGTGCCCAATGTTTTGTGTACCCCAGACCTGAAGTTACCGTATATCTCCGCGTATAAGGCGCACTTTTTTTCAGGTCGGAAGATCTCGAAAGTGGGGGGTGCGCCCTATACGCAGGTACAAGAAATTTTGAGCCTCGGAAATACAGTAAACAGGAGGGGCGGCCGGCGCGCTGTCAGCCGGGGTTTGGTCAGCGAGGGTTGGGAGGAGCGGATGACGGGGCTTCGGCCTCGGCCGCCCGGGCAGCGGCAGCAGCAGCGGACTTCAGTGCTGTGCTTACCTTCTGCCGAACCCAGTCTGCCTGCCTCACTCCCTGCCGCTCTCCCTCCCTCCATGCTTGCGTGCCTGCCTGCCTCTCTCTCTCTCCCAGACTGCCGGCCTGCCTCTCTCCCTCTCTCTCTCTCCCGGGCTGCCAGCCTGCCGCTCTCCCCCCCTCCCTCCCTGCCTGCGTGCCTGCCTCTCTCCCGGGCTGCCGGCCTGCCTCTCTCCCTCCCTGGCTGCCTGCCTGCCTCTCTCCCAGGCTGCCGGCCTGCCTCTCTCCCTCTCTCTCTCCCGGGCTGCCGCCTGCCTCTCTCCCTCTCTCCCGGGCTGCCGCCTGCCTCTCTCCCTCTCTCTCTCCCGGGCTGCCGGCCTGCCTCTCTCCCTCTCTCCCGGGCTGCCGGCCTGCCTCTCTCCCTCTCTCCCGGGCTGCCTCTCTCCCTCTCTCTCTCCCAGGCTGCCGGCCTGCCTCTCTCCCTCTCTCTCTCCCAGGCTGCTGGCCTGCCTCTCTCCCTCTCTCTCTCCCGGGCTGCCGCCTGCCTCTCTCCCTCTCTCTCTCTCCTGGGCTGCCTCTCTCCTTCTCTCTCTCCCGGGCTGCCGGCCTGCCTCTCTCCCTCTCTCTCTCCCTGCCTCCCTCTCTCCCTCCCCGGCTGCCTGCCTCTCTCCCTCCCTACCTACCTGTCTCTCCTCCCTTCTGCCGGCAATATCATTGAAAATGCTTCCGTTTTTTATCACCAAGAAAAGGTCAAAAACGGGGGGCGCGCCTTATACGCGGGTGCGCCTTATACGCGGAGATATACGGTAGTTATATGATCAGATACTTGGACCCAAGCTGTCCAAATTGGAATGCTTTTTGCTCTTAGTTAGGCTTTAATGCCTGACCACATAGCCTTTCCCATATTACTTACTTATTACATTAGGTTCATATCACGAGTGTGTTGCACTCAAGTGGAGCTGTTAGTTGTAAACATCTCACAATTAATAGAAGTCAATAGAATAGATTCCTGGACTGCCCTGAATCAGTTTAGGAACGCATCTCTCCTGGTTGACCACAGCTGTCCCACCACAATTTACGAAGCAGTGGATCACAAAACATTTCATACCTATTGCAGCAACAAAACTGCAAGTGCAGGAGGTGGGGTTGTGGGGGGTGGGGAAGCTTGGAAGGAAAATTAAGAGACAACACTAAATATGCAGCGTGGGAGGAAAATGGTAGCATAGGGATTAGAAGGAAGAAATGTCATTGGCACATATACATCAACAATACAGGCAAAAACACCAGTCCGTTTCTCCAATAAACCCCAATACAAAGAGACCAGGGGAGACACACAAATAGAAATTATTTGAGAAGTGAAATTTGGACTAGAAACAGGTAAAACCTCTTCACACAAAGAATGAGAAAAGATGGGAATATTTATGAAGCTTATGAAGCGAGGTCAAAGAGCCAAAATAACCAAAGGATTTAAAATACAATTAGTATCCAGACAAGTTAATGTTCATGAGGAGTCCTGTAGCTCAGTAGTTAGAGCACTCGCCTTACAAGCAAGAGACTTGGGTTTGATTCCAGGCAGGGCGAAACCTTGGGCAAGTTTCCTTACTCCACACACCTCCTGTTCAGCGCCTTGGGACGTCCTCCCGACGTGAAAGGCGCTCTATAAATGTAAATTGTTGTTGTTGTTGTTAATAATAATCCCTCCTCCAAAAAACAATAATAATTTGGTCACTCAAACCACGACTGTTTGTGGGACACTGCTGTGCACAATTGGCTGTTGCATTTCGCCCACAAATATACAGTTAATTCACTTTACAGTATATTCTGTGAAGCGCTTTGAGACATCTAGCAGATTTGTAAAGCGCTATATCAAATGCAAGGATTATTATTATGAACCAACAAAGGATCTCCCTAGAAATGATATGGATCCCTTGGTTACTGGCTCTGAAATTATCATGTTTATCATATGATATTTCTAAGGTTACTTCAAATAATCAGAGAGAAGACTTGATCATGATTAGTTTCTTAAACTATCATTTTGAAAAACTCTTACATCCAACAAATAAAATATTAGTAAAAAGACATCAAGTACTCCCTGTACTTAAGGGACATTAAGTACTCCCTGTACTTAATTAAAATAGCAACAGCCACACGGGGAAAATATCACAATGGAAATAATTTTTTAACAATAAAGTTGACAAAAAGATGTTTTACTTTCACACACCAAACAAACCTCATGGTTGCAGCAAGTTCCAGGTGGGAGGGAGGAGAGGGGGGCAGGAGGAGGAAAGAAAGAAAAAAAATCCAAGACTAATTTACCTTCTGAAATCTGACCATATTAACATCTGATAATCATCAGAAATGGGCAGAAACTGAGAAAAACAATTATGCTGAAAGTTTCAAGTGAAGAGACGGGTCAAGTGCTCATCAGCAGCTTTACAGCTGCCAGTAAAATAACCAGGAAAAGTGCAACCGAGAGGGCCAGGCTGTCAAAGGCAGGAACGAGACGTTCTTTAATAGGTTCCAGTCACTACAAGGTTGTAAATCATCCCATCAACCATTTTAGGAAACAGCAATCATGATACGAAGCCTGACCTGCTCTATGCTAACTAACATAGCTGCAAAATCTAATGACGGTGCAGCCACTCAAGAGTGTAGCTTAAATCTGCCCTTTTAATAAGTACAACAGCTCACAAATAGGTTATTTTAAAGGTACTGTAAAAAAAAATGTGAAGGCTGAAATGGGAAGCCAATTCAGCCATATTTACCAGCAAAATATTCATTTAATTTGCTGTTAAATTACTACTTTTTATTCCATTAAAATCCTTTGTAGGACCAAATGATGAGTAAAATGACAAGCCATATTAATGCAGGAGAGATAACGAGTTTAGAGGATCATTACAACATTTGATACCCCCCCCTCCCCTCCCCCCCATTACAATAAAAACACCATTATTCCTTATCTATCAGCAGAAACCTAAAAGATTATCAAGGGGCTTGATAGAATAGACAGTGGGAGACTGGTTCCCTTGGTTGGAGAAACTATAACTAGGGGTCATAGTCTTAAGATCAGCGCTCAGCAGCCTTTTCACACTAGAGTTAAGGGAAAACTTCTTCACTCGGATGGTAGTGAATTTATGGAATACTCTACCCCAAAAGACTGTTGATATCTAGTCCTTGAACATATTCAAGACTGAGATTGATAGATTTCTTATGGATAAAGGGATTAAGGGATATTGGATAGGGCTAACTAAATGGGTATCAACTGTAATGCTCTCCCATAAAACGTAGACATTTCTAACTACGAGTGGGCTGCTGAGTTTAAATAAAATCATTGCTGGATTATAATAGGACAGTTTAGAAATCAGCATTGAAGACAAAACACATCACAATGCAGGTGGTCCATAACCACCTGCATTGAAACTCACACCAACATCACCCACACTCACAAAACTATATGGGGACTTGTCAATGTCTATGTTTTCCGAAGCTCCATAAAAGTGTCCTATTAAGAGGCTAAAATTGGAGTCAAATCACAGCCTTTACTTCCCGATGTAAGTCCAGGGATATTGTTTTTACAGCCAGACATTGAATAACAAACGCAATTCACACAAAGCGGTCAGATGAAGGTTGCATTCAGACCCGCCAATGTCACTTCACTGGGAATGACATTCGCTCAACCCAGCCAAGATGGTTTCCAAAGTGCAACTTATTTTTTTAAAAAAAAACATACATCACTTTTAACGATAAATAAAGCTGCAGATATTCAACCCAAGTTTCTGGTTCTGCCATTCCTACTGATCATTCCCTATCCCCTGATTGCTTCGTTTGGACACCACTGTGTGCAATTGACTGCCGCATTTCACCCACAAAGTACAGTCAATTCGCTTTGCAATGTATTCCGTGAAGTGCTCTGAGACGCATCAACAACTTGATAAGGTGCAATTTTCCAAACGCAAAGATTATGATTCTTACAATTTTGAGACGGGCTCGCTTCTTATTCTCATTTTTTTCTCAATGGAAAAATTTGTTTTTCCCTTTGCCAGTTTGGCCTTTAATATTGTGAATTCTAAAACAATTTCTCTGTTGTCAACACATCAGCTTTGGCAAATGAATGTTAGCACAGCTGCCCGTCGTGTCCTACATGGAATCTGTCCTCCCTTCCCCCAGAGTGCAGATGCAGCAGAAAAACTAATAAGCTGAGTTAATTTCCATTTTCTTCAACAGATGTAATTCCCTTAAACACATAAAACGCTTCCGTTGACTGGAATGCTAAAATGATTTAAGAACTGTTCAAATCAGGTTTATTTTTTTTTAATCACAACAACATTTAACGAGCATTTCAGGAGCAACATTTTTAAAAATAGACGCAGGCTTAATTCATGAACCTGACATGCTGATATTTTAAAATATATATTCCTAAAAGGCAGGATGTTAAACATCGAAATGAGTGCTTGCAATACCACGTGGGCATTACTCTAGCTGGCAAATTGTGCTGCTGTACTCAAAACGTCAGACCTGGCAACACATTGCAAGTTGTGCCATGAATTAAATAACTTTTACAGCAAGGAGACCATTTGGCACATTGTGTCTGGGTTAGCTCTTTGACAGAACATTCAGTCCCATTTACCTGCCTTTCCCCCCAATATTCCTGCAAATCGCACCTTTAGATATCTATCTAGCTCCGTCTTCAAAGCCGATATGTAGCACCTAAACCTCTAAAGGAAACAGATAAACTATGTTTGAGATGATCTATCAAATTGTAAACCTATTCTCTTATCCATGAGCCCAATTATAGGAGAATCCAAGTCACAAGTTGAATAATCTACACAAACATTCTGTGCTGGTTTGACTCCAGTTTTCGCTGAATAATATACTGAATAATATAGCCAGAGAAATGTACGGCTGTGTGGGAAATCTGTAAATAGCTTTACATGATATAAAGCATATACTGTGAGATATTCACATGTAGCCAACTGTCAAATATAGTGACTGTATTTCTATGGAAATACATGCACAGCAAAAATCTCACACTTAGTCATACAGTGGTCTATCAGGAGGTTTTGATCACAATCTCTTTTCTTACAGCTGAATGGAATATTTCATGTTCAATAGGCAGAGGGGATCTCAATTTAGCATCTTCCGATGGACAGCACCACCTGTGACAATGCAGAGAATCCGCCCTATCCACTACCCTAGAGTTAGCCTGAACTTTTAAGCTTGAGGTGAAACTATAAGGCTGTACCCAAAATCTTCTGACCCATAGTTAGAGCGTGTTCTGTAATATTCACAAATATGCTGCTTCCATCAACAAAAATTCTTCAAGTGAGGAAATACTTACAAGGTGCGGTTACTCCAGCAACTCCAACACGTTGTCATGTAAAAGAACCTCTTTCACTAAAATATAAGAGAATAAACGTTTAGTTAGGCTCACAGCAATAAAAGATCATGTGAAACATACCTATTCATAAAGGGACTGATATGTTTAATATCCTCTGCACATTTTGATAACTCTTCTTAGAATAGTACTCGCAAAATAATAAATACTTGTAAAGAAAGAGATCAGGTCACTGAAATGAAATATAATTACAATACTTGCAGTTGATATTGTGCATTATCACGTTATTGAAGTGTCTCAAAACGTTTCACATGAAATGACTTTAAATGCAACTCAACTATCTAAATACACAGGAAATTATTTGTTCACCAGCAAGATAGTCACTGCATTTTACAGTGTAAAAATAATCTCCTTGCATTTGTCAAAGCCCTTGATTAAGTCGTTGAGATGCCTCAAATGCTTCACAAAATATATTTTAAATAATAATAATAGTAAAGTAGATTGACTATATTTTGTGGGTTACATATATCTTGTGAAGCGCTTTGGGACGTCCTCCTGACATGAAAGCCGCTGTACCAAATGTAATGAATTATTATGAAAAAACAGCATTTGCCAAGCAAGATCATTTCACCAATATAAGACCATGAAATTCCTAATCAACAAAGCTCCATTTAAATTTAGCACGCTGAAGTCTGGAGTTCATTTGCAGCTTGCAAAATCCATGCTGTTAAATCATACATTTTAACAAGATGTTTCCCTCTCCGCTCAAGCAAAATTAGGCAAATGCACCTTTCTGAATTTACACCGTCTTGTGCAGGTATAAATCTATTTTCATTTTGGCGCAGAAACGCTACAAGGTCTAACCAAACATTAATAAAAACATGTTAATAAATATGGGAGCCGTGCTTGTAATTTATTGAGTTAAAAATAGCAATCGCTTCAGTATCAGAAATCCGAAAGCTTGTTTAGTACATGTCCCGTGGTGCCCATTTGCTCCTATATATGGTACGTTTGGTAACTGCTGGACTCAGGAGAGTTGTTGGAAGTGACAAGTGTCAGAGACTAAAACCAGATTCTGAACGAAAATTACAATTCTAGCCGTGCGCTTCACTGTTATAGTAAATCTCCTCGCAGAAATGCGAGCAAAACTCTTATAAAAATCCATTCTCGTTCCCAACTGCATCATTTTTCAACCTTCCCGCCCCCCACTCCCCCCACCCCCACCAACATTCAGTGCAGGTACAGGCAGGAAAACTGTAAATCTCTGCTCCCTAAAGAGTAGAGCCTCACTGCAGGGTTGAGGGCTAACTGTAGGGCAAGACTAGCCACACAGAAAATCCCTCCACACCAATGCCTTTTCTCCATCTGTTCACCTTACTCCAGTTAACAGTTCGATCGCCTTCCATTTAACCCATCACTAACTCCTCTGTGCAAACAAGATGTGGGTACCCTCACCTGCTCAGCTCATTACCTCAAGTTTTTTAAAGCATCCGCTTAGCCACAACCGCAGATAATTTGTACTTTATACCCACCCAAACGTCTCAAGCACATATGTACCGATCATTAACTTTCATTGAGTACGTTTCCTCCTTTTCTCAGATAAGATTCAACTGCTGAAACCTAGATCATTCTGAAAAATATTTAAATACAGTTGTGATTTAATATTCAGTAAATAATAACCTATACCCTTCACACCAAATAAATTCATGGTGGGAAATTGCTCATATCTTTCCCCCTCATGATGGGTGCAAGCAGCTTTTCAACTCAGCGTCACACAACTTGAACAGCAAATATGGACCAGGTCCCAGTTCTGAACATTTCCTGGAAAGTTCTAATGGTTTTTGGGCCTGTGCCCTCTGACTGTTTGGTACTGACTGACTCAGGAAGCATCCAATTTAATTTGGAAAAGCCTTTCGAAATAAGAAGCAATTCATGACACAGGTTAAAGCCTTTGTTAATGTGCCTAAAGCTCACACCTAAACCCACCTAAACCCACAAACATGCGTGAAAACTGCAATAAATTATGTAAGAAGACGACAAACAAAATGTTATGTTTTTTGGCGTCTCGTTTTTATAAATGCCGTTGCCCAACGTTAAAAGGAGCGGAATCAGAAACTGACCTCTGGATCCCTTCTTTGGCTGCCAGGCCCACACTGCAGAACCTTTTTCCCTTCCTTGGTAAATCACCCATTGCCTTTATTACTCTTTACACTGCGGAACTGTGCCCCTTCGTATGTTTTCTGAGCTTTCCACCTTTACTGCTTTTGGCAGAGCATCTTTATGGGAAAAACTAAAATCTAATTCTGTCAAGTCTACGCTACTATTGCCTTCTGGTTACATGCTAGTTTTATGTGCCAAAGCCATTCAGGCTTTGAAGCCTTTTGGCACGACTTAAGAGTTTCAAACCCCAGATGCTCTGTGGAATGTGGATGCTTTTTAATACTGTACAGCCAACGACATTAGTTTTTAATGGGCGAGTGTAAACTCCTAATATGTCTTGTTCATAACCTCCCCTGGGTCATATTGCATTGCCAATGGGTGAAACGCTGCTTACATTAGCAAGTCAAAATAATATTTATCAAGTAACAAATGATTCTATGATTCGTTCTATAGAATCAAAGACATTCACAGCACGGAAGGAGGCTATTCGGCCCATTGAAAAATACTTCTAATAAACAAGCTCAAGATTATAAAATAATACAGTACTTACATTTGGCAGAGAACGATAATTATAAAGTTTTTTTTTAAACATAACTGTTAAAACCAATAAATATAATCTCAATCAAGGAAACTTCTTTTCACATCTGTAAATGATAAATTAATGTTTCCTGATTCCTCTTTAGAGTACAATTTTCTTTAAATTATTTTACATGAACTCCATTAGGGAATAGCTACTTTAAAGCCAATCCATTCTTCACGACATGAAAATGAAAACAGTACAAATAAATGTAACTTAACTTCTGCAAAACCATCTGCAGTGGACTTTAAAAGAATAATAACGTTTTTTTAGATCAAATTACGATAGGAAGTGCACTTGGCTTACTTTTTCAAAACTAAAAAAAGCGTTATATAATTTATATATTTATGGAATTCATTTATATAATTTTTGGATTCTAGGGCAGGATGAAACTTTAGGCATACTTCCTTACTCCACATGCCTATATTGAAATACATGTTAGAGCATTCGCCCTACAAGCAAGAGACCGGGGTTCAATTCCAGGCAGGGTGAAACCTTGGGCAAGTTTCCTTATTATACACGCCTAATGATAAACCTGAAAAAAAATTGGTCATTTCAATCCACAACTGTTTATGGGACACTGCTGTGCGCAATTGGCTGCTGCATTTCGCCCACATATATACAGTCAATTCACTTTACAGTATATTCTGTGAAGTGCATTTTAACGTCCAGAAGATGTGAAAAGCGCTTTATCAAATACAAGGATTATTATTATTTATCTAGCAGTAAGTAGGAACCCGAATGTTAGTTGATTACAGACTGCTTTTCCAGCAATAATAATTCCTAAAAAAAAAATGAAACAAATAATACCAATTCGGTAATCAATCCATGACTGGCTGCCAGTTTTGCAAACAAATATGGACAATTCACTTTTCAGTATGTCCTGTGAAATAGTTTGAGACACTTGAAGACATCATAAGGCACTATATCAAATGCAAGGATTATTATTATCTGGACGTCTTTAAAGCTAGAGCCACAAATTCAATGGCACACAAACACAATCTGTCAGATTGACTCGGAAATATATCTCAAAACAACACTTTACTTGCCCCCTCCAAGATCCATCCCAAGCCCCTACTCCTTGATCATGTATTGAGTCATCCTACCATTTCCAAGTGTCTTTCCCTCCAACCCTCTTGATTTCAACCCCCAGCTCAGGTGGAAATCCTAACACTTGGCAGTGCCTTGGGATGTCCTCTCAATGTGAAAGGCCATATATATATAATATATTATATATATATATATAACATATATATATATATAATATATAAGTGCAATTCTTTGTTGTTGTCCCATGAATTATGTACTTGCTCCACACGTGTACTCATTCTTCATCGATTCTTTTTTTTAAAATGATTTTTCAAAAAATCTGTAAAGCATGTGCTAAACTTCTTATTTGTTCCTTTACTGTGCGCGATTGGCAGCGAGTTTTTCTCACAAAATATAGTCAACTCACTTTACAGTATATTCTGTGAAGCGCTTTGAGGTGTCACAAAAGCATGATAAGGCGCTATATATGCAAGGATTCTTATTTTTTACATCATTGAAACCACTTTCATCGATCTTCAATCTTACTAGTGTCACATACACTCATGACAGAAAATGATAGGTCATTGAAAACATAAAATTGCAGTTACCCATTACCCAGGTCTAGTTTCCAGCACATACCTTCAATGCAGTGGGGGGAAAAAAGCTACCACATTGTCCTTGAGTACAGGGAATACAGAAATCATCATTTTTAATATAGAAAAAACGAGTAGGAAAGAGGAGCAAAGATAGAGATCTGTGCTAAGATAGAAATACCTCTAGCAAAAGTAGTGTAAGCTGGATAACAAGATACACTGAAATGTTTGGTATAGGCCTCATCACACCAAAGCACATTGGACACAAACACAAGCAGTGACTTGTTATGTAGGTAAACAAAGCAACATCTCAACAAACGGAAATGAGATGAACGTTGAATTTATTTGTTTGGTTTTACTATAACATAAACAGAATGGGCCATAAATGTTTTAAGCAAATCAATCAGGATTTGAAAGAAATATAAATAGCATTTTGAGGTTCATTTCACAGCCAAAAGATACCCCCCCACCACCCCCCAACTCTGTGAAAATTCACCAGCATATTTGGATGAGGCAGAACGTTAATACATGACCTTTCCACATGTTCTAATCAGTGTGGCAAGTTAGATTTGGGTTGAGATAGAAGGCCAGAACTATTTGTGGAGCAATGTGAGGGGGCAACATGCACAGTATACAGTAACTCGCACTGATTCAAAAACAAAGAGTTGCTAATTATATTTTCCAAAGTAGTGCAAGTAGCTCATGCTGATACGTGTGCATGTATACTTTGACATATAAACTCTAACTCAATTCACTCGATCATTCACTTCATGCTGTTTGTGGAATACTGCCAACCACAAATTGTCTACTGAGTTCACTTTCAAAACACAGTGAAATCCTGTGAAGCATATTGAGACAGCCTCCAGATGTGCAAGGATCATTACTGTTATGATGAACAAGTCACCCTTGCTCCAATTTGTACCACGTGTCATCTCATTGGAGTACAGAACAGCGAGGTAAAGGGTAAGTAGCACATTCGCCATATTATTTCATCATCAAGTCCTGATGATTGCCTTCACTGATGGAGTTTCTCCAGCAGTGTTTAAAAATCACCTACTTTTGGGGCAGGTGACCGAGTCATACCTCAATAACGTATGGCTGGAAGAATTTCATCAGGCACACGGAGCAGTTCTGCAGTGGATGAGTCACAACTGGGACCAACTGGAACTTCAGCATCCCCTGGATTTGTACTCCTGTCAAATGAGGGTTGGTAGCGGGTGGGAAGAGAACAGAAAGGAGATAGACGGACAGACAGCAGGTAAACTTAGCGGAGACAGGGTAACTCTCACAAAGGATGCAGAGTCCTGTAGCTCAGTGATTAAGAGCGCTCGCCTTACAAGCATGGGTTCAATTCCAGGCAGGTCAGGGCGAACTCTTGGGCGAGTTTCCTTACTCCACATGCCTAATAATAATCCCTCCGAAAAAAACAATGATTAACTGGTCATTTTTAATCCACGACTGTTTGTGGGGACCCCGCTGTGCCCAATTGGCTGCGGCGTTTCACCCACAAATATACAGTCAATTCACTTTACAGTACATTCTGTGAAGCACTTTTGAGACTCTAGAAAATGTGAAAAAGCACTATATCAAATGCAAGGATTATTATTATGTTACACAGTGATGCAGGACCGAAACAGGCTTTTTGGCCCAACCAATCCTTGACAGTGCTTACAACCTCACACGAGCTTCCACCCTTCTCACTCCCCCTCTAACCCCTTTTCTCACGTACGAACCCCACTTTCTTCTTCTTCAATACGCCGATGCTTACCATTTCAGCTCCAGCTCCAAATAACCGTCATCCTCCCCCCCTCTCTCTCTCTGGCGGAGAGAGTGAGAGAAATGAAAGAAAAATGCTTACCCAATTGTGTGACCTTCACCCAATTTGCTCCGCAACTTGGTATATTTCACACAATCACACGTACACACACATGAAGGTAAAATCTCTACAAATAGTACATAAAAACACTTTTTTAAATATATATATATTTTTTAAAACATTTTTTTCATTCCACTCAAGTCAGGAGTGAGAGGACGGAGGGAGAGAAGGAGGAAGAAATGAGTAAGGGGGTGGGGGGGGGGGAAAGGGGGAAAACGTGGGGATGAGGGGGGTTGGGAGAGAGGGGTCTAGGGAGAGGAGGGAGGGAGGGAGAGGGGAAAGGGAGAGGGAAGGAGTGGGGGAGGAGGGGAGAGGTAGCAGGATGAGGGGGTAAGGAGGGGAGAGGGGAAGGGTAGGGTGGTAAGTGAGGGGGGAAGGAGTGAGGGGGGGGGGAGGGAGAGAGAGGTGTAACTGAGGGGGGAGGAATGAGGGAGAGAGAGGGGGGAGGGAGAGGGTGAGACATATTCTCACTAACCTCCCACCCCTCCATTAACCTCGCAGCAGCAGCCACCGAGCAGAGGGTTAGAAGGTCGCCTTTCTCTACCCGCCTCCTCCCTCTCATTCCCTCCCCCGGGGCCGAGGAGGCAACGAGAGGGAGAGATAGAGAGGGAGGGAGGGGGAGACAGAGAGAGAAGCGGCGGCGGCTTTACCTCAGGCCAAACGGGGGATTTTTTTTCCTCCATCGCCGCCGCCTCACCGCCAACCGGAAATGACGGCGCCGGCAAGGTGACTGACGGACGCAAGTGGCCAATCGGGAGTCGGACTGGTGGGCTGGCAGCCAATAGCTGGAGGAGGTGAGGGCGGGACCTCCGCTGTCCCAGAGAGAGAGAGACAGAGGAGCCCGCCTGTAGCTAGGCCCGACTCCACACACACACACACACACAGGGGCCTCACCCCCCTCCCTCACTCTCCCATCGGCCCCCGCCCACCCCACTCAGTCACTCCCTCACCCACTGCTGTGGCCTCTTCACCCCCCCCCACCACCCTCCCTTTCTCTCTCCCCGTCCCTCACCCACCAACCGCTGTCGCCTCTCCCCCTCCAGTGCAGTAGTTCCCGCGAGAGCCGTGGCTCCAGCACGTGGAGGGAATCTGGGCGGGAGAGTCAGCCAGGCCTCGCCCCCCACTGTGTGGGCGTGGGGTGTGGAAGAGAGTGAGGAATCGCCACTTCCTCCCTGGCCCAGGATCTGCCATCAATCCTCAGCGCCCCCCCCCCCCCCCCCCCTCCATTTCCCCCACCCAGGCTTCCACAGACAGTATTAGAGAGCATGGTACATATGGGCAGCAATGCACGGGGGCGTGTCACAGGGCGGCGATGTTTTGGGGTCCGTATGTCACACACGGGCAGCAATGCATGCGGCAAGTCTCACGTGGGCAGCAATGTATGGGGCCTGTCACACCAGGCGGTGCGCATTGCATGAAATGCGCTGCGTGCCTGACAGTAATGCATGGGGAGCATTGAAGCTGTGCTGACCAGCAGCGATGCGCGGTGGCGCGACGAGCAGCACTGCACTGAAAGCAATGCGTAGAGAGCACTGCACAGTCATGCACTGGAGAACATTCGCAAATTGAGCAGCGTTGCAGGGAGCTCAGGGGGCTGCGTTACCAAGAGGGAGAGAGCATTTCAACCCTTTCCAATCTGCCCCAGCTTTCCATCCACTGCCTTTTGAAAGGGCTTCCAAGACGTTACTCTGTGAGAGGCGGTTTATAAACGGAAGGTTGTGACGGTTACAGCAATCCCAAATGCTGGTGTTTGGTTTGGGTGGATGAGACATGAAAATGTACAGCACAGGAGGAGATATTCGAAGATGGATGCTTCTGAGGCGTTTCTTCTGAGGCTGATGCCAACTTGGAAACCCTTGTCCAAACCAACACACCAGATGTCTCATTTTCCTGATGTTTCTTGGCTTGACCCAAGGTCTGATTTTTGCTTCCTGTGTATGAAAGACAGCATCAGTCACCCTGAACTTAATTAACCCTTTTAATTGGTTACCACTGGTAACAGGAAACCCTTCCTCAGAATAGCACATATCCCGAAGCCAGGATTTGGCATAAATTAAGATCTAATTTTTTTAAAATACAATTGAATGGCTCGGAACTTAGAATGATTGCATTGCAAGGTCCCACTAACAGCCGTGAAATGATTGCCAAATAAATTTGGAGTACTGTTGGCCAGGGCATCGGGAGAAACTCCCTTCTCTTTTCCAATCCTGTCACGGGATCTTGGATAACACTTTGTGTGCTTGAATTGGCAGATGGGACTATAGTTTAATTTAGAGGCTCACCAGAAGTATAGCATCTTTAGCCTAGACCAGTATTATCGTAGAGTCATAAGCAAAATGTGGCTCATGCAGGGTCTGTTGCTCACAATCACCAAAGCATGTACCACAGATAATTAGAATTTAATAAGTTCCGCAGATCGTTTTGAGTTGGGTGCGAAATGACTTCACAGATAATGTCCACATTGAAATTCAATAAAATATTTTTACACTTTTTAATTTAGAAACAATGGTTTATACATGGAATACACAACACAAACAATTATCGTGTCCAGATGCTGTCATTCTATTCATGCATAAGATCTAAAGTTATTTCTGCCTTTCTTTAAAAATAACTCCCGTCCCAACAAATTCAATAGTCTGATATTTGATATCATGCATTTGCAACAAAATACTTATCAGCTTTAAGTTATCAGCAACCATCATCTTGTATAAAATACACTACCAACCCTACACCAAAAAGAAAAACAAATGCATTTGCATTAAATACCCATAATTACAGTAAACAGAGCCACAAACATTGAAGGGTATTCAACACCAGAAAGGCAACATTAATTTAACCCGGCGTTAATTACCAAAAACGACACGTTTTACCCTACAGAAAAGAAGGTTTTTTTTTACTGTCAACAAGAAAAATAGTTGGAAATGATCATGACTCAGGAATTTAATGTATAGATGCAAACTCCGAACATGCAATACAGTATAAACTGAATGATAATTTCCTCTTGGAATTCTGGATATCAATCGTTTATCACTTGTCGTTAAACACTTGTCGGGCTCTGTTTTCCCATTTGGCCTAAGCTATTGCACAAAACATGGTTTCCACCATATATCTTGCATGAACACCTTGTATGCGAGTGGTTTAAACCTTCACATTAACTTTAACTCCAACGAGCAATGAATTCATTGACAGCTACACTGTTTTACTTGGTACCAGTGATGTAGAGATAAGGAGCTCAGTACCACCACTTGTAACAGAAACAGTATTCTAAACATATATATTTCTTTTAAAAAGTCTAACATCTCAATGGCATCAACTTTGCTGAAATTTAAACAGACAACAAACAAGACGTAACATTTGTGGTTGTTCCTGAACCCGTTCCTCAAGTTAACCAGTGCAACATAACTCGTACATTTGATCCTTATGCAGCTGTGGGGTGTAGAATCTCCTCACTCACCTCCGTGTTGCCTTTGGTCACCCAGCTACCCCCTACCTCCTTCCCTCCTCCACCCACCTTAAACCTATCTCCCAGCTTGAGTCCAAATCCCTGACTATACAGCGGTTTGGGACATGAAAGGCTCTATAGAAATCTAAGTTGTGGTTGTTAACAGCTGCACTGAATAAGGTACAAATCTGTAGGTGTACCTTAACTCGGTTCTTGCACTGATTAACACTGGAACGAGTGAAGGATCATCTCAAATTCTGTCCCCCCAAATATTGCAATAAAATTACGGTTAATGGGAAATGCAAATCCTTTTTTAAAAAATATTTTAAATGGTCTCGGTCTTAAGAGCTTCCGCATAAGAGTTTCCTACAATTTCCATTTTTCTACCTCAACATTTAGTTATTGCACTCGACACCGGAAGTCAACACTTGACGTAGAAAGAAAATAGACAAATACTTAACAAATGATAATAGACCTCCAATATAGCACACTCAGCTATATTATTGTAAACACAAAAGTTATCAAAAATGACCCATCTTATCACATTAATATGGCACTTCAAATTCTGGCAGTTTGTAAGCAAATATACATCTGCGCCAACCACTGGAGCACAAAGGGTACTTATTGAGCAACTGACAAGATCAAAGTGTTTTTCTAGATACAACTTGGGTCCAACGTTCCAGCCTTAAGGCCAATGTCTTCAAAGCTAAGAATTTCAGACTGTATAGGATTGGGGAATATTTTGAAATCCAGTCTAAATTTGGAAGCTGGCTTTCCGCAATACTTAAGAGTTCCGGATGAGAGATGGGAGTTTCTCCCACTGTCCTCGCCAACAATCTGCCAGATAAAAGTGTCCAGTCATTTTGTGGCTGTTTGTACAATATGACCTTGCTATGGCCAAATTGGCGGTCCATTTGTTTACAGTAACTCCACTTCACAGCTATTCCCTATCAGACAATTCTTTGGCGTTAAATACATGGATTATTTTAATGCAGATTTTTAAGAATTTTCTAAAATTCTGTACAATCTTAAATTTTAAGTCAACAATCTTAACATCTCTTACCATATTGGGCCTCTTTCTGACTTAAGACTAATTTAATGCTTTTGTACAACTCGTACATCATCGGTGAACTTAAAAGTGCTTGATACAGAAATCGACTCCAGTTTTGGACTATCTAACACTAGCGCCTCACTCTACAATTTAGAGCCTGTCCAATACCTCACTGGAGCCCCTGGTCTTCTACGGGATGGGATAAGAAGAAGTGATAGAAGGGAAAAAAAAAAAATTCACTCAGTCGGTCTGCAAAGTTAAATGTACCAGGCAATCGCTCTGCTGAGAATTTGTCAGTTTTGCTTGTTTCGCTTCCAAGATTGGCTTCAATATTGTCTTGAGTGTGTTGTAAACGATAGAACCTTCATTGGCATCAAAGCTGACCTGAAAACAGACAACATACCAAAGTCATTTGCCAATGTTTCACCCACTAGTGCAAATAGTTTAACATCTGAAGTTACGTTACTGATTCAGTATATCAAATGCAAAGATTATTATTATTATTAACTACATATCCCACTAATTCTTACTATAATCTTCCACCCTGACAACTGGTAAGTATGGTTAAAACAGATCTCGCGACTCTCCTCACAATGAGTTGATATGGAGATTGACGGTGACTGATCTGTAGGCAAGTGAGTGATTGATAAGACACTCACTTGCCAACATATCAAGTATTAATCCGCAAGGTGTACGCAATTGCCTGCCGTGTTTCACCCCCAAAATGCACATTCTACAATATATTCTGTGGAGCACTTTGAGACAATCCCAACTACGTGATAAGGCGGTGACTGTATATCAATTGCAAGGATTATTATTATTACTAAATGTGGCGCCACAAATGGTGGTAAGAGAAATGGCCAATTAATCTCAAGAGAAATTTAGTCGCGGGCAAAACTTTGGCTGGGCTCAGAGTATTAACGAAAACAAACATCCAGGTTTCGTTTTGAGCCAAATGATCCAGAGTCATCCTGGCTGATTTATTCCCGATACATGCCTTGGTGAAAGCTCGAATAGCTCGTGTAAGAATAGCGTTCTCTACATCATACAGCAGCTCATGTAAATTGGCCACACAGTCCAGGATGCAGGTCAGAGTCTGATGTTGGCTCTGGTTAAAACAAAGAGAATAGGAAGAATGTATCATAGTTACACCCATTAATGATGAATGCTTCATATCATGGGTACATGTTAATTGAAACTGAATCAGTCATAATTAATACAATGAATAATATCTCAAGTGAGATACATTTTTAAAGCCTAGTTACACAACTCCTGTAGCTCGGTGTTTAGAGCACTCGCCTTACAAGCGCGAGACCTGTGTTCGAATACAGGCAGATCAGGGCGAAACCATGGGCAAATTTCCTTACTTCACACACACGCCTAATAATAATCCATCCCCAAAAAAACACAATAATAAAATTGGTCATTTCAATCCACGACTGTTTGTGTGGACGCTGCTGTGCACAATTGGCTGCCACGTTTCGCCCATAAATATACAGGCAATTCACTTTACAGTATATTCTGTGAAGCGCTTGAGATGTTGATAAGATGTGAAAAGCGCTGTATCAAATGCAAGGATTGTTATTGTTATTTGACAGCAACCGTAAGTAGACTGGTGCAGAATAGTAAACTGGTCAAGAATACCTTTTCCAGTGAGTAAAATGCATTGCAGGGATCCATGTATTTGTGTGCTAAGGCATCCACATCATTCTGACTTATGACGGGCTCTTTTAACTGCTCCAGCCAGGACCACATCAGGCTGCTCAAGACATAAGGATTCTTCTCCGCGCAGATCCGCTCCCATGTCCCTTCTCTGCTGTTCAACTCTTGCTAAAGCAAAACGAAAAGCAACGGACAGTTACACGTAACCCAGCCACACCTCCTCAGGTGCTGGAAGTGCTCAGTCTTGTTGACGACACACAGCTGACTACAATTTGCTTCCACAACGCATACAACAATACTACGTTTGCCATACCGGCTCAGTTAGCAGCACTCTCGCGCCTGCGTCAGACGTTTGTGGGTTCAAGTCCCACATACTGCACTCCTTGGGAGGTGCTTTTCATCGGATGATACGGTACATTGAGCTCCCGTTTGCCTGCTCGGCTGACATTTTGCCCGCAAAAATATAATTTATTCACTTTACAGTCCATTCTGTAAAGTGTTTGGAGACTTCTCGATGATGTGATGCTATATCAAATGCAAGGATTATTATTATTGATAAAAATTGATATTATTGATTATTGTTTGCAACACTATTAGATAAGAGTGAGGAGTCTCTCCCCAACATCTCAGACAACAATCTTACAGATGAAATGGTCAGTCACTTCATGGTTGTCTTTGGGACTTTGCCTTGCACAAACTGGCTGCCGGATTCACCTACAAACGCATAGTTTGAGCTTCAAGCTGTTTCAAAATCGTTCTAAAGTGGTTATCAAGTGAGACAATTCTCATTACAGCGTACATTTAACAACAGGGCATAAAACGGATCGACAATCTCATTTAAGTCTGACAGGCAGTGGGATGTCCTCCTGAAGAATGCGATAAGGCACAATATTAATATACAAATGTAATTCGCTGTATCGGGTTACACCGCATTTATTCTGCGTTGGGTGTGTTTTTTCTCTACATAAGTCATCTGAAGCAATTCGATTCTCCCCTCACCTCTTCCCCCCCCACCCCCCGCTCCCACTCCACCTAACATCTCGGCACCATTTGTTCTTTAATATTCCCTCTTATTAAACAAAAGAATAAATTGCAAATCCCATTTGAACGGATCAACCGTGGTGTTTGGTGGCCATTTCCACCCATTCTACGGTCGAGACTATTTTATTTGCTAACCTCCCCTTTAATTCCCCTTGTGACCCACCATCGAAAAGACAGAGCGAGGCTGCAGGCTGCTCTTTGATAAACACAGCAGCAGATGGCAGTTTTAAGTCACTGAAACCAGCAGAAGGTTAAGGAGCAGTAACTTCAGTGAGAGCGTTTCGACGAAAGCTTAATTCTCCCCCCACACCACGCCCCCGCAACTTTGCGAAAGAGTTAAAAGCTAATTTCTTTCAGACTGACCGCGAAACTATTCCAAAATATGTTCAATTCAAAATAATTCAGCCCTTAAATGCGAAAGGCTTCAGCTTGTCAAAACATTTGTCAAACTGTGTAAACACGAGCTGTGGAACGCTGAGAGGAGAGCCTGAATAATTGATGCGAAACAGGACGCTGGTTCTCAAACTAATTCGTGTCGGATGCCTTTGGAGTTCAAAGCTGCGGCAGGAATACTGAGGCTGAACTCCGGAGGTTCAGGAACGAACGCAAAACGTCGTAGATGTTCCTACTGCCGGCGTTTCGTCTCCAGCTCTTCTTCACAGTCGCCAGATAAGAGAGGCCACTCAATGATCCCCCCCCATTAAATACCCATCTCCTCCTCCCCCTCACTCACCCTCCACCTGTTCTGGAACTCTCTTCCCACCCGAAATCCTTTTTACCCAGGCCACCACACATTGCCTCCAGGGTTGCCACTAAACCACTACCTTAAAAAGCCACCGACCGCTTTGTGGCCCCCTCTTCATCCTGCTCCCCCTCGCCACACCCCCCTCCCATCACCCAGAAAACACACACACCCCTTGTCCCACAGCATTCCATGCAAAACATGTCAAGGCTCCCTCCTATGGCGGAAGGCGCTAAGTAAAGTTGTGAGGAGTTGTTGTTGTTGTTATTGGAAATGAGCTGACTTGATAAATGTGCGGCGATTAGTGAGGGAGCACGGGAGAGGGTCACCAAATTAATACCAGAAGCTGCTGAACCTATCCATCGGGTAGGGTGGTCCAAAGCAGAGGAACGCTTGCCAGACAGCGCTCCCAACGGCTGTAGTTTGAGCTGGTTAGACTCCAGCAGTTTCACCCCCAACGCGCACTCTGGGGAAATGGACGGGGGGAAAAAGGAAAGACAATAAAATGACATTGATAGAGCGCCTTTCATGTCGGGAGGACGTCCCAAGGCGCTGAAAGGGCTAAACAACTCACCTGCCACATCTCCACTTTGTTCTTGAGTTCTCCGTCAAAGTCCATGCAAAACGCCAGCGCCTTGGCTGCCACCAACCTCCTCCCTTCAACGCTCAGGTCGGAGTGGATCATGATGCTCGGGATCTCCTCCACCAACCGGTTGCCCCTAGCCTCCTCTTCCTCGACGTGAAACATCTTATTGTGAGTTTTGCCCGGCGCTTGGTTTCCGGGTCCCTGGTACAGAGAGAAGCTGAATAGGTTTTGTCGGACGTCGCTCTCTAGGTCACCGCTACAAGGCATGGTCCTGCCCAGCTCTTCCTTTCTGATCTCCCTGGTGTCGGGAGACGGGATGCTGATCGTTCGCGGCATCTCGGCTGCAGTGGACGGCCTGCGGGACAGCTTCCTCTGCACGTCCTTTGGCAGCTTCCTCCTAAGGAAGAGGGGTGAGCCCGATCTCTCCTCATTCTCGCAGCTGGACCTCTGCCGCTCCCAGACATTAGATTTGGAACTGACAGGCGGTCTGTGTTTAATCAGGCAAAGTTCTGGGACCCTTATGGTGAAGGAGGCGGGTTGATCCACCGACACGCCTCCGCCGGCCGGAGGCCTGAGGTTGAGCTGAGGCAAGCTGTGTTGGCTGAGCTTGTTGGGGAAGGGGCTACAGGGGGTCGCGGTGGGAGGGGTGTCGCTTTGGTCCAGGAAGAGCTCGGCTCGGTGGAGGTCGGACTCGCTGTAGCACAGGCGCTTCTTGGCGTGGGACAGAGACTGGAGGCTGTCCTCGTGACGCTGCTTCCAGAGCGGGTTGAATGCCTGCCCACCCACCAGCACGGAGTCGTCGGCCACGAACTGGGCCGAGCCGTGATCGTCCATGTCGAAGCGCCGCCCGTCCAGCTCGCGGTCCAGCTGGATGATGGCCAACTGCGAGACCGTCTTCTCGATCTCGGCTGACAGATCGGGGACGTCGACCACCTCCTCCCCGATCACCTGCTTGTTCTCGGCGAAGTCCAGCAGAAGCTTGCACACCAGGTGGACCACCTTTGGCACGTATTTGAGCTGCCGAGCTTCGTAGCCGTGCAGGAGGTGGCGTTGTCGGATCAGGTACTGGCCGATGGTGACGGGGTGAGCGCGGGGGTCACTGCAGGCAAAGACGTTACGCAGGGGAGTCAGGAACTGGGCAAACTCCCGCACGCACAGCAGCTGCCCGCGGGTCTGGATGGCGTTGGGTCTCTTGGCGCGGACGAACAGGATGGCCTGGTCTGCGCTCATCCTTGTGGCAAAGACCAGGTAACAGGCCACCAAGACTCCTGAGGAAACACAAAAGCTTTTTGTTGCATGAACGGTGGGAGCGCAAAAGAAGTACCGGAGACAAAACAATGTACTTAGGTGGTTATGTGTTGTGTGTATTCACGGCCATTCATGGCATTGACCCCACCCCCCACCTCTCCGAACTGCTGTCCCCCCTATGAACCACCCCGCCCCCTCCGTTCAGAGAGCTCCGGCTTGCTACATGTCTTCCACCCGACCCACCCTACCATCGGCGGACTGGCTTTCAGCCTCTCTGCCCCCAACTCCTGGAACTCCATCCCACAGTCCCTTCACCTCGCTCCCTCCCTCGCCTCCTTCAAGGCCGGTCGCAAGACCTTTCTCTTCGACCATGCCTTCTGCTGCCCTCCCAACTCTCTCCCTCCCCTCAAACAGTCAACGTAAAAAAACAGATTAAAAAACTCTATAGACTTGCGCATGCCAAATGATCTGTACACAATTGGCTGCCGTGTTTCACCCACAAAAGATAGTCAATTCACTTTACAGTATATTCTGTGAAGCGCTTTAATACGTCTAGAAGATGTGAAAAGTGCTATATCAAATCCAAGGATTATTATCATTATGGTTACAATGATCTGAACCCACTGATTAGTTTTAATAATAATCCTTGGATTCGATATATGACTTATGAAACCCACTTTGATAAGTTCACCAACAAAATACTGTCACCAAAGTACATGGGATAAAATGCTTTTGAGACGTCCTCCTGACATGAAAGGCCCTATATCCAATCCAATAATTATTATTAATAATATTAGCACACCATGCACCGAATTTCCTCTTTGTTTACTGTATTTTCATCATTTCACCTAAATATCAAAGTTGGGGAACGAGTAACAGCACAGTTTCAATGGGCTGATGGCACGGGATTGATGCTGTAATGAATTTGAGTTCCATCCCTTTCAATAACAGTATAATCTTGTCACTCATCGATTCTGATTAATGAGCTACACTTAAAAAGGAAATGGTTACATATATACACAACAATATACTGTATATACATTTATACTCCACACTAATTGCCTCGCCTTTGTTTCAATAGCACTTTGTAATGACACTGTTTATTTCAGTGAGTGTGAGTGTGCAGCTGTTATGTGTTTCCCCCATCTTCCCCCCACCCCCCACCCCCCCACCACCCCAGTTAGGCTCATTGCTGTTTTAAGATTTCCCTCCTCCTCTAACGGAAGTCAACTTAAAGAACGGTTATTCAGGTTCAGGTATATAAGAGTTTTGGTCAGATTGGCTGCTCCAAATAATCAGTCGCAATCAACGGAGGACACACATAATGAATTTGGGCAACAAAATACAGTCAATTCACGTTACAGTATATTCTGTGAAGCGATTTGAGACGCCTCAAAGACATGATAATAATAAGTATCTAGACATCTCAAAGGGCTTCACAGAATATACTGTAAAGTGAATTGACTGTATATATGTGAGAGATAAGGCGCTATATCAAAAGTATGCAAGGATTATTATTATGATAAGAGGACAAATTGTCATGGGTCAGGTGCTAGTGTATAACATTGGTGGTGCCTTCTAGTCTTGTAGAAGTTGGATTTTGGCATGGAGCTGGCTGTATTCATTGATCCTCTGAACTACAAAGCTTTGGACTGTCCGAGACCTGCCAAGATGTGCGTACAGTATTTCAAACACTGGATGATTGTCAACTCTGTAAAGCCCTCTGTTGCCGATGACTCCAGAACTTTCTGAGGCTCGTGACTCTTCAGTCAGTAGTTTGGCTCCATCAACAGCGCTCGCCAGCCCGCAGGAGGGTCCGAACAGACATCGAGGCACGGAGACAAATGCTTGTAACCGAGGAGAGCTTTGCACCTTCGCAGACTGGAGTTGGGTGGCCCGGTCTCTCAGTCCACGTTTCGCGACATAAATATCGACTTTATCTTCTGAGTGCCAAAAGCAACGCGTCATGTGTCTGTCACTCTTGAAAAGCTCGAGAAATGTCAAGGGCTACAGCTGTGACTGCCTGCTGGGCACTGATGGAACACAGGACTATTCCTGGGCAAAGCAGAACAGACCATCACAGGCTGATTGATTTGCTCTGAAGCCCGGGCTGGCTGTCGGGGAGCAGGTCCTTGTGACTGAAATGTTGTGACAATTTTGTAGGCCCTGTGAGGAGTGACGAGATCGACAGTTGGGATATGGGGTCTGGAACCAGCCGAGGTCAGCCTTTGAACTGTTCTGATGGACAGACACAAACCTTCCACATCAATAAACCAGCTGCCAGTGTAGTAACACAGTGAGGCATGGCGGTCAGCCAGCTCAGGGCACTGCATAACTTCTACTGCTCTATAGACCAGGCTGACATTCCAGCAAGTTTCTGGGTTACTGAGGGGAGGTGGGCGGGGGGTGGTGGGGGGAGGAGGGAAGGGGAGGTGAGGCGGTGGGGGGGGGAGAGAGGGAGGGAGATAAGTGGAGGTGAGGGGAGGGGTATTGCCAAAAGCATCATTCTTGACTCCAGTCGTTCCTCACGACCTATATTGTACCGAGAGTCAATATAGTCTATATACCCCCACTCCACCCTCATTGAATGTCTTTCTCTACACTGCCCTGACCAACAACCATGGAAGAACAATGACCTTGTAGTTAGAAGGTATGTCACTGTATTCGGTCCAAGATCGACAGTTGGGATATGGGGTCTGGAACCAGCCGGGGTCAGCCTTTGAACTGTTCAGTCTTCCATCAGATCTTCCATCAGTCTTCCATCAGATCTGCTGGAAAAATGTCTTCCAACTGAAGACTATGGGGGAAGAACTACAATTCTGTGTGGCCTTCAGTGTTAAAACAACCACAACATCTTGTATCTATGTCGCAACCTTCACCTAGGGGTAGCATCTCATAGCATCGTTAAAACACGGAAAGGTCTCACAGGGTTACGAATGGGTGACATTTTGAACGAGTGCTCTAACCACTGAGCTACAGGACTTCAAGTAAATGATTTAGTGAGATAACTGTGGACTCAACTCTAATGGAATAATAATAATTTAATAATTACTTTTGATATTGCGCTTTTCACATCTTATCGACATCTCAAAGCGCTTCAGAGAATATAGTAAAGTGAAATTGACAGTATATATTTGTGGGCGAAACGAGAGGAAAGGAAAGAGGAGTTTTTTGTGATGATGATGATGATAATAATAATAGTTTTGTCACTCGCTCACCTGTTCTGCCCAGGCCGGCATGGCAGTGAATAGCCACTCTTCCCTCCTGTAGAGCGAAGGCTACCACCTTGACCATGTCTAGGATGGTAGTGAGAGACGCCACTCCATAGTCCTTCCACCCGAAGTTATAGAAATAATCTGAGGGAAGAGTTCAAACACAATTATTTGATTTTCAAGTAAAAAAGTGAAAAGGCCCACTTTTGCAGTGGTTTGGAATGTGGGGGAGAGGGCGGAAAGTCAATCCCAATTTCACCCCGATCTTATTCACCCACAAAACACACAGCCACTACACTACACTTTCCAATATAGCCTGTGAAGTATTATGCTTCACAATGAAAAGCGCTGTACAAAATGTAAAGATTAAAATAATAATATTAATCCTTGCATTTTCAAATATAGTGCTTTTCACGTCTTCTAAACGTCTCTAAGCGCTTCACAGAATATACTATAAAGCGAATTGACTGTATATTTGGGGCAAAACGCGGCAGCCAATTGCGCACAGCAGCGTCCCCACAAACAGTCATGGGTTGAAATGACCAATTTATTCTAGGTTTTTTTGTAGGGATTATTATTAGGCGTGTGTGTGGAGTAAGGAAATTTGCCCTGACCTGCCTGGATTCGAAACACAGGTCTCACGCTTGCAAGGCGAGTGCTCTAACCACTGAGCTACAGCTACAGCACTCCACAATTATCAATTGGGTCTGCAGCGAACTTGGATGGAGTAATATAGCCCACCGTAAAACAAGGTTGACATTCGTACCAACGATATACGCAGTTCATTTTTCTCTTGAAGAATCGTTCATCGTATGAGAAAGTGATTCCATTCCGCATTCTGTTATTGAAAGGCTTTTTATTTAAATTTATTTATGTGGAATTCCTGTAGCTCAGTAGTTACAGCACTCACCTAACAAGAGTGAGAGCTGTGTTTGAATCCAGGCATGTCAAGGCGAAACCTTGGGCAAGTTTCCTTACACCGCATGCCTAATAATAATCCCTCAAAAAAAAAAATCTCTAAAATTGGTCATTTCAATCCACATCTGTTTTTGGGGGTACGCTGCTGTGCGCAATTGGCTGCCGGGTTGCCAACAATAAAATACAGTCAATTTACTTTACAGTATATTCCGTGAAGCACTTTGAGACACAGTCTAGAAGACGTGAAAAGTGCTGTATCAAATGCAAGGATTATTATTATAAGTATTATTATAATTATTCATTATTAAAACATTTAAGGTTCCCAGACACAGTTATGGCCTCTCCGAGTTTCAGGAGCGATTTCCTAAGCCCGCTAATTGGCATTATCGACCCATTTCATTTAAGCCGCCGCGGAGAACGGGATTACTTGGCTCGGCGCTCTGGATCCTCGCAGGACACGAAGCCGGTGGGGACCTGCTAATGAGGAGGGGAACCCGCAGGGAGCTGCACTGCACTCACTTCCAGCCTCCATGAAAACCTCGGGGAGGTAAGTGAATCCGCTCTCCTGCTCCAAAGGGTTTCCGCAGCTCGCGTGCTCTCCGGGACGCTGAAGGTTAATGATGGTCTTTACCCCATGTCTGGAACAGAAAGAGTGAGAGGCAGATGTTACCGGATGCCGCGACAACAACGTGCTTGTATGGTTGCCCTTCCAGGGGGCCAGGCAAGGCAGGGCCAGGCAAGGCAGGGCAGGGCAGCATCTCAGAGCTCTTCGATTCCTAATGCACAGTAGTCCCGAGAGTTAGACGTGGCGTTGCTAAATCATTACAGTTGTGTGATCCGGTTGTGCATTATGTGATAAAATAATTTATTAAAAAACACACACAGACAGCTTCCCCCACAGCAATTGAAAGGCGAGCGCTCAAAAATTATGCTGGTATTAAAATGAAAATGGGCTTTTTTTGGTGGAGGGGCGTGAGAGAGGGGGGTTGTTCAGAGGTAAATTGTAATAACATTTTGAGACAAATGTACAATTTTTTAAAAGTATTTTTGCTGTTTTCTTATAAAGTCGCGCAATTATTGGTTGGTTGTTGAAAGGGTGGGGTGGGGGAGTGTATGTTGCTGTTATGTGTGCTCAGGGGAATTTACAACCTTGGACACAAACAACCTTATTGTTCAGTCATCCTAAAGCAAGCACGATATACTATATGTAGAGATATATATATGTAAATTTTGTTTTAAGAATCCCCTTGCTCTCAGCGCCACGCACAGTTTATAGCGGAATGCTGATCATTTATGATGTGGAGTTTGGTTTTGTCAGCAAGCCTCTTGGAGAGGAGAGAGGCTCAGACTTTCACTCTCTCTGTGTCACCAGTTTAAACATCTGGACCTCCGAGCACACAGTCTAACGCAGGCTCGCACTCCCGCGCAGTGCAGCGCTCGCTGGTTAAGAGCCAGTTAAGAGTGACTCATGACCATCCGATTCAGACGCTTAACCGCGGTCCCGTCTGTACCTGTTTTCCAGACACACTTCAAAGATCAGTGTCGCTAGCAGAGAAGGGAGTTCCCTTCACCCTCCCCCCACCCACCCACCGTGAAATTTGCCAACACTCATTTTATAATAATAATAATCCTTGCATTTGATACAGCGCTTTTCACGACTTCTAGATGTCTCAAAGCACTTCACAGAATATACTGTACAATGAATTGACCTTATATTTATGGGCAAAACGCGGCAGCCAATTGTGCACAGCAGCGTCCCCATAAACAGTTGTGGATTGAAATGACCAATTTATTATATTTTTGAGGGAATATTATTAGACATGTGGAGTAAGTAAGGAAACTTGCCCAAGATATCACCCTGACCTGACGTGCCGGAAATCGAAACTAGGTCTCTCCCGCTTGCAAGGCCAATGGTCTAACCACTGAGCTATAGGACTGTATGAAGGAGTGGAGGGCAGGAGGGGAAGAGTGTGGATGGAGTGACATCTAAACTGCACCCAGATACTGCCTTGAGCAACAACATTTTGCGTTGTTCCTTAGCGCATTCTTTATCTGAGTTGGAGCAAGGAACTGGTTAAGGGGCACCGTGAATTGCATCCCATATCTTCCAGTTTACAACAACAGCCCGCATGTAACTTGCACTGACGCACTGCCTCTCAATCAGGGTCTCAGTGTTTTGTTTAAAGTACCTTTTGAACTGCTCGATAATGTTGTATTTTTCGATAATCTCACTGGAGGGGCGCGCCATGCCCAGTATATTGTCTGTGATCCTGCAGGTACAAGGAAGAGAGTAAATCGTTAGCCATGTTCCCTCGGCTACAATCCCGTTACCAATATTAATTGAACACATCTCCTGGTTACCGAAAGGATTCAGTTCAGGACCAATCGAGTTTACATTTCTTCACACACGAAACCTGTAACAAAACGCTCCGTTTGACATTTCCTGTCAAAGAAATTCTTTGAGCGAAAGACCCGATCTGCAAGTTGTTGGGAGACACCCAGCGATTGGCATTAATAATTATAATAATAATAATGTTTGCGTTTGGTACAGCGCTTTTCACATCTTCTACACGTCTCGAAGCGCTTCACAGAATGTACTGTAAAGTGAATTGACTTCATATTTGTGGGTTAAACAGAGCAGCCAATTGCGCACAGCAGCGTCCCCACAAACAGTCGTGAATGAAAATGACCAATTTTATTATTGTGTTTCTTTTGGGAGGGATTATTATTATTAGATGTGTGGAGTGAGGAAACTTGCCCAAGGTTTCGTTCTGACCTGCCTGGATTCGAAAACAAGTCTCACGCTTGTAAGGCGAGTGTTCTAACCACTGCGCTACAGGACTCACAAGATAGGTTAGGATAAAGAAGACCTTTCAGCCTAGCTGATTGCATGCTTCCAGAACTCCCACCCAATTGTCCTCCCATCACAGCATCAAGCAAACTGCTTTTTACTGTGTGTGTGGGAGACAGAGAGAGAGGGAGAATGAAATCGTTTTTTTTTCTCTCCATTTGAGAAAATCTGACAAGGTGAGTTACTAATGAGCGGGGAACAGTGGGATATCACAAGGTTTGGTAAGAGACACACACAAGTTATTCAGTCTTCAAATCTGGAGTGGAATGAATAAACAGAATTCCGGTTACAGCATTGGAAATTCAGCAGAAATATAGTTAGCAAAAATGCCTTCAAATAAAACACCCGAATCATTTTCCAGGGATTTCAGCCGATCACAACTTAATTCAATATGTTCCAGTGAATGTGGGTTATGTACCCGAGCTGATACAAGGGGCTGAGTTGCACAGGGAAGCCTGTTGATTTGAAATGTTTTGAGATGTCACTGAATAACACGGCATCTCAAAGCTGCAGAGTAGAAAAGGGACATT
This sequence comes from Hydrolagus colliei, assembly GCA_035084275.1. Lineage (NCBI taxonomy): Eukaryota > Metazoa > Chordata > Chondrichthyes > Chimaeriformes > Chimaeridae > Hydrolagus > Hydrolagus colliei. Next base: position 9,413,967 of record CM068753.1, read on the forward strand.
ATATTGCTGTCAAATGTGAAACTCGTGCCAATTAATCTACATTATATTTATCTATCCCAGGCAGTTTAATTTAAAAAATCAAAGTAAAACAATAATTTATATTCATGCGATGTCTTTCAAATAGGGGAGCGGAGGGTGGGGGGGGGGGGGGGAGGGAGTGGGGGCGAAAGAGAGAGATGTGTAAAGCTCCACACAGCTGATTGAGTATCTGTGTGGGAAAGTGGGTTCAGAAAAGGTGACAAATGCGATCGAAAAGGTAGTTCCATAGTTTGTTTCATCGCCTACAGAATAAGTAGAAAGTGGATAGGAGCATTTGGGCGTCTCATAACAATGAGGGGTTATTAGCAAAAGCAGAAGGAATCGCGGGGCTGAGATCGGACTAACAGGTTCCAATTGCGCCGGAGGCACTTAATGAGGCCATGAAAAGCAAAGGGCATTTTCAGCTTCGCAGAATATAGCAACCGGTAAAGGTTAACCATCATTGATTTCAAGGCTATTATGCTGAACGAGAATTCTGTGTGAGTTTAAATAAATTTCACTTCGGTGACTCATTTTTATATATATATATATATGTAAAAATGAGTCCAGAACCACAATTAAGCCTTTTGTCATGCGACCAATTCTAAGTGTTGCACACGTCAAGCCTTCTCAAGACTGTTGAGGCTCAGTTAACCATTACCATGAGGAGTAAAGCCCTTTCACAGCTTGTTCGTCTTCGCTCCATCGCGATGGGTTCTCATACTTGCACGCACGTCCCCCACATGCCATCGAACATTGCATGTGACTGGGGATAACGTGACGCAGGCGTTCTCCTACTTTGGTGTATTTGGCTGTCGGACGTCTCATGCTGCCTGTAAGATACATACAATTGGATCAATCAACAACGACAATAGCAATATATAATAATAATAATAATAATCCTTGCATTTGATATAGCGCTTTTCACATCTCATCAACGTCTCAAAGCGCTTCACAGAATGTACTGTAAAGTGAATTGACTGTATATTTGTGGGCGAAATGCGGTAGCCAATTGCGCACAGCAGCGTCTCCACAAAAAGTCATGGATTGAAATGACCAATTTTATTATTGTGTTTTTTTTGGAGGGATTATTATTATTTTTTTTGGAGGGATTATTATTGCTCCGTGTGTGTGTATGGAGCAAGGAAACTTGATCTGTCTGGATTCTAACACATGTCTTTCACTTCTAAGGTGAGTGCTCTAACCACTGAGCTATAGGATTCCACGCCGCGCGGAGGCTCGCACACTTAATCAGGCAAATCCTCCCAACAACCGAACACTCTGCCAGCTCACACAGAAACCAAGCGGATGTACAGAGCCAGGATAAAACACTGCGGTCCATTTATCGTTGGTTAATTGATGTCTCCGTGAGGGAGAGAGACCTGGTGTAAGCTGGATACAGGACAAGTCAAGACAACGACACGACAACTTGCAATTTATAAGTGTGTGACACTAGCTTGTATGACGGGCGCTACATGAATGCAAGATTGTTTATATAACATCCTTCGCGTGGGGGAGCGCCTCAGAGCGTCCGGATGCATATGGCAAGTCCCTCCATTTGAGTTGAGCTTTGTCATACTAAACACGTCCTCTATATACCTCCACTTAATAATAATCTTCACGTTTTACACAGCACCTTATCGCGTCTTCGAGACGTCTCAAAGCCCTTCGCAGAATGCACTCAAAGTGAATCAAGTGTACATTTTGTGGCCAAAAACATATTTAAAACTGAGCCTTTGCCTCGCACACTTAGAGGTGGCACCAAAAAACCAGCAGTTCCCCCTTAGCTGCGATATCCACTTAAGAAAATAATCGCACAAGATATACAGTTGTAACTCCTGCAGTTAGCACAGAAGCATGTGTAAAAGCACAATTCAAACAACAGGTCTTTAACTAGAATAAAAAGTTATGAAACATGCCTGAGCCAGATCAGACACTGTGGAGTGCTGCAGCTCAGTGGTTAGAGCACTCGCCTTACAAGCGTGAGACCTGTGTTTCGAATCCAGGAAAGGGCGAAACCTCGGGCAAGTTTCCTTACACCACACACACGCCTGATAATAATAATAATGATAATCCCTCCCCACAAAACCCACGATAATAAAATTGGTCATTTCAATCCACGACTGTTTGTGGGGACGCTGCTGTACGCGATTGGCTGCCGCGTTTTGCTCACAAATATACAGTCAATTTACTTTACAGTATATTCTGCGAAGCGCTTTGAAACAGAGTCTAGAAGACGGGATAAGGCGCCGTATCAAAGGTAAGGATTATTATTATAAAGACTTTATATCCCGCGCGACAGAATCGCAGCATCTCACTGAAAACCATTTACTTCTCCTCAGTGGCGGGTGGGCACGAGGCTCCGAGCTGCTGATCAAAGACACGGCTGACATGACGCGTTGCGTGGAGGTCGACAGCTGCTCGATGGCCGAGCTCCTGCGCCTCGGTAACACTCTGTTCAGCACATCGCAAGCCGAGTGCCTGCGACTCTGGATCACGCTGCTCAAATACTCCACCGTCGAATGCCTCCGAGAGAGAGAGTGTGTCATCCCTGCCCTCCGAGCTGCCTCGAAATCGCTCTCGAGTCCCGTTCTGTCCAGCGTCTTGGGACGTTCTGCTGGCATGAGGAGCGCGAGACGAACGTTACGCGTGGCTGTGGTTGTTGTTGTGGTGACAGTGCTTCACTGAGGATTAGCACAGCCTAGTGCCTGAAGTTACACTGAGAGCCAGCCCTGTACATCATCTCATGTGGTCTATCAGCCCCTCAGGAGAGGCTAAGAGGTTTCTATGACAACAAGTGTCGGATGCCTTTGGCTGTAGCGTTCTCTGTGTATTGGTGCAGCGTGTGACAGTCACCGCTCTACTTACTATTGGGCAATCACAGCGGCAGTTCAATAGGACAATTCCCGTGGCTTATTTATAGCAGTTTCTGAATCACTACTTGTGCGTGTGTGTGACAGAAAGTGGGTAGGGGGCGTGGGGGGGTATAGATGGGATGGCGGATGGGTACGCAAAGAGTCACAATGTGTTCATGGCCAGTAAGTGAAGTGAGTTTCTAACGAGATTCATTGTAATTTAACAATCCTTTATATTTGATACAACGCCTAGCACGTCAAAGCGTCTCAAAATACCTAATGGGCACTCGCTATCGACTGTAAGCGACTGGTATATAAAAAGGTAGGAGTATTGGCTCAAACTCTTCTGAACTAACTAGCAGAAAAAAATCTAAAGAATCAAAATAATAATAATAATTGATATAGCGCTTTTCACATCTTCGAGACTGTGTCTCAAAGCGACTCACAGAATATGTTGTAAAGTGAATTGCCTGTATATTTGTGAGCGAAACGCGGCAGCCAATTGCGCACAGCAGCGTCCCACAAACAGTCATGGATTGAATTGACCAATTGTATTATTTTCTTGAGGGATTATTATAGGGATGTGGAGTAACAAAACTTGCCCTAGATTTCGCCCTGACCTGGAATCGAACCCAGGTTTCTCACTTGTAATCGGTCGATCGGTTATTTTGAAGGTTTCACGACAATATTGACTGCCAGTGCAGAGCGTGACACAGGAAAGTGAGCGGAATTATACTCGCAGAATAAAAAAAAGTAATCACCCCTCAAAATAACTCGGAGGCTTCGGAATTCCTGATGTACAAAGTACGCGTTCACAAGGAGAGAGAGATAGACAGAGAGAAAGAGCAACCTGTGTCACCAATAACAAGAGCATTGTTTAGTCCGTGCCTCCCCCCCAACATCCCCCACTTCCCGGTTCGAACGATGCAGTGCAAGGCAATGATAACTCGCCGTGTCTCAAACGACACTGCAGCTGTGGGACACAACAACAATTCTACTACACTAACAGACCTTTGCTCACAACAGAGATGATTGTTGTCGATGAGGAAGACAGATCTACACCATTTGCGGCGGCTCTTGAAACTTTTAATATATTTTTGTTTGCTCAGCTCTTGGAAATCAAAGCCCTCCACGGCCTCGCCCCACCCTACACCCGTGACCCCCTAACCCCCTACCAACCTGCCTGCTCCCTCCTTCCGTTCAGCAGGCTCCGGCCTCATCCATGTCCCCCGCCTCAACATTAGCGGGCGAGCCTTTAGCCACTCTACCCCCAACCTCTGGAACTCCATCCCACAGTCCCTCGCCTCGCAACCCCTCCCTGGCCTCCTTCAAGTCCCACCTCAAGACCGTCCTCTTCGACGGTCCCATCAGTCACCCTAAGTACCCACCTTTCCCTCCACCCTCCCCGCCCCGACCCCAGCTCGGGTCTGAAACAATTTGTTAGGCGCCTTGGGATGTCCTCCTGACGTGAAAGGCGCTATACAAGTGTAATTTTGTTGTTGTTGTGTGTGTGTCTGCCTGTCTGTGTGTGAGAGAATGTGTGTGTGTGTGGTGTCTATCTGTCTGATTTGTGTGTATGTGGGTGGAATTGGGAAGAGAGTCCTCATATTGACCACTGTCCAACCCACTGATCAACATCACTTCCTTCTCACTAATCATGGGGACCTGGATTGTAGGGAGTCAAATGACCTTAATCTTGAAGCACTTCAGTTCATATAGACTTCAATCACATTTAGTGATACTTTGACAAGGCAACCGAGGAGGCAGGACTCAACACAGGATAGGTCGCTTGACCCCCAACAGCATTTAAGTCTTCAATCTGCACTAAATTGGATCAAATGGACGTCATTTCTAAGCCTTAAAGGCTCTCTATTGACTCTCCGTAGAGTACCTTTTCCTAAATCCCATAATTAAGGATTTTTGTCCCCCTGCTATTTGATTCTCCTCACACACAGGTTACAATGCGAGGTTTGGGTGCTAAACCATCGCAAATGCAAACAGGGAGTCACTACACCTGACAGCCAATACCCGCAAAGCTCTTTTTGAAATGAGTCGAAGTGACAAGTATTGAACACAAAGATCATGGTATCTTGCAAAAACAACAACAACAAAATGATACTTGTATAGCGCCTTTCAAGTCAGGAAGACACCCCAAGGCTCTGGACAGTCAGTGTCAACCCGAGAAGGGGACGGGGTGGGGGGGGGATCAATGGAGTCGGGCGAGGATGGAGGAGATGGGGTCACGGAGTTTAGAACATCTTTCATTCATGCAGAAAAATATATGTCATACACAAGAGGCCAATCTGCCCAATGCCTCCTATTGCTATTTGCTTCATTAATTCTCTTCCTTTCACACAAAACAAAACATCGAGTTTGGAGGACTCACTCTCTCTCACTATACCTCTTGACAAGACAATAATCACCGTCTCACTCACTCCAGTTCGAGCTCTGAACCTCTCACCATCAAACACAGCATCTGGCAAACAATATAACGTAACGAGATGTGAAACTGAGAGGAGATCATCAAGTTGTCTCGTAGGTGGGTGCTGTCAGGTTTAATAATAATAATAATCCTTGCATTTGGTATAGAGCTTTTCACCTCTTCTAGACGTCTCAAAGCGTTTCACGGAATATACTGTAAAGTGAATTGACTGTATACTTGTGGACGAAACACGGCAGCCAATTGCGCACAACAGTGTCCCACGGAGAGTTGTGGATTGAAATGACCAATTTTATTATTGTGGTTTTTTTTTGAGCAATTATCATTAGATGTGTATGTGGAGTAAGGAAACTTGCCCAAGGTGTCACCCTGACCTGCATGGATTCGAACACAGGTCTCACGCTTGTAAGGCGAGTGCTCTAAGCACTGAGCTACAGGATTCCTATTGACTGTATTTGAAAGCAAAAGCAAGTAAAACCCATTTACCCCAGCGAGGTCCCAGAAACAGCTACGATATGACAGACGACGAGATTAATCTGAAGGATGGCTGGCTGGCCGGGACCGGGACACTGAGGGAGAGAGAAATCCCTTCTCTTTTCAAATGACTTCATGGGGTCTCGAACATCCGTCCGCACAGTCAGGCCAGGACTGTGTTTAATATCTGAGAAAGGCAATGCAACACTGCACCAGAGTGTCAGCATGGATTACCAGCCCAGGATACTGACGTGAGACTTGAAACCGCAACCTTCTTGACTCAGAGAAAAGATTGCTACCGACTGACCCAAACGACACGTACAAATCAACGTTTCCGCAGTTCCAGTCCCTGGCTAGTTCTCTTACCAATTCCGCTGCCTTCTAGTCGGCCCTTCGGGATTCGATCTCGGGGGTGGGTGGGTGTGTGGGGGGGGGGGGGGGGGGGGTCAGATTTTCACTGCGATCCTATCAGCTGTCTGTCCTGTGTAAGTGTAAATAACGCTGACATGCTCCCCGGCGTACAGGCACATCCCTGTAATTTGAAGCTGGGCGAATTCTCGGTTGAACATTGGCTCCAGTTGCCACAGCAACAATCACAACCTACACATCCAAACACTCCCAACGGTTTTCCATAGGAGAGGCTGTTCTGCTCTGGCTGCTAATTATTGTGAGCGGAGACGTGTGTAAAGAAAGCAACAGCTTCCTGGGGGGGGGGGGGGGGGGCATAATATGACGTCCGTCGATTGCTCCCATTGTTTGCAGAAAATTCATTGTGCAATTTACATTCCAGTTTGAGAAAGCCACGGGTTAAATGTATATACAGTATATATATGTACGCTATATATATTTGATCTTTCAGGAAATGAATTGCGATCAATAACATGACAGGCTGTGCTAATAAAACATTCCACTGAATTATAACTCCTTGCCTAACGCACACAGATGTCATCCTGGCTCAGTGAGCAGCAATCTCTCTCCCCTGTATCCTCATGTCGGGAACTGCCTTGCTAACTTTCAGGTCAGACATTACTTTGAGATGCTCCGTTTGTAACGCAGGGATTATTTACCGGTTTTCTCAAGTCGCAAGAGGATGACTTACCTACGTGAAAGGTCTGGAGAGAGAGAGAGAGGGGGGGGGAGAGAAGAAAGAGGTAGTGTCACACGCCAAGGTTCAAATCAGGTCCATCTTCAATCCCTGAAATGGCCTTCCCCCATCTTGGTGTTTGCTACTTGTGCGGAGGCCAGAGGTCAGAAGCCAGTCCCTGTAACTGAAGAGCCACGGAGGGGTTTCCCTGCAAATAAAAGGAAGGGAAGCGTGAGGGTACATACAAAGCATTCGCTAGCATTTATGACTAGTATCCGAATCCACTGCACCTCGATCTTATCTTTGGCCCCAAGACCTTCCAAATAATTTTACAGTCAGAATGGAGCCTACAGTTCGAGACTGACAATAATAAATAATAATAATCTTTGCATTTGATATAGCGCTTTTCATATCATATTGACGTCTCAAAGCGCTTCACAGGATATACTGTAAAGTGAATTGACTGTGTATTTGTGGGCGAAACGCAGCAGTCAATTGCGCACAGCAATGACCCACAAACAGTTATGGATTGAAATGACCAATTTTTTCTGTGGTGTTTTTTTTTGACGGATTATTATTAGGCCCGTGCAGTAAGGAATCTTGCCCAAAGTTTCGCCCTGGTCTGCCTGGATTCGAACACAGGTCTCAAGCTTGTAATGCAAGTGCTCTAACCACTGAGCTACAGGTGTCCACAATGGGGTATATAATGGGGTCTCCAGACATTGCCTCTACAGCCAAAGGTCAGAAGATCACAAGAGTGGTTTGAATAAACCGGCGGACCATTTGATCTCACGTTCCAGAACACCCATCTTACTCTCATCCCACTGAAGCCTCCAACAGTTGCTTAAACAAGGCCTGAACAATCAGTGTTCAAAACCACTTCCAGCTGTCAGTTACCAACCGTTTATAAAGACATATTTGATGAGGAGCAAAGCCAGAATCCACCGTAATCCACAAAGAGAAAGGATCTGAGGGATGTACACCTGGCTCCGACATAGATCTATTTTCTCAGCGTTTCGGAGCATGAAATATTTGGCAAGGCGTTGAATTCAGCCTCATCTTTGAAGCCGGTTGGCCGCAGTTCTTCAAAGAATTTATCTGTGCCACATGTTGGCTGTGCTGGAATGGCTGGGTGTGCAATCTTCCCCCTCGCAAAGAAACTGAGTGCAAAGTACAACGCGGCCAACTTAAACTGAGCGCAAAACTTGTCAACGATAACAAGGATAAAGTGACTATAACTCCTGACGATGCACAGGAACTTCAGAGTTCCTTGAAGCTACCCCCAGATGAATAATAATAATCCTTGCATTTGACGTAGTGCTTTTCACGTCTTCTAGATATATCAAAAGCGTTTCACAGAATACACTGTGAAATGAATTGACTATATATTTGTGGGCAAAACGCAGCAGCCAATTGCGCACAGCAGCGTCCTCACAAACAGTTGTGGGTTGAAGCGCGCGATATAAATGCAACTTGTGGTAAACACGACCCAAGCTACAGCGGCAGAATTTCGCGCTAACGCCAGCAATTAATCAGCAGATCTTTTTAAATATTAATCGTGCACACTTCCTGAAAATTGATCATGCGAGCAGAGGCATTCACGGGAGCAGGAAAAGACCGAACACAAAGGGTCATTGTGAACGAAAGATTAATTAGAAGCATTTCGAATTTTACACATCACTCAAAACTTTGCAATCGACTCCTACTCCAAACAGCCGTCTTAACATGATTCACTCGGATTTGCTGACCCCATTTGCTTCCATTGCAACTACACCACAGCCTGCTTTAAAGTAATTGAATCTGAACTCTCTGTTCACCTTCTCTTTTCTAAGGCTGAGTCCATGGCCTCTCCCCTTCCCCCAAACCGCAGCCCCAATCCCTCGTTCGAAGTTTCTCAGACCATAAACATAAAACGGCCGCAAACTTTTATGGTGCAGAAATGACCTCTCCTTAAATATTTACTTGATGATAAACCAGAAAAAGCATTAGGGAAACTTATTGTTTCTTTGAAGTTGTGATCAGAGAGTTTAGATTAGATGAGATCTTTTCTTTGATATAGCGCCTCATCACGTCGTTGAGACATCTCACAGTGTTTCGCGGTATATACTGTAATGTGGATTCACTGTAGATTTTGTGAACATGTGAGGTGGGCACAGCAGCCGATTGCACACAGCCAAAGTCCCACAAACAGCCATGGAGTGAGTGATCAATTTGATTTTGGGAGTGGGACTGTTGGGCAGGACAATGGGACTGTGAAAGTCCTTTCTCTTTTCAAATGGTGATTTACCTCGACAGGCAGATGGGACCCCGGTTTAACGCCTCATTCAAAGGACGGAGGGAGGGGAGTTGACAGCAGTTACCTTAACGACTCTCTGAATCACAAGCCACACGGAAATAAATAAAAATTTCAATTCAGGAAATGTAACAAAGGGATTAGTGATGCAGTGATTTACAAAAAGAGGCTTTACGCGACGACGTTTAGAATATTTACTCTGCCCAAATCAATGTCTCAGATTTACACTACCCTCTCCCAAGCCTGAATTTACCAGGTTCAGTGAATTGGATATCAAAACATTAGCACTAATTAAGTAATCCATTAACTTCTCTCTTTCCCTGAACCAAAGCCATTCCCACTAGTTTGTAATGCTCTGCTACACTTTGCAGCTGGGCTTGGATGCATCTGTATTAATAATAATAATAATAATGCTTGCATTTGATATAGCGCCTGCCTTATCACGTTGTTGAGACGTCTCAACGTGTTTCACAGAATATACCGTCACTCTACTGTGGAACTGCACCCTGTAGTGGGCAACAAACACTCGTGGATCGAGTGGCTAATTTTTTTGGGGGAGGGATTATTACCCTCGGAAAGAAATCCACCAATCAACTAATAACCGTGTTTTCCACTTGCTGCTAGGTAAACAGAGCCGTGTGGAGTAAGGAAACGCGCATAAGATTTCATCCCGCTCGGGAATCGGATCTGGGTCCTCTCGTTTGCGAGGAGAGCATGCTAACCACTAGGCTACATGTGTATTTAATGTAATTCACTCTGTAAAGATCATTTGCGGCAGTAAAGGTGAGGATACTAACCTCTATGTTACAGAACTCTACCAATTTATTATTCATTCATTCAACGCAAAGTTGGAAGCAATGCAATGCACACCCATTGTGGTTTTGATGAGAAATGCAAAGTCCACAATCTTCTTCGAATCATTTTCCTTAAAGGAGCAACTGTGATGACACACAATACACACTGAAGAGTTTTACACCCAACCACTTTTGAGATAATCTACACACATACTTTATTGAAAGAAGATAAACAACAACAAAATTACATTTATAGAGTCCCTTTCACGTCGGGAGGACGTCCCATAGCACTGAATTTGCCCAGATTACTACGTTGTGCAAATACACAGCCCCAAACCATTTAAAAAAAAGTATTTATAATGAGTTTTGCCCTTAAAATACAATCAATCCACATTACAATTATATACCGTGAAGCTCTTCGAGACATCCCATCGACAAGACAAGGCGTTCTATCAAATGCAAGGATTATTATTGTTTTTAAATATACAGGCCAAAAGGCCTCATCCATTTGAGATGCGGCAGACATAACCACAGCTTTAAAAAGAAACCTTAAGTGTTACCAGAATTTACATTTAATATATATATTAAAAATTGCGCTACTGTTCACTACTGCACTAAAACACACAAACATTGCTGGCTACCCTGGGTTCAAGTTCCATGCTGGGACTCTGATCTCAGGCTGCAGTGCAAGGCATTAGTGGAGAGAGAGTACTGCATTGATGGAGGAGGTGCCTTGCTTTGAATAAGAAATTAACCTCAAGCCCTGTCGGTCTGCCTGTTCAGGCGGACATGAAAGATCCAGTAATATAGTTTCACCCACTGCCCTGGTCAACAACCCTTCAGGTGATAAGCAATTCACCTGTGTTTCTGTTGGCTGGGCCTTTGCTGATGCTAAAGGCTTTTATGCATTTGCTGCACAAATTACAGTAACTTGACAGCTATCAATGCAAAGAGGTTTCAGTTTTTTTTTATTGTGCTAACTGCATCACAGCGCGCAGTCTTTCTCACAAAGTGCCCGGCACACACGGCAGCTCACACATAGTCAGTACAGACCTGATAATAGCCAGACAAGTGACTCATAAGCATGGTAGGTGTCTGCTCAGCTCACGATCAGTCGTTTGGTGTTTCCAACCAACCAGTGGATAAACAGACCCTATCACGACACTCCTCACTTCTATAGGTATACGTGACGATGGCCTTGTTACACAACACAGGGAGTCCTCAGTAGAGAATCATTGATGTGAAAAACACACACGCGGCAGTGCATTTGGAATCAAGTGTCCTATTCAATTCACTCTTAGCCACTTTGATCCCTCAAGCAATTGATAGATAAGAAGTGCTGTTGGAAACAGACGCAATATTGGCACGCAACACTGTGGATGGAATAAAGGCTAGAATTACATCCTGCGCATCTCATCCCAAACGATACAAATCCCCCCAACAGCACACAGCAAACGCCTGCTGTTTTGACTAAGGGTTGGTGGGGGAGGGTGGGGGGAAGCACACTGCAGTAAGCAATGAATAATGCAGCTAAGTATAGCATGCAAAATACGATAATCCTCAATTCCAAAGCCAATACTGCATCTAAGAGCATCACACATAATTGGAGATGTTGATTGCTATTCCTATCCTGAGATTAGCAGGCAAGCCAATTAATGCAGCAGAACAGCTTTCAGGCAAAATGAAAAGGCATCTTTTCTGACTTTAAAATCAATCCAAAAGGAACAGCAAAAGTTAACCCAGCAAACAGAAAAGGCCCAATGTGTTTTTCCTTCATGTATGAGTAAATAGGAATTATTTCGGTGGAGAAAACATTTATTTTTACTCTGAAATTCTGGCAGCTGTAAAACAATAATAATAATATTCCTGGCAGTTAATCTATCGCCTTACCACGACTTCGAGACATCTCAAGGCACTGCACAGAATATATTTTAAAGTGAATTAACTATACTTGCGGGCGAAACACGGCAGCCAATTGCGCACAGCAGTGTTGCACAAGCAGTCGGGTATTGAGTGACCAAACCCATTTTTTTTTGAAGGAATGATTATCCCCAGAACAGTGAGCCAGCAATCGGCTAACAACCGGGTTCCGATGAAACTTGCCCAACAATTCACCCTGCCATGGAATCGAATCCAGGTCTCTTGCTTACAAGGCAGGGGGCTCTAACCACTTGCTCGGTGCTTAGATCTCAATTGGGCCAATTTCTGATCAATTCATTATTATCAGACATGTGCGATTTCCACCCTATTCTTTCTCAATTCTATGCTCTGCTCAGTCATTTATGTTATGGTTTTCTCCAATCTCTTTACCTTAACAGGAATCTAAAGATTAATTATATCCCAACTAACAAGATATGGTGTTCTTAATCCACAAGTGTTCCTCCCTGACCTGCCTTTCCTTAGTCTTATCAACCATTTGACTCTGCTACACAATCATCAATCTCCCCTTTCAGCTTCATATAATACATAATAATAGATACAGCTCATGTCCCATTGGTTTCAAAGGTACCGGTAGGAAGGTGACCAAGGGCACAGTCGATGAGGAGGGTCTTGAGATGTGTCTTGAAGGAGACAAGGGAAGGAGCAAGGAGGAGGGACTGTAGGATGGAGTTCCAGAGGATGAGGGGGCAGAGAGGCTGAAGGACGGTCCACTCGCTCGTCCGCCCATGGTGGGGTGGGTCGGGCGGGGGTCATGTTGCAGGCCGAGCGGTGAGGGAACGGCAGCAGCGAACGACAGCCCCCACAATACTTGTCGTCAATGAGTTCGAGCCGTTAGGTGCTAGTTATTTACCCCAAGAAGATTTCTCAAGATGGCCGAATGGTCTTCACATTAACCTGTATAAATTCCTCCTGAAATACAGCGAATTAACAATGTACATTGGGAGCAACTACTCAAAAGAACTGCACAAGCAAAAACCCTGAGTGCTTCACATCTTGTCACTCGCCTCACCCTGCCTGCCCTCCCTCCCTCCACACATGTAATTGTGCACTCCCCCCCACCCACCCACCTCCCCACTCCCCTCCGTTCTTACACATCCCACAGATGCTGTTTCTCCAGTTGATTTCCCAGTGGATGCGTTTTGAGTGAAACAGGAAAGAATTCACTCTCGTTTTCTCCCCCCCTTTGCAAACAACCTAAGCCAAGGCTCACATCGAAACTCTGCTGAGAATCACATGATACCCAAGTTGGATGCAAGACAATCGCTTGCTGTTTCGGAAAAGTTCCACTTGATACACCAGACCCCAGCCTCTTCATCTTCTACAAGCCTGAGAGGGAAACATTTGCTGCTCCCATTACACTGGACGAGGCACTGAAAACAAGACCCCTTGTCATGGGAAATGGTCCTTGTCAAAGTTCGGGGAAGATGTGGGGTGGGGGGAGGAGGGGGGGGAAAGGATGGGAGTCTAAGTTTTAAATACAGAGATTTGGAAAAAATCTTAAAAAAGAGAGGTATATAAAGCTTCAGGAGAAAAGGATCAAATGGATAGGTCTTTCGGAGGCACAGGTACAATAATAATGAAGATAATAATCCTTGCATTTGATACAGGGCCTTATCACGTCATTGAGACGTGTCAAAGCGCATCGCAGGCTACACTGTAAAGTGAATGGACCATGTAATTTTATGGGCGGAACGCCAAAAATGAATAAATCCGAAACAAAGGGGGCCTCCAAATCTCAGGGCTGCAAACTCCTACGGTTCTCTCAGATTGTGGCTTACTTTATGTCAGAAAAGAAATCCCACACTCTCGACAGTGGAAGCTTACTTACTGCTCTAAACACTGACATGTTTAAATTTCTGCAGAAAACAACCAAGTACTTTTGGGGTTTCAGCTACTATCACTGACATCTTCATCAGCTTGAAATCAAACCAGGCGGGGAATAGAACAGACACATCCCGAGTCTCGTCACCTGAACCACACAGGCTCTTTAAACTGATAATAATAAATAATAATAATAATCCTTGCATTTGCTATTAGCACTTTTCTAGGTGTCTCAAAGCATTTCACAGAATACAGTGTAAAGTGAAGTGACTGTACATTTGTGGGCGAAACGCGGCGGCCGATTGCGCACAGCAGCGTCCCCCACATACAGCCGCGGGTTGAAATGAATAATTGATGCCAAATGTGAAGCTTCAGTTAGCCATAGGCTAAAAACGCAAGCAAGGCTTCCCTATCAGCAAGGCTTAAAGTTCCTACAAACGTTTTGCGGTAAACTGTCTGAAAATCACTCGCTCTGCCCAGAGTACAGTTGAATATTGTCGAAACGGCAAGTGGCTTGCCAAGGAATGCTACGCTGGAGTCAGTGTTCCCCAGATACAAACAGTCACCTGCAATTCTTTACAGCACACATGCCATGATTCAATCGGCAACTCCTTTGAAAAAGCCACAGATAACCCAACCGCCAAACTCGCTTATGTGAAAACAACGGCAGTAGATAATAACACCAAGGGAAATGTCACACGAGTCAAAATGGTTGTAATTTCCACCAGGGGAGGAGAAGTGTCTCAAAGAGAAAAAAGTTTTTCTGCGGTGAATTATTAGGATATGAAATTATTTGCCACAGGGATGACTGAAGCTACGAGCAAAACAACGTCTACTGTTATTTTTCAATCAAAATTATCATGAAATAACAGCAATCCTTTTGTTTAATGCAGCACCTTTCACATCCAGAATCTGGTCAGTAAGGACATCGCAAAGCACTTCACTGGATTCACTGTGTGTTTTGCAGGGAAACATAGCAGCCAATTTGCACACCGTAAATGTGCTGCAAACAGCCACTAAGGTGAAAGTTTTCAATAGGAATTGGATAACAAGAGGAAGAGGCAGAATGGTGGAAAGTGTGGGGAGTAGGGTGGGAAGGGGGGGGGAAATAAGAATATTCCTTGCATTTGATATAGTGCTTTTCAGGTCTTCTAGGCGTCTTTATAGGTTTAGTGTTAGCTCCGATAGACAAGATAAACTCAAGTTTAGGATTGATGGGTCAAATAATAATACTAACAATAACAATAATTCTTGCATTTGATATAGAGCCTTACCACGATGTCGAGACTTCTCAAAGCGCTTTGCAGAATATACTGTAATGTGATCCTATTACAAAATCTACATGACTAACTGATTCTCAGTGTATTTCTTTCTCATTTTAGAAAACTTGGTGCAAACTTGTAAATCAATTCAGGATGAAGACAGGCATATCCTGCATCAATTGTTATATATATATATATTGTGTGTGTGTGTGTGTAAAAGAAAAGCCAGCGGACTGCACTGATGTCTCCTACAAGCTAGATATTATAGCTGGCCGACATATGGTATTGAAGGCTGAGAGAGGCACAGCAATCAAATCGCAATCACCGGATTAACTGACATCACCCAATATACGCACATCGCATTGCCACATTGAAGTTAGGAGACAGAGTGGGAGAGAGCCCGAACAGCTGTGTTTGTATAAAAACTATCCTTTATATATTAAAAAATTATTATTTTATACGGCTTAACTATGATTTAACAGATGCAGTCGTTTATATTGCAACCAACATAATTCCTCACAAACAAAATTCCATGTAAAAAGTTAATTTGACAAATATTTATCTACCCAGCTGGAACTCCTTCACAAAAAGGTCAGAATTGTTGCTCTCAGCCCTACAACGATGCTTGTTTGAGAAACAAATGTCAAATCTTCCAGAATTGTGTAGCGTTAACAGAACAAGAGGCTCACTAAATTCTCACGGTTGGATTTTACTTAGTTCAAGATTACTTTCTGGACTCCTGCCGAACACACTCGCCTCGTAAGCGAGAGCACCTGGGTTCGATTCCCGGCCAAGGCGAAACGTGAGGCAAGTTTCCTCACTCCACACGCCTCTGTTTACGCAGAAATAAATATGTACAGTCAATTAACTTTACACTACATTCAGTGAAACGCTTTGAGACATCTCAAAGATAAGGCGCCATAGCAAATGCAAGGATTATTATCATTCTTGCTCATATATGTTTGATAATCTGCATTTAACGGAAAATAGGTTCAATCTATTTCTCCCCCCAACTATGAGGAAACCTCCTCTGAGTTCCTCTCGATACTGCATGTCTCAAAACCTATCCTGCCATGTTTATCCCTTTGCCAATCTAGGGCTCCAATATCACAAACAGGTTAGTAGTAATTTCTGCAATTATCTTATTTCCTGTTCATTTTATCTTTTCTCTGGATTCAACCCAATTATCCCGAGCCAGCACATCCACACCGCAGCTGCCAGGAAACTGGGTTAGTGATGGGTGCAGAGTTCTGAAAGGTAACTGTGGAATAGACCATCTGAAACAGTAATGGGGAGAGAGAGAGGGAGTTTTATAATAATAATAATCATAATAATAATCCTTACATTTGATATTTTATTATCTCATCGAGACATTGCAAACGAGTCCTGTAGCTCAGTGGTTAGAGCTCTCGCCTGTGTCTCAAACGTGAGACCTGTGTTTTGAATCCAGGCAAGTCAGGGCGAAACCTTAGGCAAGTTTCCTTACTCCACACACAGGCCTAATAATAATCCATTTCCCCCCCCAAAAAAAAACAATAATAAAATTGGTCATTGCAATAAGATAATTGCAGAAATTACTACTAACCTGTTTGTGATATTGGAGCCCTAGATTAAAAAGGTTGACGTCGCTCAAGGTGGATAAGTCACCTGGTCCGGATGGGATGCACCCTAGGTTACTAAGTGAGGCACGGGAGCAAATAGCAGGGACTCTGGCCACGATCTTTCAATCTTCCTTGGACACAGGGGTCGTGCCAGAGGACTGGAGGATAGCTAATGTTACTCCCTTGTATAAAAAGGGGCAGAAGGACAAGCCTGGTAACTACAGACCAGTCAGTCTAACGTCGGTAGTGGGCAAACTTCTAGAGTCCATAATCAGGGACAAGGTAGATCTTCACTTAGAAAGATATAGGCTAATAAAGGACAGTCAACATGGATTTGTTAAAGGCAAATCTTGCCTTACAAATCTGATAGAATTTTTTGATGAGGTAACGGAATGGGTGGATAATGGTAGCGCAGTTGATGTAGTTTACATGGACTTTCAAAAGGCATTTGACAAAGTGCCACATGAGAGACTTATTATGAAATTAAAGGCCCATGGCGTAAAAGGGACAGTGGCAGCGTGGATCCACAACTGGCTGCGAGACAGAAAGCAGAGAGTTGTAGTGAGCGGCTGTTTTTCAGATTGGAGGGAAGTGAGCAGTGGTGTGCCACAGGTATCGGTTTTGGGACCATTGCTGTTTGTAATCTACATCAATGATCTGGACTTGGGTGTACGGAGTACAGTTTCCAAGTTTGCAGATGACACTAAGTTAGGGAGAATAGTAAACAGTGAGGAGGATAGTAGCCATCTGCAAGAGGATATAGACAAATTGGTAAAGTGGGCAGACACATGGCAGATGAAGTTTAATGCAGAGAAGTGTGAGGTGATGCATTTTGGGAGAAGAAATGAAGGGAGGCAATATAGGCTAGATAGTACAATTTTAAATGGTGTAAAGGAACAGAGAGACCTGGGGATTTGTGTTAGTGACTCATTGAAGGTGGCAGGACAGGTAGACAAGGCTGTTAAGAAGGCATATGGGATACTAGGCTTTATAAATAGGGGTATAGAGTACAAAAGTCAGGAAGTGCTGACTAACCTCTATAGGACTTTGGTGAGGCCTCAGCTGGAATACTGTGTTCAATTCTGGTCACCACACTACAGAGAGGATGTGAAGGCATTGGAAAGGGTACAAAGAAGATTTACTAGGATGGTGCCAGGATTGAGGGACTTCAGCTATGAGGAGAGGCTAGATAGGCTAGGGTTATTCTCTCTGGAGCAGAGAAGATTGAGGGGAGACCTAATAGAGGTTTATAAGATCATGAGGGGTTTCGACAGGGCAAATAGAGAAAAACTATTTCCACTCGTGGGTGAATCTGTGACTCGTGGTCACAGATTTAAAATAGTTTCAAGGCGCAGTAGAGGGGAGCTGAGGAGAAATTTTTTCACTCAGCGAGTTGTTCGAATCTGGAATGCATTGCCTGAAAAGGTGGTGGAGGCTGATTCGATAACAACTTTTAAAAGGGAATTAGATCTTTATTTAGGGAGAACGGGTCTATTAGGCTATGGGGAGCGGGCAGGGCAGTGGGATTGAATCGCTCTTTTCAAAGAGCCGGCACAGACTAGATGGGCCGAATGGCCTCCTTTTGTGCCGTAAAATTCTATGATTCTATGATTCTATGATTTCAATCCATGACTGTTTGTGGGGACTCTGCCGTGCGCAATTGGCTGCCATGTTTTGCCCACACATACACAGTCAATTCACTTTACAGTATATTTTGTAAAGCGCTTTGAGACACAGTCTAGAAGCCGTGAAAAGCGCTGTATCAAAATGCAACGATTATTATCGTAAAGCGCTTCACGAAAAAAAACGCAAGTACATTGACTAGGTTGGATGAACCATCCAGCCTTATACAGTCAGAACCTATTACAACATGCCCTGGGAATAGTGCTTAAGCACAAGGGTATTATATTAACCAGCACAGTATAGCAGACATGTGGTATTGTTGCTGACTGTCTGGCTTCCTGTTCGTGGTGTACAGACAGGGATATCCCAGCGGAGTGTGGATGCTGGATTGAGAAATTTTAGAATTTCCAAGTAATCTCGAACTTTAATAATAATAATCATAACATAATCCTGGCATTTGATATGGGGTTTTATCACCTCGTTGTGACGTTTCACAGCAACTCACAGAACACACTGCAAAGTGACTGTATACCTTGTGGCCGAAACACAGCAAACCCCGCACAGCAAGTGAATTGAAAGTAAATTCTCAGTAATGGGCTGGTGGGCAAGCAGGGGGGAAAGGAGGGATGGAGGGTTGCAGTGGGGTGGTGGGGGGGAGGGGGGGATGGGGGGGGGGAGAGGGAGATGAAGAGGTAGGGGAGAAGGGTACGCTTTATTCCTCTCTTTAACCTGCGAGCCACGTTCTAACGGATCAGGAAATGCTTGAGCCACAAACCACGCATCAACACTGAAAAAACATTCCATTTCCCCCAGCGCTGACATCCATCACTGTTGGCGAGCACAAACAATCAGCGCATATAAATTACAATCAGGCTTGAAAAACGAAAAGGTCTTGGGGAGTTGAGCAAAAGGCACTAATTTAATCTTGGCGAGTTATTGGTGAGAGAGACCCACTCATTATCCTGGCTTAGGTGGCCATCGAGTTTAGATTCAATCCAACAACAACAACAACTTGCGTTTATATAGCGCCCCCCCTCCCACCCACCCACCCACCCAGGTCAGCATCCCAGAGCTGTTGACAGTGGCGGAACACAAAGCAAATCCACCCAGTTACCGCAAAACCACTTGCTCCCAGCTCCGATTCAACTGAATGTATACTCTACATTCTGAATATTTTTTTAAAAATAGGTTACAACATACAATAATAATCCTTGCATTTGATGTAGAAACTTATTACGTCATTGAGACTCTCAAAGCACTTCATGGAATGTACTGTAAAGTGAACTGACTGTGTATTTTGTGGGTGAAACGTGACAACCAATTGTCCCACAAACATTCATGGATTGAGTGACTAAATGATAATAATTTTTTTTTAGCTCTGTGCTATCCTGTGAACACACGAAGACAAAGATACTTTTAAACTCAAGTTAACAACCCGCTCCAATAGCCCAGTTAAAATCAATTTGTACAACGGACAGACAAATAGCAGATTAATTAAATCACAGTTGTTACTAAAACAAAAATTCCCCGCTTACAATGCAATAGCACTTATTTGGCTGAATTTCCTTCCCTTTAACTAGACAACATCTTACTTAACATATAGGAAGAACAGGTCAGCCACTTACTAATATTAAACAATTTAAGCTGACCTAACCCTAACTGGAGCACTGAAAGAATTTCCTCTCTGCTCCAGCCTGCAACCTGCCTTAACAGTGAAAACAGTTAACAGTCAGGGAGGTCGCAGTCAATCATGTGGGTTAGCATGTCAGAAACTTATTGCTCAATTCTGGCTTTGGCTATGGTATTAAGAAGGGTCAAGCCGGCAATTACAATTATGTAAAAATCCTGAATTAATAAGGCCTTGCAGGAAAAGTCATTAACAGAAACAGGAAAAATTAAGCTACCGCTCATGTTCACAGACTGCACCAGTCTTTCAATTTCACTTAAAATCTGTTACCTTCATGTTTAGCAGGTCTTCTCTCCTCCCCCCCACCCCATCACCCCTCCCGCAAAACCCACTTTAAACATAGCATCTGTGGTTATAATTAAGTAGGTTTAATGAGTCCATACTGAGTCATTCCCCCCCCCACCCTCTCCACTCTCCATCCTCCGTTTCACTTGGTCTGTGTGTGTGTGTGTGTGGGGGGGGGGGGCATGGGGGGGAAGGGAAAGGGGACAGTTCTCCATCTATGTACCTGTCCATAAATCCCAATTTTACTGCACCTTGCAATAATTCTACAATTTTTCACGTACTGAACAATGTTCCTGCACGATTTCACCCAGAGCTGAGAGCCGAGAGGACATCAGTGCCTGCACACACTCGGATAAACAAACCGTTTCACCCTTGGTAAGCTTTCGCAGCGAAGAGCTTTAGAGGCCTGAGGTTAATTAGGGCCAAGTAACTGAGGCCCCCCAGTTGATTTTGGGTTAATATGTGCACGCAACGAAAGACCATCTACACTGCCATTAGAAAAATAATCAATCCAAGACCCCCCAAGGCACAAGTAGCGCATTTAAAAAGACTTGCATTGTTTTTAATGCTGTTACTATTCAGCTTTTCTCAATTTTTTTTAAAAGTACCTTTTTTTTTCTCTCCCTCACCACCCCCCCACCCCATAACACTTTTTTCCAATAACTGAGCACAGAATACGCAGTCACTCCAGTTTACAATATTCATTCCGTGAGGCGCTTTGAGCCGTCCAAACGACATGATAAAGCGGTATATCAAATGCAAGGATTATTACATTGCTCTGGCCTCAAAAGTTAGTTGTAATCATTAAATTCCTCCCCACCCCAACCCTCTCCTCCCCACCACCCAACAACCCTCTAAGTGAAGAAGATCCTTCTACCTTTAAACTAATTTTTTTCCCCCAATCCTAAGATTATATGTCTCCCCACCACCCGGTTTGCCTACAATTAAATTGGTTAGAGCACTTGCCTTCAAGCGAGAGACCTGGGTTCAATTCCTGGCAGGGCGAAACCTTGGGCAAATTTCCTTACTCCACACGCCAAATAATAATCCCTCAAAAAAAATTGGTGGTTTCAATCCACGACTGTTTGTGGGACATTGCTGTCCGTAATTGGCTGCCAAGTTTCGCTCACAAGTATACAGTCAATTCACTTTACAATATATTCTGCAAAGCGCTTTGAAACGTTGATAAGATGTGAAAAACACTATATCAAATGCAAGGATTATTATTATTAAAGTACACATTGCAGTAAATCCTGTGAAGTGTTTTGAAATGTCCTTCAAAAAACGAGAGGTGCTGTATCCAATCCAAACATTATTATTATCGTTGTTACGTATTTCCTACTTAAAGGAGACTTTTGTCCCTTGTTTATCTTGTTCATCAAGCTCCTTCAAGAACCTAAGAGATCTGTAATATCCCCTTTCAGTTTCTGTTCAAATGACATTTTAGTTTCACTACTTTATAAGCAGCTGCTGCTCATACCCACGCTGTATTGTATAATCTTGATGATGTTTCTATGTAAAATAGAGAGTTCTCGTCCTCTCCTCTCCAAACCCACAAGTTCAGCTCTGGGGGAAAACAAATATTTTCAACCCTGGTACCTTGTAGAGATTTATCATGTACAAACATATCAAATGAATTGCATCTTGCGAGCGAAATATAAATCATTTCAGCTTTGCTGTTCAACAGCTGAAGTGTAATTTGGCTTGTGTTTAGATTAGCATTTTAAGACTTTGAATGACTCAATTGGGGATTACAACAGTTAACCGGGGATTTAACAACCCTCAAGAGCCTCGAAACCTTATTGCTTTGCTGAGGTTTTGAAAAAGTAACGAAGAAAGTGTGAGCTTTCCTCTGATATAGTTTATCGTCCTTCAGACATATCGGTGGAGCTCCTGTAGCTCAGTGGTTAGAGCTAGCTCCTTACAAGCGTGAGACCTGTGTTCGAATCCAGGCAGATCAGGCCGAAACCTTGTGCAAGTTTCCTTGCTCCACACACACACGCCTAATAATAATCCCTCAAACATAACAATAATAAATAGGTCATTTAAATCCATGACTGTTGTGGGGACGCTGCTGCGCGCAATTGGCTGCCGCATTTCACTCACAAATATACAGTCAATTCACTTGATATTCTATTCTGTGAAGCGTTTTGAGATGTCTAGAAGACGTGAAGAACGCTATATCAAATGCAAGGATTATTATTATTATCAGAACTTCCAAGTTTAAGTCCAATGAAGTGTCTACAATAGCCGATGCAAGCTTTGTCAACCAAACCATTTGGTGAATGTTACATTGCAATTTCTCACTCTGAACCTCTTGATTCCCATTGCAACAGGTAATTATGAATAAATGGTTCCACATTTTGAGCGCTTTTATCCTTGCAGTTGATACACTTTTTGAAAAGAAATAGAGTGAACCGCAAGTTAAATTTGCCCTTGCCTCTCCAGAGCCTATTAAATATGAACATTCATAACAAATAAACACTTAAAACAAACAAACATTTTAAAAAGCAATCACAATCTTTAGAATGCCATTAGGTGTGCATTTCAAAAGAAACAATTCGAACGAATACAATTATAACAACCCTCTGATTTGATGTAGCGCCTAATCACAGCGTCAAGATGTCTCGAAGCGCTTCACGGGATTATAATGGAAAGTGCAATGACTGCGTGTTTGGTAGGCGGATGCAGCAACCAATATGCGGGGAGCAATGTCAGGAAGAGAGAGAACAAGCGATTGTATTTGGGAGATTGTTGGGAAATGCGGACAGAATTGGGAGAGGGCTGACATCAGTAAATGTGTGATGTTTAGTCAAAAGGAAAGCGACAGGACAGGTCAGGAAGCCCCAAAGATAAGTGAACGAAGTGCCCTGGGCAGAGAAACAAACAGCTGAAAAACATTTGCTGTAATTAAACCGAGGACACGGACACACAAAGTTAATAGAATGGGAAGTGATTTAACTGCTGGTGTTTAGTTCCCCTTTAACTGTTTGCCTTAAACAGGTCAATCAGATTAAGGATCGCAAAAGTGAGGATGGGACTGTGAATTGGTTTAAGTGTATTTGCGTTGCATTTGTAGATGGTGAACATTTTAATAAAAAATAATAACAGTGTTTTAGCTCCAAGTCACGCAGCACAAACCTGAGCTGGAAGGTTGGATGGATTCTCTTCCACAAACAATGTGACCGAGTTTGTGAATTATTTTGAAAGGGAATTAGATAAATGCTTGGAAAAATGAGTATTAAAGGATACAGAGAGTTAGCGGGAGAGTGGGTAAGAACCAGATGGTTTCTGGGGAGAGTGGACTTGATGGGCAAAATGGCTCATTTCCTTACCATGTTTCCAGGTATTATCCTGATCCTGCCAGTCTATGAACTGATCAAATACATTCATTCTATATGAATTCACGACTGTACTTAATAGAGTTGGCTAGTTTTCCAACGTAGTTTCTCCAAAGTACTGTACTCAAATAGCCGAGATATTAATAAATCGATCATTTCAATCCACGACTGTTTTTGGGGACATTGCTGTGCACAATTGGCTGCCGCGTTTCACCCACAAATATAGTCAATTAAATTTATTGTATTGTATTCTGTGAAGCGCTTTGAGACACCTAGAAGACGTGAAAAGCGCTATACCAAATGCAAGGATTATGATTATTATTAATGTAATTCCTTGCATCACACCCCACACTCATCACTCATTAATCTAATCGCCCGACGTGAAAGGCACTCTATAAATGTAATTTTGTTGTTGTTGCTTATGATTTCTGCTGTCAAACAGTTTGCAATATCCCAGGTAGCAAGCCCATATGGGTCCCATATGGGACAAATTGGGTTGGATCCATGCCCATATGGGCCCCACATGAGTTTGCTACCTGGGATATTTAGTTCATTTATTAATTCAAAAGTTTTCTGTAAAGACCAGTACATTTTTGAGGGAAGAGAGGCGGAAGAAGTCGCCTCAAAACGCTTCACGGAATATACTGTAAAGTGAATTGACTGTAATATATTGCGGCCGAAATGTGGTTGCCAAATGCACACAGCAGCCAATTAATTGCACACAGCAGTGACACACAAAGAGTCGCGGATCGAGTGACCAGACTATTATTTTTTACAGAGATTATTCACATTACGAGTTACCTACCCCTGGTAATTTACATTTACTGATGTGGCAGCTGAACTCATCGAATTCAGTAAACAAAAGACAGGATCTCAGTCTGATTACCATCAGGAAATGGCCTTAACACTCTGCACCAATCTATTTACAGAATGCATTTCTCCATTACATTGATCCACAAAATGCACAGTCAATTCACCTTACACTATATTCTCAACAACGTGATAAGGCGTTACATCATATGCAAGGTTTATTATCATTACTAATGTTATTTTTAACATAGGATGCTGCTGTTGCTGTTGCTGTTGTTGGTGGTGGTGGTGGTCAATATTTCACTACAAATCCTCCGTTCCATTTAACAAGGGGTGTGGGAATTGCGTTTGGCTTTTTTGGGGTTGCGTGTATTATATTCTCCACCAAAACGCACATCTTTCTAATAGTTGATGTATGGATTCAAATTGAGATTGGAAAAAGCTGTGGTTTCGCTTTAGGATTCGGTGTGGTGGTCCGGCAACTCAAAGCTATTTCTGCTTCTCAACCATACTGAAGTACTTAGGAGTCTCATAAAGGCTTTAATTCATACATAGTTTTGAAATGGGTCGGTCAGTAATTAGCACACATGGGCTCCAGCCAAAAAAATAAACTCTGCCTTTTGCTGGTATAGATTGACAGTAAAAGAGCTTGCATCTGTTTAGCGGACAATTATACCACACCTAGCCAGGCTCGACTCAGCGTGGGAGGGGTAGGGAGAGGAGGGGTGAAGGAAGGCGAATGTTCAATGTACTGCTACAAAGATTATCTTGAATGAAAGTCAAGAGTTACCTTGTAGACGTTAAGTTCCGCAGAAGGGTTGGGGTGGGGGTGGGTGTGGGGGGGCGGTTGGATGAAGAACAAATCTAAAATGCTTTAGATTGGAAAAATAATTTTATGAGTCTGGTATTAACCCCAGCAACTAATCACATCATTGAAACGACTCACGGTATTCACTGTGAAACATACAGTAAAACCTTTACACATGCAAGTCTGACCTGTATAGATGGGATGGATCATGGCCCAACTCCAGATAAGCGTTTGTATTCTATGTAAGTTTTATTTTGCCCAGGAGTCCTGTGGCTCAGTGGTTAGAGCACTCGCCTGTGTCTCAACCTGTGTTTTGAATCCAGGCGAAACCTTGAGCATGTTTCCTTACACAAGTTGTATCGGTTGGGACCATACTCCACACATACGCCTAATAATAATCTGTCCCCCCAAAAACCTATAATAACAAATTGGTCATTACAATCCATGACTGTTTGTGGGGAACGCTGCTGTGCGCAATTGGCTGCCACATTTCGCCCACAAAAAAATACAGTCAATTCACTTTACAGTATATTCTGTGGAGCGCTTTGAAACGTCGAGTAGACGTGAAAAACACTATATCAAATGCAAAGATTATTGTTATTATTATAACTCATACTTTGCATAAATTATATTAAATACATGGTCCCAACCGATACAACTTGTGTGAGAGCAGTAACTAACGGTGGTTCGAACGTGGCAGCTAATTTGCGGACAGCAACATCCCACAGATAACCAAGAAGCCAGTGACTCATTTTCCTATGTAGAAAATTGCTGATCAGTACAGAGAGAGAAAGTTCCTTATCTTTTAGAATAGTACCATCCACCTGAACAGGCAGACACAACCTTGTTTTGAGCATGAAAGTATTAACACTCAAAATATTTCTTCCAATTGCCGCAAGGTGTTCTAAAACAATATTTAAGCATTAGTGTCTTTTCACAATGATTGTGTGCTTCTCTTTCGAAACCACTGGAAACATTTGCGGAACTATCTGTTGAGTTTATACAGATATCAACTGTCACCAAATGTTACATTGACCAGTAAACTTAATAATAATAATTCATGTTTCTGTAAACCTTAATACCTCAAGTTGGTAACTCCTCAACATATATCAAGTTATTTACCATGAAATGAAAGGCTCCATTACTTTTCATAATAATCCTTGCCTTTGATATCACGTCCTCAAGACGTCTCAAAGCACTGTAAAGTGAATGGATTGCATATTTTGTGGGTGAAATGTGGCAGCTAATTATACCTCTCAATCAGCAAAATATTTTATGACTCATTATTGAAATAGCGGAACTCTTAAGTACATCAGCACAATGTTACTGAGATGGACGTAAAGTAAACTCAAGTATCCGTACCACCATTTGTCGATCACTTTGTCAGTTATGCAACATCTGCCCTGTACGGACAGGTTTTAAGACATGTCTGTTAATCAGAGCGCAGGGAAAGGAACCAAAGGGAAGATGCAAAACTAGCCAATGTAAATGTCTTCGGAAAACAAAACAATGCTATTAATTTAACACTTGGTAATATTCTCAAGGCTCTTAAATGTTTATGGCGCAGGGATAATAATAATAATACTAATAATCCTTGCATTTGATATAGCACTTTCATGTCTTGTAGACGTCTCAAAGCGCTTCACAGAATATACTGTAAAGTGAATTGACTGTATATTTGTGGGCGAAACGCGGCAGCCAATTGCGCACAGCAGCGTCCCCACAAACAGTCGTGGATTGAAATGACCAATTTTATTATTTTTTGGAGGGTTTATTATTAGGCGTGTGTGTGGTGTAGGGAAACTTGCCCAAGGTTTCACCCTGACCTGCCTGGATTCGAACTCAGGTCTCACGCTTGTAGGGCAACCACTGAAACTAGCCGAGGATTTTGCTTTCCATTGCAATGCACAGAATCTGTTGTCAGCAAAGGACAGGCTCAAGCCAGGTTGAAGATTGCTCCTTCGAGTCATCGGAGGAGGTAACAGACGTTTAGAGCTCAGTTTACACTGTAATGCATCTTCAGGGGAAAAGCGCTATAGAACCTGAATGGGCAAAAAAAATATTATGGAAATAAACGTCTTCTTATTCTTGGCTTAGTACCAATTAATAATAACATAATGATACTTACATTTGATATAGGGTGTAGCGACGAAATTTAGCGAGCTTCAGAACTGTAAGCAACACACACACAACTAACTGCACATACGCAATACAAACCCATGCGAAAACGTTCAGTATCAAACCACATGTGTGACTACGCATATCCAGTGTTAATACTAATAATCCTTGTTTTTGAGATTGTGGTGTATCGCGTCGTTGAGACGTCCCGAATAGTGCTCCATGGGATGTACTGTAAAGCGAACTGATTGTGTATTTTGTGGGCGAAGCGTGACAGCGGAGTGCTGTGGCTCAGTGGTTAGAGCGCTCGCCTTACAAGCGTGAGACCGGTGTTCGAGTCCAGGCAGGCCAGGGCGAAACCTTGGCCAAGTTTCCTTACTCCACACACACACACACACACACGCGCGCGCCTAATAATAATTGCTCTCAAAAAAACACAATCATAAAATTGTTCATTTCAATCCATGACTGTTTGTGGGGACACTGCTGTTTGGTCGCTGAGCATTTTCATCTGATTTATTGCTGTCTATGCCCAGGTTGTATTTCAGTATGTATCTTCACACACTTTCCTGCTAATAGGTTTTCTTACTGTATATTTTTTTTTGCTGTGGTTAACCAATATGTAAGCGTTGCTGCGGGACACGAAGATCAGTTGCCAATCACACGATTAAGGGTGCCTGTAATTCTCCTCTGTGTGCGTTCATCTACACACCAAGCACAGTGAGTTCGCACAATGGCAGTGAATTGACTGTTATATTTTGTGGGCGAAACGCTGCAGCCAATTTGCGCACAAACATTCCGTAACTGGAAGATTTCCACACACACTCCCGTCTCCGAACACAACAAAAATGAATTGGGGAGTCCTGTAGCTCAGTGGTTAGAGCACTCGCCTTACAAGTGTGAGACCTGTGTTCGAATCCAGGAAGGTCAGGGCGAAACCTTGGGCAAGTTTCCTTACTCCACATGCCTAATAATAATCCATTCAAAAAATACCACAATAATAAAATTGGGTCATTTCAATCCACGAATATTTGTGGGGATGCTGCCGTGCGCAATTGTGCACAAATATACAGTCAATACACTTTACAGTATATTCTGTGAAGCGCTGTATCAAATGCAAGGATGATTATTATTATCTGATTACCAACAGAAACATCAAGAACCTGCATTTAATGAAAACTGATTTTTTAAAGATTCCGAACCCCAATCATGAATACGTATACCGGTCGCTGTAGAAGGTGATTCACGAAGCAAACTTATTTGGTTTGAGTGTTTGTGTCCAGCTCCACAAAAGCAAAGCTGTGTCAGTGTCA
Source organism: Hydrolagus colliei (assembly GCA_035084275.1). Lineage (NCBI taxonomy): Eukaryota > Metazoa > Chordata > Chondrichthyes > Chimaeriformes > Chimaeridae > Hydrolagus > Hydrolagus colliei. Next base: position 9,442,535 of record CM068753.1, read on the forward strand.
GGCAATGCTGGTATAATAGTACAGTAATAATAATCCTTGCATTTGATATTGCGCTTTTCCACGTCTTCCAGACGTCTCAAAGCGCTTCACAGACTACCGTAAAGTGAATTGACTGTATAATTGGAGGCGAAATGCGGCAGCCAATCGCGCACAGCAGCCTCCCCACAAACATCTCTATTATCCAAGGCTACAATCGCTCTAAAGCCAGTCAGTTAGTCAGTCAGTCACACACACACCTTGCACTCAGTCTTTCTGTGTGTGTGTGTGTACCTTACCAACAGTGATCAGATGTCCTGAAGCCTAATTGTTCAGTAAGCACGATCAGTTTGCGATACTTTTTCCGCTCGCAGCAACAACAGAAAACGTAGAAAATCGTGTAGGTAAGAAGGTACCAAACCAGACATTAATTTTGCCTTGGCCTTATTACCACTGTTTTCATAGTCTCCAAAGTCCCTTGAACCTGGTATTTCTTACATGTGTTTCCTGTTGGTGTAGCTGTTAACAGTTAAACTACACCGAGGGATGGAAACATCTTTACAGTGTCAAAAACACAAAAGCCACTGTGTAGAAAGCGGAGACTTGTGCCTGCAATCAAAACCTGGCCACTCGGAGTTCCAACGCATTTTTGGGGGTTTCGTTTTGTTTTTCTTTATATTTTTTGGGGGGAAAAAAAAGTCAATCTCAATCACTGATTTACCTCCATTTTTAAAAAATTTTTAAAAACAACCACACATCAGTTCGGGGGATAGATAGACTCCAAAGCCTATTTGCCATCAAATATACTCTTGTTAATGAAGGTCCCGCAATGCTTGGTTTGCCGGCTCCTAGTTCACTCCTCGACTATTGGAGAGATCCCTGAATGAACTGGATCACTAGTTTTCCCACTGCAGGCAACAAGGTCAACTTTATCCCATTAATTTTCATTAGCCCACATGGCACTGCTTTATGTCCCAATGCCGAGTGCCTATTCTTTATACCACTCGGGCCGAGAATTACTACCATAAATTTTCATTTCGTTTCGCGGTCAGAAGAACAATACCCACTACACTGCAGCTGGCTGTGTTTTCACCGCCTCCTTCCCCATTCCTCCACTTCCGTCCTCCCCCACTCCCCGCCACCCAACCCCAACCTACCCAGATTTGGCCAATTCACTCGAAAATTCTCCCTGGAATTGAATTAATCACAATTTTTTTCATACAGGAATGCGTTTCGAGCACATTCAACTCACGGATTGGATTGAAGTTTTCTCTCTACCCAACTGGTGTTTCCTAAGACAAGTGCGAAAACATTTTCTGTTTGGATGCAGGGATATATCAGTGTTTCTTCTCTTTGCCCCCAGCGGCTATTATTGAAGTTAAGATCGTAATAGTTTCAGCGAGACGTGCAAATTGTACGGCATTAAAAAAGAATGTGGGTAAACAGTTGAAGAGAAACAAAATCAATGAGGCTACGGTGAACAGTCAAGGAGTTGGGATTAGAAGTGAACGACTCCGGTAGTGGCGTTTACAGCAGAACAGTGAGGAAACAGCAAGGAGAGAGATCAAAGTGAACAGCTCTAACAGTTGTATTGGTTCTCTTAAGGATGTTGTTGGCAAACTTGTGGTTTACAAAGCGAAACCTCGGGCAAGTTTCCTTACTACACACACACACACACACACACACAAAATACACACACACACACACAAAATACACACACACACACAAGATCTCCGACACTCGCATTGTCCATTTGCATTCACATTTTCTTTTATGATGAGAAATTGTTATGTTCCGGAATGCACTGTCTGCGAAGTGCAACTGTACTTTGCTTTACAAAAGAGAATACGGTCACGGTCGTTAAAAGGGAGGAAAAGAAAATTGCAAAGCGGCTACGTGATAAGAGAGTGGGGGAGTGGGACAGGTTGGAAAGATCTTTTCAAAGAACCGACGCAGACCCGACGGCCTCCTTCTGCGCTGTAGGAATCCTATAACCCTCGACTCCCACCGTAATCGCCCACAAGTTATACGGTCAGTTCACTTCAGAGTATATTCTGTGAAGCGCTCTGAGACGTCTCGAAGACGTGATATCAAATGCAAGGATTATTATTATTATTATTATTAGCTACTATTTTTATTATATTAATCCATGACTGCTGTGCGCAATTGGCTGCCGCGTTTCGCCCACAAATGTATACATTTACAGTATATTCTGTCAAGCGCTTTGGGACGTTGATAAGATGTGGAAAGCGCTATATCAAATGCAAGGATTATTATTATATTCTTCTTATTATTATATTTGTGGGCGAAACGAGGCAGCCAATTGCACACAACAATTTATTATTTTATCAATTATTAGTAACTGTAAAGAGATTTACACTACAGGCGGCCACATTGTTTCTGTGTTGATAGTAAACACACAGACATACACACAGAGACAGACACAATTCATTTTATCCTGGATGTTTTTGGACCTACATTAAAAACAAACAACAGAGACTGAGAGAGGGGGAGAATGGGGGGGGGGAGATGGGGGAGAGGGGAGGGGGAGAGATGGGGGAGAGGAGAGGGGGAGAATGGTGCGGGGGGGGGGGGAGATGGGGGGAGAATGGTGTGGGGAGGAATGGGGGGGGGAGGGGGGAGGGGGAGAGATGGAGGGGAGGGGGAGAGATGGAGGGGGAGGGGGAGAGATGGAGGGGGGGAGATGGGGGGAGAAGGGGAGAGACGTGGGGAGAGGGGAGGGGGAGAGATGGGGGAGAGGGAGAGAGGGGGAGAGATGGGGGGAGAGAGGGGCAGGGCCCGGGACCCTCAGCTGACGGCTTCAGCCCCACACACAGGCCCTGCCCGGGGAGGGGGGGGGGGGGGGGGAGTTTGTCTCTGTCACTGTGTGTTGGGGGGGGGGGGGGAGTGTGTGGGTGTGTTGGGGGGGGGGGGAGTGTGTGGGTGTGTTGGGGGGGGTGGGGGGAGTGTGTGGGTGTGTTGGGGGGGGGGAGTGTGTGGGTGTGTTGGGGGGGGGGGAGTGTGTGGGGGTGGGGGGAGTGTGTGGGTGTGTTGGGGGGTGGGGGGAGTGTGTGGGGGTGGGGGGAGTGTGTGGGTGTGTTGGGGGGGGGGGGAGTGTGTGGGTGTGTTGGGGGGTGGGGGGAGTGTGTGGGGGGGGGGGGAGTGTGTGGGTGTGTTGGGGGGGGGGGGAGTGTGTGGGTGTGTTGGGGGGGGGGGGAGTGTGTGGGTGTGTTGGGGGGGGGGGGAGTGTGTGGGGGTGGGGGGAGTGTGTGGGTGTGTTGGGGGGGGGGGAGTGTGTGGGTGTGTTGGGGGGGGGGGGGGGAGTGTGTGGGTGTGTTGGGGGGGGGGGGAGTGTGTGGGTGTGTTGGGGGGGGGGGGGAGTGTGTGGGTGTGTTGGGGGGGGGGGGAGTGTGTGGGTGTGTTGGGGGGGGGGGGAGTGTGTGGGGGTGGGGGGAGTGTGTGGGTGTGTTGGGGGGGGGGGGAGTGTGTGGGTGTGTTGGGGGGGGGGGGGGGAGTGTGTGGGTGTGTTGGGGGGGGGGGGAGTGTGTGGGTGTGTTGGGGGGGGGGGGAGTGTGTGGGTGTGTTGGGGGGGGGGGGAGTGTGTGGGTGTGTTGGGGGGGGGGGGGGAGTGTGTGGGTGTGTTGGGGGGGGGGTCGGCTCCTACCTCAGCCTGTGTGTCAGGGCCTCTCGAACGACTTCTGTTCCCCTGTTCCCCCCCCCCCCCCCCTCTCTCTCTCTCTCTGTGTGTGTCACTGTGTCTGTGTGTGTCTCTATCTGTGTCACTGTGTGTATGTTTGTGTCACTGTGTGTGTCTCTCTCTGTGTCTCTGTGTGTGTGTCTCTCTCTGTGTCTCTGTGTGTGTGTCTCTCTCTGTGTCTCTGTGTGTGTGTCTCTCTCTGTGTCACTGTGTGATGTGTCTCTATCTGTGTCACTGTGTGTATGTTTGTGTCTCTCTGTGTGTGTCTCTCGCTCTGTGTGTCTGTGTATGTCTCTCTCTGTATCACTGTGTGTGTGTTGCTCTGTCACTGTGTGTGTGTGTGTCTCTCTGTATCACTGTGTGTGTGTATCTCTGTGTCTCTGTGTGTATCTCTGTGTGTGTCTCTCTCTGTGTCACTGTGTGTGTGTCTCTCTGTGTCACTGTGTGTGTGTCTCTCTGTGTGTATCTCTGTGTGTGTGTCTCTCTGTGTGTCTCTCTGTGTCACTGTGTGTGTGTCTCTGTGTCACTGTGTGTGTGTCTCTCTGTGTGTATCTCTGTGTGTATCTCTGTGTGTGTGTCTCTCTGTGTCACTGTGTGTGTGTCTCTCTGTGTCACTGTGTGTGTCTCCCTATGTCACTATGTGTGTCTCTCTGTGTGTGTCTCTCTGTCACTGTGTGTGTGTCTCTCTGTGTGTGTCTCTCTGTCACTGTGTGTGTGTCTCTCTGTGTGTCTCTCTCTGTCACTGTGTGTGTGTCTCTCTGTGTGTCTCTCTCTGTCACTGTGTGTGTGTCTCTCTGTGTGTCTCTCTCTGTCACTGTGTGTGTGTCTCTCTGTGTGTCTCTCTCTGTGTCACTGTGTGTGTGTCTCCCTGTATCACTGTGTGTGTCTCTCTGTCACTGTGTTTGTGTGTCTGTGTCTCTCTCTGTGTCACTGTGTGTGTGTGTAAGCCTATTTGTTGTGTGTGTGTGTGTAAGCCTATTTGTTGTGTGTGTGTGTGTGTAAGCCTATTTGTTGTGTGTGTGTGTGTGTAAGCCTATTTGTTGTGTGTGTGTGTGTAAGCCTATTTGTTGTGTGTGTGTGTGTGTGGGGGGGGGGGAGGACGTTGTCCCCATTCCCCCAGGAGGGGGCGCTGTCCACTTCCCTGTGAATCACAGGGAGGAGTTTAACCCATTAATAATATTTTAACCAGAAAAGACTCACAAAAAAGACAATTTATCTCCACTCACACAGAGAAACAAAATAAAATTACCCCCCCCCCCCCCCTCCCACCCCACCCCACCCTCACCCCTGGCTGGCTGGCTGGCTTTCACAGCATCAAAGCCCAAACATCAGTTATTATTAATAATTATTCATTCTAACAATATTCATCTTGGCATTTGACATCGCGCTTTTCACATCTTCTGGACGCCTGATTAATAATCCCTCACAAAAAAAACCCCACAGTAATAAATCAGTCGTTTCAACCCACGGCTGTTTGTGTGTATGTGTGTGTGTGGGGGGTGCGGGGTGTGGGGGGGGTGGTGGGGGGGAACGCACCGCGCGCAATCGGCTGCCGCGTTTCCGCCCGCAAAATATATACGGTCAATTCACTTTAGGGTGCATTCTGTGAAGCGCGTCGAGGCGCCGTCTGGAAGACGCGATAAATCGCTCTACCAAACACAAGGATTATTATTGTTATTAGAACTCTATGTGACCCACTCTACTGTGTACAGGACAGTAAAGTTAACGGGAGGGTGGGATATAATCCCAAATTTGTCCCTAAGTGTCCCTCGATAATTTGCCCAATATCCCACCGTAATGAAGAATTTTAGCAGCTGCCCCACCCCCAGATGTCAAGTTTTTTTTTACCATTTCACGCACAGAAACGGTCACTAAACTACCCACAAGTACAGGTAATTCTCTGTGTGTGTGTGTGTGTAAAAAAAAACGATTCCCACAGAGAAGGGAAAAGATAACATTATTTTCACTCTTTCGCTAATAACTGGCAATTGACAATTTAGCTGATGATTGGTTCAATTAGATAGAAATGATTGTATTTCTTATGGCTCTGCCCTTTGCAGTTTCCTGTCCTGCCCTGTGCTGTCTGTCTATCTCTCAAAGCAAGATTTTCTCTTCATTCTCTGCAGTTTTGGACACCCTCCGGCCCCTCTCCGAGTGAATTTTTACAAGTAATATAGTACATATATATGAAAATATAAAGTAAATCCATGACTGTTTGTGGGACGTTACTGAGTACGATTGGTGGCTGTGTTTCGCCAACGAAATATACGGTGAATGCACTTTACAGTACATTCTGTGCAGCAGCTCGAAGACGCGATAATGCGCTACATCAAAAGCAAAGATTGTTAATGTTATGCACAGTTGAAATTTACACATTTTGATTGTGTGTGTGTGTTGTGTGTGTGTATGTTGTGCGCGTGTGTGTTGTGTGCATGTGTGTGCGTGTTGTATATAAACGTGGCGGAAGAGATTGCCACCGATTGAATCACGACAAAGATTGCCGAAAAGTGAAAATAAACCCAATTTTGCAAAGTGGTTTTTTTTTCGAACGCAAAGATAATAATAAATGGACGATGAATTGCACATAATGTGTCTGGCAGGTTCTCCTCGGGATCCATATGTGAACGATCTGCATCTGAAGAGAAACAAAGTGGAAATTGTTTCAGATAGACCGTCGCGAGAGCTATCCAAAGTGAATTTGCTGGACAACCAGGGCATTAAAAAGACTTGGTATTTGCTTTTCACTGTTCTCTCGCAGATATGTTAACAATCATCACAGACCTTTGATCCCCGTTAAAAACACACGTTATAATTTCTAAAAGAAAAAGGAGAAGAGAAGTGGATAAGTAACTCTCTAACTGCCGGAGACGGGACATTGCGGCCTCTATTCGAGGCCCAACTGGAGTCTGTTTTCTGTAGCCCAGACCAACTCCTTCCAAACTGGCGTAGGATGTACGCTAACTGTTTTATGGAGTCCTGTAGCGTGTGAATTAGCGCACTCGCCTTGCGAGAGAGAGAGAGAGAGAGAGAGAGTGAGGATGCAGATTTCATTCCCGGGCAGGACAGGACGTAGTCGAGTTTCCCTACTCCACACTCACGCCACACTGTTTACAAGTAGGAACCCGGTTGTTAGTCGATCGGCGGATCGCTCTCAGGGAGTAATAATCCCACAAAAATAATGCACCACTTTTTGTGGAACTGTTTCACTCACAAAATACACCATCTATTCACATGACAGTCTCAACCACGCTTGAGACGTCTCAACAAGGTGATAGGAAGTGATATCACGTGCCAGGATTGTTATGATTATTGTTATTAATATTAACTCGTTCCTGGCATCAAAGTGGGCGTACAGGGTCCCCGATACAAAGCCAGAGGTTCGACAGCTGGCCCACACCTCCTTCAATCTCAGAGAAAATCTCGAATCAAACACAAAAAGTCCGTTCTCATCACGTCTGCATGAACTTGGACAGCATAAAAATATATAGCTAATGTGTTTCCTCTGCAGCTTGCCAAGCAAAAGGCTGCTGTACAATGACAACATTACATTTATAGAGCGCCTTTCACGTCGGGAGGACGCTTAATATCACTAGATACATGCAAGTACTGAGGTTAACAGCCAGAGTGACTTTATTCTCTGAGGTTAATAAGATTTTTTGACCATGTTAAATTGCGTCAATTTAGTCAACAATACTATTGAAAATCACCGCATTTAAGACAGTTATCATGACATTTTTCTTAAAGTATGAATTTCAATTTTAAGTTTCTCATAAGACCTTCCAGTTCTTTCAGCACCTTGGGACGTCCTCCCGGCGTGAAAGGCACTCATTAGATGTCATTTTGTTGTTGCTGTTTAACCCACGTGCCTACGCTCACCTCTCGTCTCTCCCCAGCACAGTATCAAGCCCCCCCACCGTTAAGCAATCTTTGTGAAAGACGCCAGTTATTATTAATGTCGTTTGATGCAAACTAATTTGAGAGATGAGTTTCCACAAGTCAGCGGCCTGTATGGTGTATGCCGGTTACCGGAAGGAGATCCCACCCAAAACAACAACAACTTGCATTTATATAGCACCCCGCCTCCCTCAATCAGGGCAGCGTCTCAGAGCGATCCGATTGCTCATGAAGAAAATACTATTAAAAATCACCGCACTTAAGACAGTTATCATCACTTTTTTTTAAAGTGCGAATTTGAATATGAAGTTTCTCATAAGAGATACTCAAAACACCGACCTAGTCAATGGGTGCTTTTAGCACAAATATAAATACTTAACAAATAGAAATAACTTTATTATTTTTTTAAAAAATTATATTATTAAATATTCGTTATTATAACTACTTATAACGTCAAATATTCTATGGTGCGGAATTAATTTTTTAGAATCACAAACACCATCCAATAATTGAATCTATTTAACAAAATGAAAAAAGAATAGCTGACATTGAAACAATATTTTCCGATTTATATTTATTTCATTAGAATAATAGTCCTTGAAAACAAATATGTTAGCATCTTTGCAACTCAAATCCTTAGTATTATTATTAACAATTTGAATTGATTGCATTTAATCTTAACTGTCCCTGATTCCCTGTCTCCATTTTATCACATTATGCTTCCTATTTGACCAATAATACCCTGAGTTACCTATATAACTACAGCTATAGTCGCTGCCTTCAATATACTTCCAATTCAGTCTATAAAAAAAACTTTCTAAACTCCAAATACTGCTTAATACAAAGCAAAATATATTAAAACATTGATTTATGAAATGGATGCAAATGTGTGTATTTTTAGTGCACAGGACTAAGTGATAAAATATCCTTATGTTTGAAGAACATAATGACCTGGTGCTGAATGGGTTAATGGATTAATATTCATCTGTGCCATATTAATCAGGGGAATATTTTGTCCACAAATACATGCCCCTTTTTAAAGCTCTGAATCACTCTATGTATATTCACATTATATAATCTGTTAGGGGAAATTTTTTTCACAGTTAGACAGACAATGATACTTATTCCAAGGCTTGCAACTGAGGCAAGTGGAGACATCAAGGGGAAAATGGTGGTACAGGACTGACGCACTATGATTTTCAGATACTTTACTAGCCACCTGTATTATTCTAACAGCAGCTGAGTTAGTTATGGGGGAAATCTGAAGCCACCAGGAATTAATGCTCAATAAAACAGTCTGGTCAATGCACAGAGCAACTCTGTGTAACATACAATTTATCAGATATTATATACTGTATACACAACACACACAATAAACATACACCACACACACACACTACAAAACATACACACCACACACACACACACCACAAGGACGAACAATTTTTACTCTATAAATACACACACATACATACAATACACACAGTACTCATAAATAGACACACCACACACAATACAATACACACACACCAATACACACACACACATACACCACATTCACACACATATACACACAGACACAAACAATTTCCACATGGTGCACAATAAATACACACACGCATATTATAAATATCAGTTTAAATTTTACATCACTGTTTCATAGGGCACTGCACGTTTGGGTTGATCCCAGATCATGTCAGGCAATCGCTTACCAGTGAATAACCTATTGATGTCTGGTGTCCATCCACCCATCACAAGATCCTAGTGCAGTAATGTCCTTCACTTCAGGATTTCAACCGCCTCATGGGAAACATCAGTACCTTCCTTCAATTTTTTTCTTCAAATTAATATTAAGGTCAATAATAATAATAATCCTTGCATTTGATATAGCGCTTTTCACATCTTATGATGTCTCAAAGCGCTTCACGGAAAGTACTATAAAGTGAATTGACTGTATATTTGTGGGCGAAATGCGGCAGCCAATTGCGCACAGCAGTGAATGTGGATTGACTTCACATGAGAGAAAAAGAGAAAGACTTCAGAATATATTGTATTTAATGTTTCGCAGTTACCTATTGTAAACACACACACACACACAACACAATTCTTGTCATCTTATCATCCTACCTGAGGCCATGCATTCACTTGACTCCATTCCACATCCATAGAAATTATTCCATGTTGGAAAGATCTTAAAAACAGACATTATCTGTGATTATCATCATCATCACATCACATACACATTCTGACCCCCATGTAAACTGACACAAGTAGAAATGTTCTGCTTCAAGTGACTGACCCAAATGTGAAGGGCAAGATTTATAGTAAGTTTTCCAAGTTTGTTTTTGTATAAACAGAGGATAAATCCAATTTTTTTAAATCAAAAGACATCCTCGTGTTTTTTATCGCGTTTCTAAATACTTTGATCATAATCTTTATCGCAACAGGGTTTTACAATAAGATTCCTACACAACAACAACAATTCGCCCGTACAGTACACAGTCAACTCACTTTACAGTATATTCTGCGCAGTGCTTCAAGACATCTTGAAGATGTAATGAGATGCCGCATGAAACGCAAGGACTTGTGTTGTAGAGCGCATGCTGTGAGACCTGTGTTCGAATCCAGGCAGGTCAGGGCGAAACCTTGGACAAGTTTCCTTCCTTTCCACACACACACACACACACGTACACACACGCGCCTAATAATAATCCCGCAAGAAAATAATAATAATAACTTGGTCACTCAATCCACGGCTGTTTGTGGGGACGCTGCTGTGCGCAATTGGCTGCCGCGTTTCACCCACAAATATACAGTCAATTCACATTACAGCATATTCTGTGAAGCGCTTTGAGACACAGTCTTGAAGACATGAAAAGCGATTATTAATACTATTATTATGATGGTTGTTATGTCATCAGAACGGGAGCCGAATGAACTGTTTGGTTTGAGGAGAGGGATATGAGGGTTGGAGTCTGGAAACCGATGTTGCAAATCCGGATCAGGACTTGGGTTCCTAATTGTACCAATTGCCGTTGAGTTGCCTTGAGGCATTGACTGGTTTGTCTTGGAATCCCACTCCTACACTGAACAGCAACCCATTGCCAATTGCAACCACATGTTAGACAGGTGTGTCACTGCCCCCCAGGAAAGGGGAGGGTGGGGCGGAGAGGTTGTGGGGGTTCCCTCACACAGTGTGGTGCCCCAGAACGCCTTGAGATGCAAGGCTACCTCCCACCTCAAAGACTCCTACAGTGACCTCAACGTTTCATCCCACACCATAAGGCGCTGTAATAATAATAATAATAATCCTTGCATTTGATATAGAGCTTTTCCCGACTTCTGGACGTTTCAAAGCACTTCACAGAATATACTGGAAAGTGAATTGACTGTATATTTGTGGGCAAAACGTAGCAGCCAATAACGCACAGCAGCGTCCCCACAAACAGTGGTGGTTGAAATGATCCATTTTTTTTTCGGAGGGATTATTATCAGGCGTGTGTGTGTGTGTGTGTGTGTGGAGTAAGGAAACTTGACCAAGGTTTTGCCCTGACCTCCTGGATTCGAACACAGATCTCACGCTTGTAAGGCGAGTGCTCTAACCACTGAGCTATACTGTAATGAGGTGGCTCAAAAAATTCCTCACCCCTACCTCTGTCTGAGATGTTGAAACTGCATGGCAAAATGTTAGATGTTTTCATACATCAACTCAGTAGCCACAACTTTCGGCGAAATCCGATATGACATTTCCAGTAATAACTGCACTCACTCTCCAAGAAATTCAAAATAATAATAATAATTCATTAAAAATGATATGTGTGGTGTGTAAAATAGTATAAAATATATTATACAGTTTCACCCTGATATATATATATATAATATAATAATAAGTAAGACAGTATTGGTAAAAATAGATATATTATTATA